>JARQOD010000002.1:309234947-309453698 GCA_033576555.1 Oophaga sylvatica | reverse complement strand
CAAGGGTAACAGGAGAAATTGGACCCCAAAAGTTGTTGTCCAATTTGTCCTGAGTACGCTGATACCCAATATGTGGGAGAAAACTACTGTATGGGTACACATTAGGGCTCGAAAGGGAAGTAGTGACGTTTTGGATTGCAGACTTTGATGGAATGCTCTGGGGGCGTCATGTCGCATTTGGAGAGCCCCTGATGCACCTAAACAGTGGAAACCCCCCACAAGTGACCCCATTTTGGAAAATAGACCCCACAAGGAACTTATCTAGATGTGTGGTGAGCGCTATGAAGCCCCAAGTGCTTCACAGAAGTTTATAACGTACAGCCGTAAAAACAAAAATTATTTTTTGTTTACAAAAATTATTTTTTTCGCCCCCAATATTTTATTTTCACAAGGGTAACAGGAGAAATTGGACCCCAAAAGTTGTTGTCCAATTTGTCCTGAGTACGCGGATACCCAATATGTGGGAGAAAACTACTGTATGGGTACACGTTGGGGCTCGAAAGGGAAGTAGTGACGTTTTGGATTGCAGACTTTGATGGAATGCTCTGGGGGCGTCATGTCGCATTTGGAGAGCCCCTGATGCGCCTAAACAGTGGAAACCCCCACAAGTGACACCATTTTGGAAACTAGACCCCCTAAGGAACTTATCTGGATCTGTTGTGAGCACTTTGAATCCCCAAGTGTTTCACAAAAGTTTATAATGCCTGGGTGTGAAAAAAAAAAGAAACAATTTTCCACAAAAGTGATTTTTAGTCCCAAATTTTTGATTTTTCCCAAGGAAATTGGACCCCAAAAGTTGTTGGCCAATTTGTCCTGAGTACGCTGATACCCAATATGTGGGGGGGAAACTGTTTGGGCGCACAGCAGGGCTTGGAAAGGAAGTAGTAACATTTTGGAATGCAGACGTTGATGGGGGTCATGTTCCGTTTGCAGTGCCCCAGATGAGCCTAAACAGTAGAAACCCCCCACAAGTGACCACATTTTGGAAACTAGACCCCCTAAGGAACTTATCTATAGCTTTGGTGAGCACTTTGAACCCCCAAGTGCTTCACACAAGTTTATAATGCCCGGGCATGAAAATAAAAATTCCTATTTTTTTCCCACAAAAATTATTTTTAGTCACTAATTTTTTATTTTCCCAAGAGTAACAGGAGAAATTGGACCACAAAAGTTGTTGTCCAATTTGTCCTGAGTACGCTGATACCAAATATGTGGGGGGGAACCACTGTTTGGGCGCACGGCAGAGCTCGGAATGGAAGGAGCACCATTTGACTTTTTCCAACCAAAATTGGCTGGAATTGAGATTGGACGCCATGTTGCATTTGGAGAGCCCCTGATGTGCCTAAACAGTGGAAACCCCCCACAAGTTACCCCATTTGGTAAACTAGACCCCCTAAGGAACTTATCTAGATCTTTGGTGAGCAATTTGAACCCCCAAGTGCTTCACACAAGTTTATAACGTAGAGCCGTAAAATTAAAAAATCATATTTTTTCCACAAAAATGATCTTTTCACCCCAATTTTTATTTTCCCAAGGGTAACAAGACTCCAAAAGTTATTGTGCAATTTGTCCTGAGTACGCTGATACCCCATATGTGGGGGTAAACCACTGTTTGGGTGCATGGCAGAGTTTGGAAGGGAAGGAGTGCCATTTGACTTTTTCAATGCAGAATTGGCTGGATGCCATGTCGTGTTTGGAGAGCTCCTGATCTGCCTAAACAGTGGAAACCCCCACAAATGACACCATTTTGGAAACTAGACCCCTCAAGGAACTTATCTAGATGTGTGGTGAGCACTTTGAACCCCCAAGTGCTTCACAGAAGTTTATAACTTACAGCCGTAAAATAAAAATTTTTTTTTTTTTTTTTTACAAAAATGATTTTTTCGTCCCCAATATTTTATTTTCACAAGGGTAACAGGAGAAATTGGACCCCAAAAGTTGTTGTCCAATTTGTCCTGAGTACGCTGATACCCAATATGTGGGAGAAAACTACTGTATGGGTACACGTTGGGGCTCGGAAGGGAAGTAGTGACGTTTTGGATTGTAGACTTTGATGGAATGGTCTGGGGGCGTCATGTCGCATTTGGAGAGCCCCTGATGCACCTAAACAGTGGAAACCCCCCACAAGTGACCCCATTTTGGAAAATAGACCCCACAAGGAACTTATCTAGATGTGTGGTGAGCGCTATGAAGCCCCAAGTGCTTCACAGAAGTTTATAACGTACAGCCGTAAAAACAAAAAATATTTTTTGTTTACAAAAATTATTTTTTTCGCCCCCAATATTTTATTTTCACAAGGGTAACAGGAGAAATTGGACCCCAAAAGTTGTTGTCCAATTTGTCCTGAGTACGCTGATACCCAATATGTGGGAGAAAACTACTGTATGGGTACACGTTGGGGCTCGAAAGGGAAGTAGTGACGTTTTGGATTGCAGACTTTGATGGAATGCTCTGGGGGCGTCATGTCGCATTTGGAGAGCCCCTGATGCACCTAAACAGTGGAAACCCCCCACAAGTGACCCCATTTTGGAAAATAGACCCCACAAGGAACTTATCTAGATGTGTGGTGAGCGCTATGAAGCCCCAAGTGCTTCACAGAAGTTTATAACGTACAGCCGTAAAAACAAAAAAATCTTTTTTTTTTTTTAAAAATGATATTTTTGCCCCCAATTTTTTATTTTCCCAAGGGTAACAGAAGAAATAGGACAAATTGCACAATAACTCTTAGGGTCTAGAGTACGCTGATACCCCATGTGGGAGTAAACTACTGTTTGGGCGCATGGCAGAGGTCAGAAGGGAAGGAGCACCGTTTGACTTTTTCAACGCAGAATTGGCTGGAATTGAGATCAGACGTCATGTCACATTTGGAGAGCCCCTGATGTGCCTAAACAGCGGAAACTCCCAAATTCTAACTCCAACCCTAACCCCAACACACCCTAACCCTATTCCCAACCCTAATCACAAACCTAACCCTAACACACCCCTATCCCTAATCCCAACCATAACCCTAATACTAACTTTAGCGCCAACCCTAACCCTAACTTTAGCATCAACCCTAACCTTAACCATAACCCTAATGGGAAAATGGAAATAAATACATTTTTGTAATTTTATTATTTTTCCCTAACTAAGGGGGTGATAAAGGGGAGTTTGATTTACTATTTATAGCGGGTTTTTATGATTGGCAGCTGTCACGCTAAAAGACGCTTTTTGTTGCAAAAAATAGTTTTTGCATCACCACATTTTGAGAGCTATAATTTTTGCATATTTTGGCCCACAGAGTCATGTGAGGTCTTATTTTTTGCGGTACGAGTTGACGTTTTTATTGATACTATTTTTGAGCATGTGACATTTTTTGATCGCTTTTTATTTCGATTTTTGTGAGGTTAGAATGAACAAAAATCAGCAATTCATGAATTTCTTTTGGGGGAGGCGTTTATACCGTTCCGTGTGTGGTAAAATTGATAAAGCAGTTTTATTCCTCGGGTCAGTACGATTACGGCGATACCTCATTTATATCATTTTTTTATGTTTTGGCGCTTTTATAGAATAAAAACAATTTTATATAAAAAATAATTATTTTTGCATCGCTTTATTCTGTGACCTATAACTTTTTTATTTTTTCGCTCATGATGCTGTGTGATGGCTCGTTTTTTGCGGGACAAGATGACGTTTTCAGAGGTGCCATGTTTATTTATATCGGTCTTTTTGATCGCGTGTTATTCCACTTTTTGTTCAGCGGTATGATGATAAAGCACTGATTTTTTGCTTTGTTTTTATTTTTTTTAAGGGGTTCACTTAAGGGGTTAACTAGTGGGACAGTTTTATAGGGGGGTCGTTACGGACGCGGCGATACCAAATATGTGTACTTTTATTGTTTTATTTTTTTATTTACAGGAAGAAATGAATTTATTGGGGAATATTTTTTTTTTTTTATTTATTTATTTTGGAATTTTTTTTTTACACGTTTATTTTTATTTTTTTTTACTTTTTTACATTGTCCCAGGGTGGGACATCACTGTAAAATGTCAGATCGCTGGTCTCACAGTGTGCACAGCACTCTGTGAGACCAGCGATCTCACAGGCAGCGCTGCAGGCTTCTCAGTGCCTGCTCTCGGCAGGCACTGAGGAAGCCGCCTCCCTCCAGGACCCCGGCGCCATCTTGGATCCGGGTCCTGGGAGGGAGGAAGCCCTCAGAATAGCGCGATCACATCGCGCTGTTCTGAGGGTCTCATGGGGGCGCGCAGGGAGCCCTCTCCCTGCGCGATCCTCCCCTGTGCCCCCAGTACACCGCGATCATGTTTGATCGCGGTGTGCAAGGGGTTAATGTTCCGGGAGCGGTCCGTGACTTCTCCTGGCACACAGTCCCGGGTGTCAGCTGTGATAATCAGCTGACACCCGGCGGCGACCAGCTGCGCTCCCCCCAGGAGCGCAGCTGATCGCTATGACGTACTATCCCGTCCGTGGTCAGATTGTCACGCGTTTTATGGACGGGATAGTACATCTGATGTCAGAGAGGGGTTAATATGTTTTACACTGTGTGCAGAATTATTAGGCAAATGAATATTTTGATCACATTATCCGTTTTATACATGTCATACTCCAAGCTGTATAAGCTTGAAAGCCAACTGCCAATTATGTAAATCAGGTGATTTGCATCTCTGTAATTAGGAAGGGTGTGGTCTAATGACATCAACACACTATATAAGGTGTGCTTTATTATTAGGCAACTTCCTTTCCTTTGGCAAAATGTGTCAGAAGAGAGATTTGACGGACTCTGAAAAGTCAAAAATTGTCAGATGTCTTGCAGAGGGATGCAGCAGTCTTGAAATTGCAAAACTTTTGTAGCATGATCACCGAACAGCGTTTCATGGCAAATAGCTAACAGGGTCGCAAGAAGCGTGTTGATAAAAAAGGCGCAAAATAACTTCCCATGAATTGAGGAAAATCAAGCGTGAAGATGCCATTTGCCACCAGTTTTGCCATATTTCAGAGCTGCAACGTTACTGGAGTATCAAAAAGCTTAAGGTGTGCCATGCTCAGGGACATGGCCAAGGTAAAGAAGGCTGAAAAACCAACTTTGAACAAGAAACATAAGATAAAACGTCAAGACTGTGCCAAGAAATATCTTAAGACTGATTTTTATAAGGTTTTATGGACTGATGAAATGAGAGTGACTCTTGATGGGCCAGATGGTTGAGCCCGAGGCCGGATCAGTAAAAAGGGTAGAGAGTTCCACTCCGACTCAGACGCCAGCAAGGTGTAGGTGGGGTTACTGGTATGGGCTGGTATCATCAAAGATGAACTTGTGGGACCTTTTCAGGTTGAGGATGGAGTGAAGCTCAACTCCCAGACCTACTGCCAGTTTCTGGAAGACACCTTCTTCAAGCAGTGGTACAGGAAGAAGTCCGTATCGTTCAAGAAAAACATGATTTTTATACAGGACAATGCTCCATCACATGCATCCAAATACTCCACAGCATGGCTGGACAATAGAGGTCTAAAAGAAAAAAAAATGATATGGCCCCCTTGTTTACCTGATCTGAACCCCATAGAGAACCTGTGGTCCCTCATAAAATGTGAGATCTACAGGGAGGGAAAACCGTCCACCTCTCGGAACAGTGTCTGGAAGGCTGTGGTGGTTGCTGCACGCAATGTTGATCGTAAACAGATCAAGCAACTGACACAATCTATGGATGGAAGGCTTTTGAGTGTCATCGTAAAGAAAGGTGGCTATATTGGACACTGATTTATTTTTGTTTTTGAATGTCAGAAATGTTTATTTCTAAATTTTGTGTTGTTATATTGGTTTACCTGGGTGAAATAAACAAGTGAGATGGGTATATATTTGGTTTTTATTAAGTTGCCTAATAATTCTGCACAGTAATAGTTACCTGCACAAACAGATATCCTCCTAAGATAGCCAAATCTAAAAAAAAAAAAAACACTCCAACTTCCAAAAATATTAAGCATAGATATTTATGAGTCTTTGGGGTTGATTGAGAAAATAGTTGTTGTTCAATGATAAAAAGAATCCTCTCAAATACAACTTGCCTAATAATTCTGCACACAGTGTATATTCTCTTCAACTTTAGGCTCAATTTGCTCCCAGTATTGTGAAAAGTCTACAGTGTTTTTTTAGATTCTTTTTAAGCTTTTGTTAGTTGTTTCTTTAAGCACTATGCCCTCGATATGATATTTTTCTACAGTTTTTTGTGACTGCTAAAGGAATCAAAAACACTAATATGTATGTATAAAATTTTACAATTTAAAAAAAAATGTATTCAAGAAAAGTGTTTATGTAGGTTGCTTTCACAAACTATGGAACAGTTGGTCCAGTAAAGTTTAAGAAGCAACTGGACAGTTAAGTCTGTCAAACCAATCTCAAGAATAGCAAATTGAAAATGCGTATGTGTTTTCTTGCCAGTAATTAAAAAATACCTCTGTTGGTGTTGGTGTAATACATGTGTTTCCTTGTTTCTTTGGGATTCCAGGAAAATTGCAATTGGTTTTATATTTTATGTCAATCCCAAATGCATTAGATCATTTAATAACATGTATAGGCAATTGAAGTCATTTTCGTTTTCTATTAGTATTGCCTTAGCATCCATCCATTTTTAATGAGTTATTGAAAGGTTTAAAAGCCCCATCTGGAAGATTTTCAAATAAACAGTTTACTTATTACGTGCTTTAGATAAGGTTGCCACCTCAACAGCTGGAATAACACCTTCTGTTGATAAGGGAAGGGAATAAAAGCAACAACAGTTCATATTTGCCAATGTTTGGGAAACAATCATGGGAAAATATAATTTTAGCCTATAATTAAATAACCTGTTATATCAATTTTACAGGATTTAAATAACATTGACTATTGAAGAGAGTGCTGATGGGAAAACACTGCGTATTGATATTCAACTTCATTATATGTATTTTATTCTCAACAAAAATGTAAAATGTAAAAAGTACAACATATTAGTAAATAAATGTGTCACGCTGTTCTGTCTGTACTTAGTTGTCGGCGTGACAATGCATGTCTGTGCCTTAACCCTTTGCTCCTTTTCACCCTAATTGAGCTAGGATACTGTTATCCGTTACCTGTATGGATGCTGCTCAGTTCCCAGCTCCGCTGCGTAGCCGCACATGCGTGGGTGTTTCCGCTGCGTTGCATGACCACCCGCATGTGCGGTCCCTGGCTACTGCTGTGAAAGCTACCCGTAGGTTGCAAGGTCATCTGTAGTGGTGCATGACTTACTACGTGTGTTTAGGCTGCAGCCATTTCCAGGTGCCCTTGCTGTGCTGATATGTGTCTGGCTCTCATAGGGTGCGCAGGCCACACTTGCCCTGCTTTTATCAGGGTTAGTGTGTGTACTTGAAATGCTGTCCCCAGCCAATTGCTGAGGGGCAGCTCCTATATAAAGGCTCCCTGCCCTATGGGCGTGGCTTTAGCTACTCACATAGCTTCTGAATCTTGCCATGTGTGTTGTGTGTTCCTGTACCTGTCCCTGCGCCTATCCTGGAGGCGGTAATTCTAGGCTTGGACCCCTGATCCTGTACCCGTCCCTGCGCCTATCCTGGAGGCGGTAATTCCAGGCTTGAATCCCTGATCCTGTACCCGTCCCTGCGCCTGTCCTGGAGGCGGTAATTCCAGACTCGCCTATCCTGGAGGCGGTAATTCCTGGCTTGAATCCTTGATCCTGTCCCTGTCCTGTACCTGACGGTCTGAACTGTGTCTGCTGTGTTATGTTCCTGAATCCTTCTGTGTCCTGAACCCTGTGCACAGTGACTGTGATCTTTTGCTAAATGACTTCCTTTGATACAACCTGGGTTCATCTTGGAAGGAGAAGTCCGGTGTGGGTGTGCTGAGTATGTGTTACTCTGTGCTCAGCTTGTTTTTGGTGCAATCCCCGGCCGGCTCCAGTTGAGCCTGGCCGGGCTTGCACCAGACCGCTTGGGTTCCTTTTTAGATCGCTTCCAGATGTCCGGATCCGATCCTTCCCTGCCTGATGTCCTGAGCCTGCCGATCGTTGCCAGTTGTCCTGAGCCTGATACTGCGGCCTCATGTCTGGAGCCTGATGTCCGCAGGCCGTAGTCCTGAACCTGTCGATCGTTGCCAGATGTCCTGAGTCCGATGCCAGTGTTCTGATGTTCCTGAGATCCAGCCCGTGTTCCGGTGTCCGTGTTCCTGATGTCCAGTCCGTGTTCCTGATTCCGTGTTCCTGTGTCCGTGTTCCTGATGTCCAGTCCGTGTTCCTGATGTCCAGTCTGTGTTCCTGATGTCCGGTCAGTGTTCCTGATGTCCAGTCTGTGTTCCTGATATCCGGTCAGTGTTCCTGATGTCCGGTCCGTGTTCCTGAGTCCATGTTCCTGAGTCCGTGTTCCTGATTCTGTGTTCCTGATTCCGTGTTCCTGATTCCATGTTCCTGAGATCCAGTCCGTGTTCCTGATGTCCAGTTTCCTGATGTCCAGTCTGTGTTCCTGAGATCCGGTCCATGTTCCTGAGATCCAGTTTGTGTTCCCGAGTTCATGATCCTGATGTTTATGTATTATGTGTTACTCCAGTAAACTTTATTTCATCTATACCTGAAGTTCTACATGGCTCTTCTTGGTCCACATGTTCAGCTGCCACAGAACCCGGTCTCTGCCCTTCCCTAGTTCGGGTAGGCTGGGTCCCCCTCTGCGGTATGGAGGGTCCACATTGCGTCCCCGGGGGGTGCCCGCCACACGCCGTGCTGGTCGGTCAGCGTGGAGGCGATGATGGGCTGAGCCGCTTCTCGGCAGCTGCAGCCAATCGTGACAAAATGTTAGAGGAATGGCCATGATTTGGTAATTTTAAGAGATGAGTGAATGAATCTGAGTTGAATTAAATTATACTTGTATTTTACAAAAATTTGCATTCTTCCGCATGCATTCAGTAAAACCGTGATAGGCCATCATAATGATGCATTTCTTTATGTCATGATACCGTAAATTTCCCCCCTGTGCAGATCCCTCCCAGGCACCATGGCACACAGATGTCTATCACAGTGTGAGATGATCAAAGCATCTAATGTCAGCAGCGTGGATCAGAGAATGCGGTAAGGACTGGATGGGTGTCAGTGAGTATCGGAGAGGTGAGTGGAAGGGGAGTATGTTTTTTTTACATATTACGTTTATTATTCTCTAGGGTCTAGAGCAGGGGTGGGGAACCTCAGGCCCCAGGGCCATTTACGGCCCTTGATGACCTTTTATCCGGCCCCCGGGCAGATTCTCAGGGACCGCTGTGCTTTGGCAGGGAGCTGTATTTTGATCACCACCAGTTCATTAATTTCTTCTTGCTCTGTAATCACACGCACAGTGTTCACTACTGAACACTGAAGGGCATGCAAAGAAAGATTACGTCCTGACACCAGTGCCAGAGTCAGGATGTACTTTGTGGGCGGAGTTTGTATGGCCCCCGAAGGATGAAATAAATATCCAAATGGCCCTTGGCAGAAAATGATTCCCCACCCCTGGTCTAGAGGGACCCCATAATAGGGGAAATTAAATTTGGAGAAAATAATTTATTTGTGAATACAGTTTCCCGGGAAAAAACTCTTAAACGAGACAAATTTAAAATTTTGTCTGATCAGCTCATCGTTAGTAGTTATGTATAATTTACATAGATATTGACAATTTTCTATATTGCTGTAACAACAATTTTGACAACAGGAAGAGCAACCAAATTAATTTTTTACTTTAAAGGGGGTTTTCCACTTATAGTTAACCCGTGTTAAACAGCTAAACAGCTAAATTGGTTTAATAAAATAAATATTTAATATCTCCCTGAACTACCAATACTCCTCTGATATTGATTGAGTGTCTCCCAGCAGTTATGTGATATTATGTCATGTGACCACTGCAGTCTTTGAGTATTTGATCAGTAGCAGCCGATCAGTAGTTGAGGATTGGCTGCAGCTGTCACATGATGATAGTTGAGAACTTTTGCTGGTCCGAGAGATAAGTACTGTATATACTTTTCATTTTAGTATTGTGACTTTAACTATTCAGAAAGGAATGTAATTGACAACCCTTCTAAAGGGGTGGGTCACTTTAGCTTTAGTGAATGCGTTTCGGACATGATTGTGTGTCACTTACTAATATTGTAATTAAAGGTTCACCTCTGGCACTTAATATTGCAGCATTCTCACATGAAAGCTGATGTATAAGATGAGTATGTTACCAAACCTGTCCTTCAGACTTCTCTAATTTGAAAACATCTTTCCCATTGGAGGTGTTTTATTACTGGAGGAGGCTAATGATTTGGACACTTGTTCCTCTGCCAAATGCTATTTTTGGATAGAAGAGCTGTGAAGTCTGTGAGGTAGATTATACTAACAAATACATGATAACCTGTAATTCTTATATATTAGTAACTCGTATATGTTACAAACCCATGTTCTTGGAAGTGATTATATAGCTCCCACAGAGCCCTGATCTCAATATCATTGAATTTGTCCAGGTTTATGAAAAGACACAGTGGGATTTGCACATGCCTACATCCACAGAAGATCTGTGTTTACTGGTCCAAGATGTTTGCAACAACCTCCCTGCTGTTACTTCAAAAATTATTTTTGAAGTTCATCTAAAAAAATGTATTCTTTGATGATGTTTTAAAAGTAAAGCTTTGGCAAACTAATGTTAAGGGTCAAGTTCCCGCCTCTGCACAGGGGGAACCTCAAGCAATCTCCCATTCTTCTTCTGCCGCAGTGGTTCCTGCTCAGCAGAGACATTAGTCCCAGCATCTTGCTCAGTCTCATACTGTGCAAAGGAATAGTGCTGCCTTTCTGGGTTCTGCCATTATAGCCAGTACTGGTCAGCAGCGAGCAGACGACTTTGGGACTAAGTCCTGCTTTTCTCCTTCTGAGCATGCCAAGGGTAAGATCTCTCATTGGAGATCAGGGGTCACATGCTCAGGTACTGCAGCAACTCCCATTGGTCCTCCAGGAAGGTCCTGAAGCTGCTCGAGTTCTGGGGCAGGCTTCCATTGGTTCATTCTGGAAGGTCTTGCAATTGCTGTGGCTATAAAAGGGTTGCATGGCCTCACGGCCATGCGCTAGTATCAATTCTGTTATGTGCTTTGCGCCAGTGTGGTCATGTACACATGCGGTTAGGGCTCGGCTGAAATAAGCCCCTAGAATACCGGCACCTCCGGTGAATAGTTTTTGTATGCACATTTTCAGAGCTTGGCTGAAATAGCCTCTAGAACACCGGCTACTCCAGTGAGGAGTTGGTTGTTTGCTTTACTGTTTGCATGACCACAAACTGCTATCTGCTCTGCAGTGATCTGTGTTTTCCTGTGAGGTTAACTGGACACAGTCTCTACCACAGAGACTCTGTGGAGTAACAGAGTTCACTCTTACCGCCATATAGTGCCACAGCTTCTATATCAGCGACTTTGTGAAATAACAGAGCTCGCTTATACAGCCATATTGTGCCATCTTACTAGCAGCAGGCTCTGCCTGCACGGTGGACCCCGGGCTGCGAAACACACCTATTATTCATATTTATTTGGTGCGTTCCGCCAGCTCTAACAACTAAAACACCAAATATTGATTTGATTTTGATTTCTCTTTTGTTCATTTACTTTGCATTTTGTTAATTTATAAAAAGAAACAAACACTTCTTACTAGCATTCTTACTTGCAACATTTTTCTCACATCAGTCTAAAATATATGCCCAATACTTTACATATTTGGTATTACTACATTCACATATTGTGTAAATTAATTAAAATTTTTTTTACTCTTTTGTCAATGCTGTCAAAAATAAAATGCTTCTGCCATTTTATCCTAATTATTTTTTCAGCTAGACTTCTGCATTATAAGGCATCAGCCACCATTGCTTACAAAATGGATTTGCACGGACATTTATCTTTACAAGGAGCAGAACAACTCACTCAGTGTCAGATGTCACAATGAAGAAGATGAAAAGACACTTATGCTACTTGTTTGAGGAACTGTTCGCTCTGTCCTTGTTCGATGATGCCGTGGCCTCCATTTTCTTTAGGCTGGATATTACATTTCTATAGCTCCCTACTGCTGAGTGTCCATTAGTCAGGGCCTCGTTTCTTCTCTGCCTTTATTCACATTTGCGTCATTAGACACATTGTAAGGTTTTAATACCACAGGTTAGGACCATCCATGATAGAGTCACCGTGAAGTGGTGGGATGGCTTTTACATTTTTTGATAAATTTGTTAACCAAGTACCCTATATTATTATCATGCACTGTTGCTATTTATTTAATTATTTATTTATTGCAGTGTATTTGCTCATTTTGTTTTCATCTTAGGTTATGTCTGATTAGTGGCTAGTGTGAAAATGTGCCTATACGTTACATACACACCAACTTATATTCCAGTTCATTGTTTTTGTTTTGTGGAAAAAAGTGTGCCTTATAATTCAAAAAATATGGTAATTCTAGCTCCTCTGATGTGAACGGAGTACATCCTCTAATCCCCTCTCAGTATTGAACCTACGGACAGTTCAAACAATGTTATTACTAACAACCGACACTTCACCAATAAACACAGCAGAATGAGGGAATCTTTTAAATAAATGTGATCATTATTCCATTAATTTCTCTAAGGCCGGCGTCACACTGGCGACAGAATCGGACGACTGCAATACGATGAAATATCGTATTGCAGTCTGCCCTATGTTAATCTATGGAGCAGCTCCCAGTATCAGATTTTTTGTGGTCCGTTTTAAACGTCCGTGTGCAATCGCAGCATGCTGCGATTGTCACCGATTGTGAGTCGACTATCGCCAATGCAAGTCCATGGGAGCGATGAAAAATCGGATTACAAACGGACCGCACGTGTGACTTGCGATTAAATCGCATCGGTGTCCTTTAGAAAAGCCGGCAATTCATCCCCGGATATACTGTAAAATCACACTGACAGCTTTAATAAAGAATCGAAAGAATAGATATACACACATCGAATACATATATATATATATATATATATATATATATATATATATATGTCATTGTGACACATACATATACATATATTTATAGTTCTTACACTTCTACATACTGTAATAGCCGCTAATTCAATTGCCGGCTTTTGTGAAATCACAGAAGCCGACATGAAATGATACATTGTTTCCACACAGTTAACCATGTCATTTCCTGTATTTTGATATATGGTTTGAACTTACAATTACATGAGTGTATTTGTACAAAATTTCAGACATGTAGGGGTTAATTAAAGGTGTAAATTCGTTGAAAAAAAATGCGTGGGCTCCCGCTGTATTTTCTCCACCAGACAGACAAAGCAAGCGAGTGGGGGCAGATAATAATAGCCTAGGGAGGGTACATTTTTTTTGTGCCCCCCCCTGGCTACTAAGATCTGCCCCCAGACACCCCAGAAAGGGCAAATCTATAATTAGATTCGCCCTTTCTGGCACTTTGCCCGTCTATTCCCATTGCCCTGTAGCGGTGGCGAATGGGTTAATAAGGCGTTAATGTCACCTTAGTATTGAAAGGTGACCTTAAGGCAGGTTAATAATTGAGAGCTGTCAATTAGACAACTATCAATTATTAATCCTATTGTATGATACAAAAATCAAACACACACAGTTTAATAAAAAATAAGTTTAATGAAATAATCACACAGTTTTTGACCATATTTTATTTTCCTGCTAAAACCATTTCCTGTAATAAAAATAAAATAAAAAAGCCAAATTATTCTTACCAATCCGATGTACAGTCAGGTCCCACGGTGTAATCCATCAGAAAGGGTTAACAGGTTACAGCTTGCAGAGAGCTAATGCGGTCTCCAAGTTGTAACCCCATGAATGAATAACTTCCTCTCCCAGTGAAAGGAGAGGAATAGATTCATGAATGGAGCTTAATTGATTTATTGCCACTTTCACTTCAGTGACCTGACCTAATGTGAAAGTGGATACAATCAATTAAGCTTCATTCATTAATCACATCCTCTCCTGCCGGCAGGAGATAAGCTCATTCATTCAGGAGCTATCAGATGAGCACGCAGGATTACTTGCGCTGCTTATCTGATTGCTAGTTAACCCTTTGTGAAGGATTACATCTTGGGACGTGACAGATTGCCAGATAGGTAAGAATAATGTTGTTTTATTATTTTATATTTATTTTAGAAGAACAAGGGCTTCGAACGGATTAAGAGTGAAATAAAAGATGGTCAAAAATATGTGTTTTGATTTCATTAAAATGATTTATTCTTAAAGTGTGTTTGTGTTTTTTTATTTACTTCAATAGGATTAATAATTGATAGTTGTCTAATTGACAGCTCTCAATTATTAACCTGCCTTAAGGTCACCTTTCAATACTAAGGTGACATTAACGCCTTATTAACCCATTCGCCACCGCTACAGGGCAATGGGAATAGACGGGCAAAGTGCCAGAAAGGGCGAATCTAATTATAGATTTGCCCTTTCTGGGTGTCTGGGGGCAGATCTTAGTAGCCAGGGGGGCACAAAAAAAATGTACCCTCCCTAGGCTATTATTATCTGCCCCCACTCGCTTGCTTTGTCTGTCTGGTGGAGAAAATACAGCGGGAGCACACGCATTTTTTTCCAGCGAATTTACACCTTTAATTAACCCCTACATGTCTGAAATTTTGTACAAATACACTCATGTAATTGTAAGTTCAAACCATATATCAAAATACAGGAAATAACATGGTTAACTGTGTGGAAACAATGTATCATTTCATGTCGGCTTCTGTGATTTCACAAAAGCCGGCAATTGAATTAGCGGCTATTACAGAATGTAGAAGTGTAAGAACTATAAATATATGTATATATATATGTCACAATGACATATATATATATATATATATTATATATATATATATATATATATATGTATGTATTCTATGTGTATATATCTATTCTTTCTTTTGTGATTTAAATACTATTCTTTTGGATCCATTATATGTCAGTTTTGCAAGTCTGCGAGAAATTCTCGCAAGTCGGATGAAAATCGGATGTTACAAGGTACACACATGCGACTAAATCGCATCTTTGAAGGAAAATCGGATGCCAGAAGGATGTGTGATGTTTGCATTTTGATCCGACAATCGACCGACTAAAACGGACCGATTTTTTGTAGTTGTGTGTGACGCCAGAAGTAGACATACACTATATAAAATATTTGACATGAAATCAGAATAAACCTTTCCTGTTTTAGGTCAATTAGGATTACCATAATCTACTATATAATTGTTTTATCCCATCTGTCTGTCTGTCCAGGAAATCCCGCATCGCTGATTGGTCTGGCCGCGACCAATCAGTGACGCAGGGCTAACTCTGCCCATGTGGTCATGTGACTCACCAACTGCCCATGATGTACTGAACATGTTTTGTCAGTTACAGTGTCTGATGTACTTCTGTCATGTTTACTGAAAACGGGTAATACACAGTGACATGAGGTAATACACAGGTGACATGAGGTAATACACAGTAATATGAGGTAATGCACAGTAACATGATTTAATACACAGTTATATGAGGTAATATACAGTAATATGAGGTAATACACAGTGACATGAGGTAATACACAGTAACATCAGCGACGCAGGGCAAACTCCGCCCATGTGGTCATGTGACTCACCAACTGCCCATGATGTACTGAACATGTTTTGTCAGTCACAGTGTCTGATGTACTTCTGTCACATTTACTGAACACGGGTAATACACAGTGACATGAGGTAATACACAGGTGACATGAGGTAATACACAGTAAAATGAGGTAATATACAGTAACATGAGATAATACACAGTAATATGAGGTAATACACAGTAATATGAGGTAATACACAGGTAACATCTAATACACAGGTAATATATCCTATATGATTGTCTTATCTGGCAGCGGCCAATCAGACCCGCGGGATTTCACAAAAAAATGGCGGCCGTTAGCGGCTCATCTGCGGGACGGAGGTCAGCGGTGAGGCAGCGGGGAGATGACTGGTGCGAGGCGCTCATCTCCCGGCCGCTAGCAGCAGAAGGACCTCGACCGACCGCGCCGCTGACCTCCATGCGGAAGGGAGGACCGGGATACTTCTGCTGCGAGCGCTCGCTCATGTCCTGAGTTCTCGCAGCGGAAGTACCCGCACAGGCAGCGGCGCTGACATCCATGCAGCTAGGATGTCAAGAGAGGACCGGGAGCGGCGCTGCGGGTCGGGATACTTCTGCTGCGAGCGCCCGCTCATGTCCCGTGTTCTCGCAGCGGAAGTAGCCGCATAGGCAGCGGCGCTCTCTGGTCCTCACAATACAATTCGATGATTGGTCGCGGTCTTTCACCGCGACCAATCAACGATCTTGCCGCTAAACTTAAACACCGCTGTGTTGATTGGTCGTGGACGCTGCCCGCGACCAATCACCGATTTGGGCGCCACATTTAAATAGCGTCCGCAACAAATCAGCACATTCTTTGTCCCGGCGTGAAAAGGAACAAATCTACAGACAAACCCGCCCCCAAGCCGTCATTCACTGTGGTACACGAAACAAAATACCCCTTGCTGCAGCAGCAAATAGTCGTCATGTCAGCGGAAACAACAGCCGGCTGCAGCCGGGAAAATTACGTGCTAGCTGTGCGTCGTCTGCGATGTTGTCACAAGCACTATTCACAACGTGACGTCATAACAAAATTCATTCGGTGCCCTGGAGAGATACATAGTAACGTTAATTTAAAGTAGTGCACAACCCATTTAAACACTGCTTCACTGCTTAGGCGCGCACGGTCGGCCGCATACATATTCTAGAATACCCGATGCATTAGAATCGGGCCACCATCTAGTTATTAATATTTGCCAAATGACAGAATAATGAGAGAGAGACAGAATGTTTTAAGGCATTTTTATTACTTACTGCAAAGTCAAAAGTTTACATACATTTCATTAGTATTTGGTACCATTGCTGAATGACTTGAGTCAAACATATCCTTCCACAAGCTTCTCACAATAGTTGGTCGGAATTTGGGCCTATTCCTCCTGACAAAACTGGTGTAACTGATCCAGGTTTGCAGGTCGCCTTGCTCGCACCTGCCTTGCTAACTTTGTCCATAAATTTTCAATAGGATTGAGATCAGGGCTTTGAGATGGCCACTCCAAAACATTGATTTTGTTATCCTTAAGCCACTTTGTTACCATTATGCTTCAGAACATTGCCCATTTGGAAGACCCATTTCTGCCCAAGCTTTAGATTCCTGGCTGATATCTTAAGATGTTGCTTCAGTATTACCACATCATCTTCTTTTCTTATGATGCCATCTATTTTGTGAAGTTAACCAGTCTCTTCCGCAGCAAAACAACCCACAACATGATGCTGCCACCCCCATGTTTCACAGTTAGGATGGTGTTCTTAGGCTTCCAAGATTCTTTATTTTTCCTCCAAACGTAACAATGCTCATCATGTCTAATAAGTTAAATTTTAGTTTCATCAGACCACAGGACTAGGGATGAGCGATATTGCCCAAAATCGTAACGGAATTCCGATTTCTGATATTGGAAAAATATCGGATATCGGAATTTCTGATTTCCGATATCAATGCAAGTCAATGGGAGAAAAAAATTGGAATTACAAAATGACCACTACAGTGCTATATAATGGATAAAATGGAGGGGAAACACCTCAGGATAATGGGGAAGGAGTATGCAGTGGCAGAGGAGCAAAAAAATCGCTAGAAAAATGCACAGAGCGAAAACTGTAGCAGGAAAACTGGTCGCAATCTTTTTAACAGCGGTATTTTTTCTTTGGGTTAGGATTAGTTGGGGTAGGGTTAGGGTTTATGGTTAGTAGGGTAAGGGTTAGGGTTAGAGCGAGCGTTGTCGAAACACGGTTTGGAGCAGGAGGTACCCGTGCCCTTGGGCACTCCCGAGAACCAGCTGGCGATGCTGGAACTCGGTTTACCCTTTGGAGTAGGCACCTGTGTCCACACTTCACTGCCACAAAACAGCCGGCGTGGCTGGATCCCGCCAATTGTGCTTCTGCCTATAGGTGTTTGGCATCTGTCGTCCTTTTATTCCACTTTGGTCTAACGAGGTACAGCTGGAGGTACTGTTGCCCAGAAACACAGCATGTTGTGAAAGTGGCAGTCACAGAAATTGGCACTGAAATCGTCTGGAGGGGGCCACCACAGGTATGCTGACTAATGATAATAATAAGATTGTTTTCCTGTGCAGGAAGGCCAGGGAGCAGAAGCCCCAATATCATCGACCATGACTACGGCCCTGCCCTCCCTCACATTTGGCGTACTCGGCAGGATGCAACTACCTCGCAATCTGGAGAAACCACAAAGAAAGATGATGATGATGTGAAAGTAATTGCAAAACTTAGAGATGAAGATTTTGTGGGTGCTTTTGAAATACCGGATGTGACTAAGAAACTGGACTTGACTTATACCATGAAAGGGACTGACATTGTGTTAGCCAAAATGGCAGCCATGAAGATGGCGGGAAATGGCGCAGAAGAAGACGACATGGACCTCACCCTTCGTGGGCGTTTCAGTACAGTATTGGCGCCAAAATCCACCTGTCAATATTCTCTGGTCTGCCCCTGGTGGGTGCAGATGAAGAAAAAGGATGAAGAAAAAAGACCTAGCCCTTCCCTACAGAATTTAAGCAAATGGGTGGAGTTGTCGGAGGCGTACCCACCTGGAAACGGATAGGGCCCAGAAGAAGAACCCGGGTGCAGCTGTGCGGTGCCATTGTGTGATCTTGGATCGGAAGCGATGGAGCACTCCTGCACCCTTAGCTGCCGAGGCATAGGCCGCATGGAGTGGAGGTGGCAGCAGGAAGTAAAAAGAATCGGGCCTGGCAGTTTGTGGGAAGACATCGCAGAGGTCTCCACTCACCCAATCCCGGAGCAGTCTCCAGCGCAGGACCTGAGTCTGCAGGAGCCAGTACAGCATGCAGAGCCGTTGTCACGACGTCAGGAGGAGGAACCTCGTCATCTGGAACCAACGCTGTTAGCTCAGCGGGGACCAGAAACAACGACCACCCAGGCGGAACCAGAGCCAGAAGCTGAGTACGGGCTGGAACTCTCTCTGCCATCAGCATAGTATGCAAGCGCACAAGCGGAAGGATTCAAGGTTCCTGGGATGGGCGCGACCAACGGTCCTGAGAGTGTGAATGCACCTGAGCCCCTGACCCTGGAGGGATGGTCCTTGCCACGGGCCCCTGTAATGGAGGCAGTCATCCATCCCTGTGTCCATGAAGGGGGGTGTGCACATCGTTCCTGTGTCTTGGAGGCCCGGCTTGCTCTTGACACCGTGTCCCTGTGTGCCCCTTATTTCCTTTGATCAGGGGAGGGTCCTTTCCATATTCCCAGGCAGGCTGCCTGGATAAAGGAGGTGATTCAAGGAAAAAGCGGAGGGAGAAAGAGGTGTGGGTGTGGTCAACATTTTTTAAAAAAGATATGTAAAAAAAGAAACAGGACAGCAGTCTTTGAGAGCCAAGATATATGAAAACTCTGGAAGCATTAAAGTTAAGCTGTATTGTTACTCAATATGATGTAGTTACCAAAATTAAAGTTTTTAGCGCATAAATAAGCAAATTCATGTGTGCCCATGAATAGAGATGAGCGAATATTTCAAGGTTCGGTTCGGCTCACGATCGCCGAATATAGCCGAACATGCACAGCACAAAAGCTGGAGTTTCCCAAGCTGTGTAATAGTGTCAAAAACACCGGAGTAGTGCTTCTGATCGGCGGTGAAATCATTCCCATCTGTCAGAGAGCCGCGGTTCCCACGCTGTCAGAAGACAGCCTGAACTCTCAGCTGTGATCGGAGGTATAAAGTTTACCTCCGGTCACTGGTGTCAGCTGATTGGACTACAGCTCCCATCAGATGACACTTGCTGCTGTTATAACAGTGAGAGGAGGAGCGGCAGATAAGAGTATTCATCAGCCGCTCCTGCACTGTAAATAAATAATAAAAAAACCTATGTGGGTTCCCCAGTATTTTTGATAACCAGCCAGACAAAACTCACAGCTGGGGGCTGCAACCCTTAGCTGTGAGTTTCAGCAAGGTTGGTTATCAAGAATAGAGTGGTCCCCCCAAAAGCCAGCAATTCATGTGCCGCGTTCAGTAAAATCACAGCATGACAAGTTAGAATAGAATATATACTGTAGAATAGATATATACACTTATATATATATATATATATATATATATTATATATATATATATATATATGTCAGTGGCATATATATATATATATATGTATATATATTACATACAGTAGATAGAAGAAAAGCCAGTAATTCAGCAGCTGCCGTAGTGTAAAATCACAGCAGGAGCCGGCAGGATAGAAGAGATGGAATACATACAGTGAATACAAATAGAATAGGTAGCTATATAGATGTCTTTGACAAATACAATTAGTTCAGTGTGTGTGCTGCTTACTGTACATGTAATTAATTAATAAAAGATTATTTTTCGGAAGAAAAGGGCATGGTCTCCCACGCAATTTTCATCACCAGCATCGGGAAAGCTGACTGGGTGGGCCGATGTTTATAGCCTGGGAAGGGGGTAATACCCACGGAGCTTCCCAGGCTATTAATATAAGTTCACAGCTAGGGATGAGCGATATTGCCCGAAATCGTATCGGAATTCCGATTTCCGATATTGGAAAAATATTGAATATCGGAATTTCCGATTTCCGATATCAATGCAAGTCAATGGGAATAAAAAAATCGGAATTACAAAATAACCACCACAGTGCTATATAATGGATAAAATGGAGGGGAAACACCTCAGGATAATGGAGAAGGAGTATGCAGAGGAGCAAAAAAATTGCTAGAAAAATGCACAAAGCGAAAACTGTAGCAGGAAAACTGGTTGCCATGTTCTTAACAGCTGTGTTTTTTCTTTGGGTTAGGATTAGTTTAGGTAGGGTTAGGGTTTATGGTTAGTAGGGTAAGGGTTAGAGCGAGTGTTGTCGAAACACGGTTTGGAGCAGGAGGTACCCGTGCCCTTGGGCACTCCCGAGAACCAGCTGGTGATGCTGGAACTTGGTTTACCCTTTGGGGGAGGCACCTGTGTCCGCACTTCACTGCCACGAAACAGCCGGCGTGGCTGGATCCCTCCTCTTGTGCTTCTGCCTATAGGTGTTTGGCATCTGTCATCCTTTTTTTCCACTTTGGTCGAACAAGGTACAGCTGGCGGTACTGTTGCCCAGAAACACAGCATGCTGTGAAAGTGGCAGTCACGGAAATGGGCACTAGCTGGCGGTACTAGAGCCCAGAAACACGGCATGTTGTGAAAGTGGCAGTCACGGAAATGGGCACTAGCTGGCGGTACTAGAGCCCAGAAACACGGCATGCTGTGAAAGTGGCAGTCACAGAAATGGGCACTTGCTGGTGGTACTAGAGCCAATGGAAAACAGTATGAGGTGAAAGAGTCAGTCACATAACCAGGTGCTACCAAGTAGAGGCCAGAGCACGGGCATAACAGATTACGCTGTGTGCAACATAGGCACATGACAGAGCATGCATACTGCTACCAACCATTCATGTAACCTGTGTACTGTGGCCCAGGGCAGCAAAAGTCACCAGAAATCCAGGCCTGGTTCATTTTTAGGAACGTAAGCCGGTCCACATTTGCAGCGGATAGTCTGGCACGTTGGTCTGTTAGTACATTGCCAGCTGTACTAAAGACGCGTTCAGAAATAACACTGGCACCAGGACAAGCCAGGACCTCCAAGGCATACTGGCTAAGCTCGGGCCATGTATCCAACTTGGAGACCAAAAACTTGAAGGGGACAGATCCATCCTGAAGCCCACTGACAGGCGTGAAGAGGTATTGTGCCACTATGTCACGGTAACGTTGCCTCCTAGTGCATTGCACTGTCTGTGATGGTGCCCGAACTGTTTGCGGGTTCAGAAACTGTTGGAACAGGTTGGATATACTGAACCTGTCAGTAGCAGATGTACTGCTTCTGCTACCGGCTTCTGAACGGATTCCGCTGGGCCCAGGACGCACTGAGGTGCCTGCTAGTGCACGCGCATCACTGCTATGCGGTGGAAAAGAGTACATGAGTGAATTAACCAGTGCTTCTTGGTATTCCTGCATTTTATGTGCCCACTTCAATGGTGTAATTAGTAGTGTTGAGCGATGCTGCTCGATATCTAAAAATATCGGATCGGAATGGTATCGCCGATATCAATAAATATCGGCAATATCCGATTCCGATACCGGAAGTCCCATGTAAGTCTATGGGAACAAAATATCACAACTAAAAAAAACCTTTATTTCCTTGTAAACACTAAATATACACACATAGAATACATATATATATATATATATATATATACATGTCATTGTGACATATATATATACATATATGTATAGTTTATACACTTCTACATAGTAAAATATCCTCTGATTCAATTGCCGGGTAAAGCCGGCTTCTGTGAAAAGACAGAAGCACCCGACATGAAATGACACTTGGTGTACATAGGGTTAACCATGTCTTTTCATGTAGTTTGCAATCTGATTTGCACAAACAATTACATCAGTCTATGTGTGCAAAATTTCACACCTGAGGGGGTTAATTAAAGGTGTAAATTCGTTGTAAAAAAAACGGACTTTTTTGCTACGAATTTACACCTTTAATTAACCCCTACAGGTGTGAAATTTTGCACACATAGACTGATGTAATTGTTTGTGAAAATCAGATAGCAAAGGACATGAAAAGACATGGTTAACCCTATGTACACCAAGTGTCATTTCATGTCGGGTTCTGCATTTTCACAAAAGCCGTCAATTGAATTAGCGGCTATTATACTATGTAGAAGTGTATGAACTATAAATATAAATATATATATATGTGTCACAAATTCAATGACATTTATATATATATATATATATATATATATATATATATATGAGGTGTAAAATTGTTTAAAAAAATGCGTGGGCTCCCGCCCTATTTTCGCAACCAGACAGACAAAGCCAGCGAATGGGGGCAGATAATAATAGCCCAGAGAGGGACCATTATTTTTGGCCCCCCCTGGCTACTAACATCTGCCCCCAGACACCCCAGAAAAGACAAATCTATAATTAGATTCGCCCTTTCTGGCACTTTGAACGTCTATTCCCATTGCCCTGTAGCGGAGGCGAATGGGTTAATATGGGGTTAAAGCCACATTGCAATTGAAAGGTGACCTTAAGCCAGGTTAATAATTGAGAGCTGTCAATTAGACAACTATCAATTATTAATCCTATTGCATGAAATAAAAATAAAACACACACACTTTAATTAAAAATCATTTTAATGAAATAAAGACACATGTTTTTGACCATCTTTTATTTGACTGCAAAAACCATTTCCTGTAATAAAAATAAAATAAAAAAGCAAAATTATTCTTACCTATCCCATGCACAGTCAGGTCCCACGGTGTAATCCTTCAGAAAGGGTTAATGTTTACTGCAGGGACCGCAGCTAATGCTGCAGCCTCACAGTAAACCCCCAAATGAATGAGTTCCTCTCCTGTCTGACAGGAGAGGAAGTGGAAAGCTTAATTGATTGCTTTCCACTTTCACTTCAGGTCAGCCAGGGACACAATCAGTGACGTCAGAGGGAACTGATTAACAAAAATAGGGGTTCCCTTCGAATAAAAAATGGCGTCGGGTCCCCCCTATTTTTGTTAACCAGCCTGATGAAGCAGACTGCTGAGCAGTGGCGTACCGTGAATGAAGCAGACCAAGCAGCTGCTATGGGGCCCGGACAGGTGAGGGGGCCCTCGACGGTCGGGTAGCTGTGCTGACACAGTACTACCAGGGGTCGGCGGGGGAGGGGGAGCGCAGCTCTTCTATATACTCACCCCTCCTGGTGCGGTCTCTGCAGCCCCTGCTCTTCTCCCACGGTCTCCGACGCCTGTGTTCAGCGGTCAGGTGGTACCGCTCATTACAGTCATGAATACGCACATATTCATGACTTTAATGAGCTGTCCCGCGTGACCGCTGAACACTGGCGGCGGAGACCGTGGGAGAAGAGCAGGGGCTGCACAGACCGCGCCGGCAGAAGGGTGAGTATAAGGGATATTTACCTGTCCCGTTCCACCATTGCTCGCGTCCTCTTGCTGCAATGCTCAGGTCAGAGGGCGCGATGACGTCGTTAGTGCGCGCCGCGCCCTCTGCCTCATCATTCACTGCTGGAGGACCCCGAAGACAGCGGCACTCAGCAGTGGAGAGAGGACAGGTAAATATCTCAGGTGCCGGGGCCCTGAGCGAGCGGTGACATCGGCACCTGGTGTCACCCCCTGCTCAGGACACCGGCACCTGGCCCCCAGCAACGAAAGGTAAGTATGTCTTTTTTTTTTTTTGGTTGCAGCAGCTGCGGCAGCATAAGGGCCTATACTATGGAGCATCTATGGGGGCACAATCTATGGGGGCATAATACATTTTTTTGTTTAATGTGTCCCCTCACTGTGCTGGCACTTTACATTTACAATGGCTCTGGGTTTTTTTTTTTGGGGGGGGGCCCATTCAGACTTTTGCTATGGGGCCCCATGATTTCTATGTACGCCCCTGCTGCTGAGGCATGGTATTTAAGGCTGTTAAGGAGCCAAGATCCATGGACCTTGCCAGCCTGATAATACCAGGCCACAGCAGTCTGCATATCTTGGCTGATTAACAAAAATAGGGGATCCCCTCGAAAAAAATTGGCGTGGGGTCCCCCCTATTTTTGTTAACCAGCCAGATGAAGCAGACCACTGAGGCCTGTTTTTTCAGGCTGGTAAGGATCCAATATCCATGGACCTTGCAAGCCTGATAATATCAGGCCACAGCAGTCTGCTTAGCTTGGCTGGTTAACAAAAATAGGGGATCCCCTCGAAAAAAAAAACAGCGTAGGGGTCCCCCTATTTTTGTTAACCAGCCAAGTAAAATGCAGACTGCTGCGGCCTGGTATTAAAAGACTGTGAAGGCCCATGGATTTTGGCCCTCAACAGCCTGATAATACCAGGCTACAGCAGCCCCACATTTGGCGCATCAAAAGATGTGCCAATTGTGGCACTTTACCCGGCTCTTCCCACTGCCCTGTAGCGGTGGCAAGTGGGGTAATAAGGGGTTAATGTCACCGTTGATTGCACGGTGACAATAAGCCCGGTTAATAATGGAGAGGTGTCAATAAGACACCGATCCATTATTAATCCCAAAGTTATTAAATGTATAAAAAAAAGACAAAGCAAGAAAAAAGTCTTTTAATGAAATAAAAGAGACAACACAGTTTTCATTAATTTTATTATACACTCATTCCTGCGAAGACTTCGATCTCCTGTAAAAAAAGAAAAAAAACAAACCAACAGTATACCACCTGTCCGACGCAGTCCATAGTAACGACAGTCCCACGACGATCCAGCTCTGCTACATCGCAATGACAGGCAGAGCCTGTCATCGCGACGCAGCACAGCTGATTACCTGCTTCCCCGGCGGTGACGTCATCGGACTGACTGCTTTACAGCCGGGATTACCCAGCAGTCACTGCAGTTATCGCGAGAAACTGCATGTGACCGCCGGGGAAAGATGATGGCGGCCATGAAGCAGTCCAGCACGTGACCGCTGGAGATCTTCTGCCAGGTAAGTGCCGCTGACTCCTGACAGACCCGACCGACGGACACTGACAGTGACAGTGACAATCCCGATTCCGGTATCCGATAAGACGAAAATATCGGAACTAAGTATCGAAAGGCCGATAGAGCTAATATCGGCCGATACCCGATACTTGCGGTATCGTATCGCTCAACACTAGTAATTAGGCTTTCAAGACTGTCCCGTAACGTGGATCTAAGAGGGTGGCCACCCAGTAGTCATTTGTCTGGAGACTACGAGCCACGCATGGGTCTTTTCTCAGACACTGCAGCATGAAGTCACTCATGTGCTGATGGCTGCCAACTGGCCATGCATCGCTGTCACCAGCTGGAGGAATGTTCTCTGGCTGATCTGCATCACTCCATCCATGCTCTATCTGGTGACTACTAGTAGAGCGCTGTGCACTTTCCTCCTCTAGCTCCTCCTCATAGTCCTCCTCATCCTCCTCTTTTGCTGTGTCCTGCCTGGACCTTTGTGAGGCACCCACAGAGCTTTGTGCCAACCGGGCCGATGAAGATTGGCTGGTTGGTGCAAGAGTCTCATCATACTCCTCCTCTTCCTCCTGAGAAACCTCATCCCTTAGTCCTTTAAGTGATGATTCTATAAGGCATATAAGGTTAATAGTCAGGCTGAGTAAGGCAGCATCCGCGCTCACCATCAGAGTGGAGTCCCCGAAGCACTTCAAAATGGTGCATATGTCCTTCATGGTTGCCCACTCTGTGGTTGTAAAGTGGGAGGGCTGAGATGTGTGTGTTGCCTACTTTGCGCCTGCTGCAGCTGCAACTCCATAATTGCAGGTTGCTGCTCACACAACCTCCGCAGCATATGCAAAGTCGAATTCCACCTGGTAGGGAGGTCAACAATGATGCGGTGCTCGGGCAGGCCCAATCTGCGCTGCATGGCTGAAAGGCGCGATGCAGCCATGCTTTAACGCCGCAAATGAGAGCACTCGTATCTGACTTTGTGCAGCAGCTCCTCAAGGTCAGGATAGTTCCTAAGGAAACTCTGCACCACCAAGTTTAGGACATGGGCAAGGCATGGAATGTGAGTCAGACCACCTAGGCCCAGAGCCGCGACCAGGTTTCGGCCGTTGTCACACACCACCATACCTGGCTGGAGGTTGAGTGGCGCAAGTCACATGTCGCTCTGCTCCTTGAGCGTGTTCCACAGCTCGGTTGCGATGTGGCTAACGTTACCCAGATAAACCAATTTCAACACGGCCTGTTGATGTTTGGCCGATGCAGTGCTGAAATCGTTTGTTGTGGTATGTCTGGGTGCAGGCGAGTCTTACGAGGAGTATGAGGAGGAGTCAATTTGTACGGAGGAGAGGTTTGCAATCCGTGGAGTTGGCAGGACCCGCGCACTTGCACTGTCTACTTCAGTTCCAGGCTCAACTACATTTACCCAATGGGCGGTGATGGAAATGTAGCGTCCCTGTCCATGCAGACTGGTCCACGTGTCGGTGGTCAGGTGGACATTGCTACTAACTGCATTTTGTAGCGCATGCTTAATTTTATGCTCCACATGCTGTTGCAGGGCGGGGACGGCTTGCCTGCTGAAGTAGAAGCGGCTGGGAACGCTGTATTGTGGGATTGCAAACCCCAACATATTGATATAGGCTGGCTTGCTCATCAGCCAGAATGGTAGCATTTCCACTGCAAGCAGTTTGGCAATGCGAGAGTTCATGCCCTGTGCTCGTGGGTGGTTTGCCAAGTACGGACGCCTTTTCTCCCACACCTGTGTGACAGATGGCTGCACACTGGATTGGGAGTGTGAGGATGCCAGCAATTGGGATGCTGATGCTGAAGAAGTACAGACAGTGTGCCGCCATACAACACTGCCTGCAGATGCACCCTGGCATTCTGGCGAGGAAGCGGGAACAGCTGTTTGCGTGTTGTGAATGGGCTTGAGATGAGTTCTGAGCAGAGGCTCCCTCTGGTGGTTACAAGCGGTACTGGTCTGTCCAGTGAAGATTGTGAAGATTGTGAGGATTGGGAATCAGGTGTTACTGACTGGTCTTATATAAGGGAGTCACCTTCCCATCAGGGTTGCCGGTGATCAATTGTTCTGGTCTCTATCCTTGATTCCTGTTTCCCTTGTAGCCTGCTGTGTCGTGTCTGCATCTCCTGCTAACAGATAAGACATTTTCTTCTTTTTGTTTTTGTGCTTGATTTTTGCATTTTGTCCTGCACTTCTGTGGGGGCCTTCAGGGTCCCCTCCGGGGGCTTTTGCCCTCTCAGTTTAGTTCAGCCACTGATGTTTGTACTTTTGCTTTATCCAGTTTTTTCAGTGGCTGCTGTTTGATTTTGTTACACCAGAGAACTAATTTAGGTGGTAGAGGTCGTGTGATCTCAGGTGTTTTTGAAATTAGTAGAGTTGGTGCTTTTCAGGGTTTTCTGGGATTGCAGTAAGTACCCTTCCTATCTTTTTCTATTTAGTTAGTTTGGGCCCCAACGTTTGCTCATACTATTTTCTGTCTGTGTCGGTATTTCTTCTTGTCTAACCGCCATTACATGTTTGGGGCTTTCTATTATCTTTGGGGTTCTGCTCCGGGGCAGATAGCTTTCCTATATCTATCTTTAGGTGTAGTTAGTTTCTCAGGCTGTGACGAGGCATCTAGGACCAACGTAGGAACGCTCCACGGCTGCCTCTAGTTGTTGTGGTTAGTCAGGGTACTGCAATCTCATAGATTCCAACTGCTCTGGTGTATTGCCTATTTTGCCTGCACTCCTCAGCTACCGAAACATAACAGTATCACCGGCCCAAAATTTAAAATTGTATGGTACTCACAGAAGGGAAAAAATTTGTGAAAGAAAAAACGGTTGTCAGAGTTGTCAGAGATATTTTTCTGTTTGTTGCATTTTTTTTTTTTTTCCCTCTGTATCTCTGGGTGCTGGGGAGGATTTTTTCTCTCAATGGAGGTTTGCACAGTTGTCTGGCCGTGTGGATCAGCTTGCCACTGAGGTTCAGAGTATTGCTGCATATCTTGCTAGGTTGCCTGTTGTGGAACCTAGGATTCCCATGCCAGATTTGTTTTTAGGGGATCGAGCTAAGTTTCAGAATTTCAAAAATAATTGTAAATTGTTTTTTGCCTTAAAATCTAAGTCCTCAGGGAACGCAGCGCAGCAGGTTAAATTGTCATCTCTCTCCTGCGCGGCGATCCTCAGGATTGGGCTTTTTCCCTGACACCTGGGGATCCTGTTTTGAGTGATGTTGATGCATTTTTTCAGGCTTTGGGGTTATTGTACGATGAGCCTAATGTCACTGATCAAGCTGAAAAAGCCTTGTTAGCATTAAATCAGGGGCTTGATGACGCTGAGTTATACTGTCAGAGATTCCGTAGGTGGCAGTCCTGACCAAGTGGAATGACGACGCTTTCTTCGGCCCTTTTTCGGAAGGGTCTGTCAGATAATGTAAAGGATGTTATGGTGGGATTCCCTGTCCCCTCTGGTCTCAATGATTCTATGTCATTAGCGATTCAAATTGACAGACGTTTGCGTGAGCGGAGAAGTATGCGTGGAATAGTGTTGCCTTGTGAACCTGCTTCTGAATCCATGCAGTGTGATAGAGTGGTGTCTGGGGCACAGCGTCATGAGTTTCGAAAGCGCAATGGGTTATGTTTCTACTGTGGTGATGCCTCTCATGCTATTTCAGTCTGCCCTAAGCGGGGAAGACGTTTTGCACGCTCAGTTGTCTTGGGTAGTGTTCAGACTAAGTTTTTATTAACTGTCACTCTGATATGCTCTCTGTCCTCATTTTCTGCTCAGGCTTTCGTTGATTCTGGAGCAGCTATTAACCTGATGGATTATGATTTTGCTAAATGTTGTGGGTTTCCCTTGATACCCCTACAGAAGTCTATTCCCCTACTGGGGATCGATTCTACCCCTTTGACTGAGAATAAACCTCAGTTCTCTACTCAGGTGATAATGAGGGTTGAACCTGATCATCAAGAGTGCTGCAAATTTTTGGTTCTGTATAATCTGCATGATATTATCGTACTGGGTTTCCCTTGGTTACAGTCTCATAATCCTGTTTTGGATTGGAAATCTGTGTCTGTAACCAGTTGGGGCTGCCAATGTGTTAATACCAACACTCCTGTTTTTTCTGCCTCCCCCCAGGCTCAGGATGTTCCTGACTTTTTGATTGATTTTTCTGATGTATTTAGCGAAAGTAAATCTGCATCCTTGCCTCCCCATAGGAGCTATGACTGCGCTATTGAATTAGTGCCTGGTAGTAAATTCCCTAAAGGTCGACTTTTTAACTTGTCTGTACCTGAACATGACGCTATGCGGTCTTATATCAAGGAGTCATTGGAGAAGGGTCATATCAGACCATCCTCTTCACCCTTAGGTGCCGGTTTTTTCTTTGTGGCCAAAAAGGATGGTTCATTAAGGCCGTGTATTGATTATCGTCTTTTGAACAATATTACTGTGAAATATCAATACCCGTTACCCTTGAATTCTGACCTGTTTTCCAGGGTGAAAAACGCTACTTGGTTTACCAAGCTTGACCTCAGGGGGGCATATAACCTTATTCGCATTAAGCACGGGGATGAATGGAAGACGGCATTCAATACCCCGGAGGGGCATTTTGAGTACCTTGTGATGCCCTTTGGGCTCACTAATGCTCCTTCTGTCTTCCAGTCCTTCATGAATGACATTTTCAGGGATTTTGTGGATAAATTTCTGATTGTTTATTTGGATGATATCTTGATTTTTTCTAATGACTGGGACTCTCATGTGAAACATGTTCGAACTGTATTCCAGATTTTGAGAGAGAATGCTCTGTATGTGAAGGGATCAAAGTGTCTTTTTGGCGTACAGAGGATCTCATTTCTGGGATTCATTTTGTCCCCATCTGTTATTGAAATGGAACCGGTCAAGGTTCAGGCCATCTGTGATTGGGTCCAACCTACTTCATTAAAGGCTCTTCAAAGATTTTTGGGTTTTGCCAATTTTTATCGTAAATTTATTGGTAATTTCTCGGTTATTGTTAAACCATTAACTGATTTGACCAAAAAGGGTTCTGATGTGGTGAATTGGCCTCCTGAGGCAGTCTCTGCATTTCAGGAACTTAAGCAGAGATTCACTTCTGCTCCTGTTCTACGGCAGCCTGATGTTTCTCTGCCATTTCAGGTGGAGGTTGATGCCTCTGAAATTGGGGCAGGTGCCGTTTTGTCCCAAAAAGATCCAGAGACCTCTAAAAGTAACCCTTGTGCCTTTTTCTCTCGAAAATTTTCTCCTACTGAACGTAATTATGACGTGGGTAATCGGGAGTTATTGGCCATGAAGTGGGCTTTTGAAGAGTGGAGACATTGGCTGGAGGGAGCCAAACATCAGGTGGTGGTCCTTACTGACCATAAGAATCTGGTTTATCTGGAATCTGCCAAGCGACTCAATCCTAGACAGGCCAGGTGGGCCTTGTTTTTCACACGTTTTAATTTTGTGGTTTCCTTTCTTCCTGGCACTAAGAATGTTAAGGCGGATGCCCTCTCGAGGAGCTTCCTTGCGGACTCTCCTGAGTTATCTGATCCTTCTGTTATTTTGAAAGAGGGTGTAGTTCTTTCCGCCATCTCACCTAATTTGAGACTTGCTCTGGAGGGGTGTCAGGAGGATAGGCCCGAGCGCTGCCCTGTTGGAAAATTGTTTGTCCCGGACCAGTGGAAAAAGAGTGTGATGTCTGAGATTCATTGTTCCGCGTTGGCTGGGCATCCCGGAATTTTTGGTACCAGAGACTTGGTTAGTCGGTCCTTTTGGTGGCCTACCTTGTCTCGTGATGTCAGGGAATTTGTGCAGTCCTGCGGGACTTGCTCTCGCTCCAAGCCTTGCTCTCGCTCTAGTGGTTTGTTGATGCCATTGCCTGTGCCCAAGAGACCATGGACCCATATCTCTATGGATTTCATTTCCGACCTTCCTGTTTCTCAGAGAATGACCGCCATCAGGGTGATTTGTGATAGGTTTTCCAAGATGATACATCTTGTGCCTTTGCCTAAGTTGCCTTCCTCCTCTGAATTGGTGCCATTGTTCCTTCAGCACGTGGTTCGTTTACACGGCATTCCTGAGAACATAGTGTCTGACAGAGGAGTCCAGTTTGTTTCCAGATTTTGGAGGACTTTTTGTTCTAAACTGGGTGTTCAATTGTCTTTCTCCTCGGCATTTCATCCTCAGACCAATGGTCAAACTGAGTGAACAAACCAGACATTGGAGACTTATCTAAGATGGTTTGTGTCTGCTGATCAGGATGACTGGGTCTCTTTTTTGCCTTTGGCTGAGTTTGCTCTTAATAATAGGGCTAGCTCTGCCACTTTGATGTCTCCGTTTTTCTGTAATTCTGGGTTTCACCCTCGATTTTCTTCAGGACAGACGGAGGCTTCTGTCTGTCCAGGTGTTGACTCTGTTGTGGAGCGTATGCAACAGATTTGGGACCAGGTAGTGGAGAGGTTGTCCCTCCTCAGGAGAGGGCCCAGCGGTTTGCTAACCGGCATAGGACTGATGGTCCTCGGTTTAAAGTAGGGGACTTGGTCTGGTTGTCCTCAAAAAATATTCCTATGAGAGTAGCATCTCCTAAATTTAAGCCTAGGTTCATTGGACCTTATAAGATCATGGAGATTCTTAATCCTGTTTCTTTTCGTTTGCTTCTTCCAGGGACATTTAAGATCCATAACGTGTTCCACAAGTCCTTGTTGAAGAGGTTTGTTGAGCCAGTGGTTCCTGCTGCTGTGCCTCCTGACCCTGTTTTGGTTGAGGGCAATCTGGAGTATGTGGTTGAGAAAATATTAGATTCTCGTTTTTCTAGACGGAAACTCCAGTATTTTTTTAAGTGGAGAGGTTATGGTCAGGAAGACAATTCTTGGGTGTTTGCTTCGGACACCCATGCTAGGAGACTCATCCGTGCGTACCATAGAACCATCCTGACCGACCTGGTTGCTCAAATGAGGGTTCGGTGACCCCTCCTCAAGGGGGGGTACTGTTGTGAATGGGCTTGAGATGAGTTCTGAGCAGAGGCTCCCTCTGGTGGTTACAAGCGGTACTGGTCTGTCCAGTGAAGATTGTGAAGATTGTGAGGATTGGGAATCAGGTGTTACTGACTGGTCTTATATAAGGGAGTCACCTTCCCATCAGGGTTGCCGGTGATCAATTGTTCTGGTCTCTATCCTTGATTCCTGTTTCCCTTGTAGCCTGCTGTGTCGTGTCTGCATCTCCTGCTAACAAATAAGACATTTTCTTCTTTTTGTTTTTGTGCTTGATTTTTGCATTTTGTCCTGCACTTCTGTGGGGGCCTTCAGGGTCCCCTCCGGGGGCTTTTGCCCTCTCAGTTTAGTTCAGCCACTGATGTTTGTACTTTTGCTTTTTCCAGTTTTTTCAGTGGCTGCTGTTTTGATTTTGTTACACCAGAGAACTAATTTAGGTGGTAGAGGTCGTGTGATCTCAGGTGTTTTTGAAATTAGTAGAGTTGGTGCTTTTCAGGGTTTTCTGGGATTGCAGTAAGTACCCTTCCTATCCTTTTCTATTTAGTTCGTTTGGGCCCCAACGTTTGCTCATACTATTTTCTGTCTGTGTCGGTATTTCTTCTTGTCTAACCGCCATTACATGTTTGGGGGCTTTCTATTATCTTTGGGGTTCTGCTCCGGGGCAGATAGCTTTCCTATATCTATCTTTAGGTGTAGTTAGTTTCTCAGGCTGTGACGAGGCGTCTAGGACCAACGTAGGAACGCTCCACGGCTGCCTCTAGTTGTTGTGGTTAGTCAGGGTACTGCAATCTCATAGATTCCAACTGCTCTGGTGTATTGCCTATTTTGCCTGCACTCCTCAGCTACCGAAACATAACATTGGCGAGCTGGAGGAAGAGGTGTCTGAAGAGATGGAAGGTGGGGGACCAGCTGCAGCTGGTGAATCATCTTGGGTGTGATGCTGCCACTCCACAGGGTGCCTCTTCCTGACATGCGTCAACATATTGGTGGTATTAAGGTTGCTGACGTTCTTCCCTCTCCGCACAGTTTGTCGACAAAGCTTGCATCTGACTACTGTAACGTCATCTGCAACTTGGTCGAAAAAGGCCCATGCACCACAACTCTTGGGCGCACCCCTTGTGCTCTTTAAAAGAGCCCTGCTCCTAACGGGTGCAGAAGTTGAGGGAGCAGACAACAAATTTTTCCCTCTTCCTCTCCCACATGGACAGCCACGCTGCGCCACACCTGCTAGCTCTTCCTCTGAGCTATCCCTACTTGCTTGCTGCCCCTCAGCATGCCATGATGGGTCAAGGACCTCGTCATCCAATACACTTTCATCAGCAGAAACTGGCAGCTGAGTTTCATCATCATCTTCTGACTGGGGTCTGGTCACTGTGGGCACTGGCCCACCCTCCACTTCTTCCTCAGACGCACACAGTGGTTGCGCATCTGTGCACACTACCTCTTCTTCAGCTGCAGGAATGCTGTCTGGCTGGCACACAGATTCCAAGCCAACAGATTCTGAGAAGAGGATTAAGGTTGGCTCCTAGCCTTCTGAATGTCTGGGCAATTTAGTGGGTGATGAAGAAGCAGATGGGTGCTGCTCTTCAGTGGCCTGACCCGATGTGGTGGAGAGGTCCTGGGAGGATGCTGCGCTCATTGAGGAGGATGCCTCAGCTGCCATCCAACCAACAACGGTTTCTACTTGTTCCTCTCTTATCAGCCTATGACCCTGTGCTCCTAACAAGCTGCGTATAAATGACTGCTGCCGGGTGAAAGTAGGTGCTGAGTGACTTGGGCCTGCTGCTTGCTCTGGATGAGCACCATGTCTAGCTGCTGATGCACCTCTTCCGTGGCCGCCACGGGGACGTCCCTTACTCCCTGCCTTCATCTCTATTGATGGATTCAGAACGGCAATTTCACTATTAGATTTGAGATCTCTCCCTATCTCCAACAGCAACCTATCCCTATATTTTATACTTCCTGATCACACCATCCAGCCAGCCAATCGCAGCGCAGCCCCTAGCTAGCAAGTTTGGACGTCTCCTACCAAGCTTAGGGGAGTTACACAATGTTGTCAGCAATTCTTCAGCTCCTGATTGGCTCCACGGAGCGCTCAGAGGCTGAAGGATTATGGGATTTCCGATTTCCGATGTGAAAAAAATATCGGAATCGGAAATCGGAATTCCGATATAGCAAATATCGGGCCGATTTCCGATATTGCAATATGGGAAAGTTCATCCCTACACAGGACATGTCTCCAAACATTAAGGTCTGTGTTACTGTGAGCATTTGCAAACCTTAATCTGGCATTTTTATGTTTCTTTTGGAGTAATGCCCTCTTCTTGGCAGAGTAGCCTTTCAGCCCCTTGTTTCTTGTTTCACAGTGGATATTGACACTATCTTACCAGCTTCCTCCATCATCTTCACAAGATTTTTTTATTTTTTTCCTTGAGTTGATATGAACATGTCAGACCAAAGCACGTTCATCTCTGGGATACACAACCCATCCCCTTCCTGAGCGATATGATAGCTGGACATTTCCATCTTGTTTGTACTTGCATATAATTGTTTGTACAGATGAGCAAGGCACCTTCAGGTATCTTGAAGTTGCACCCAAGGATGAGCCACACTTGTGCAAAATTCTCTTCCTGATATCTTGGCTGCTTTCAGATGAGCAAGGCACCTTCAGGTATCTTAAAGTTGCACCCAAGGATGAGCCACACTTGTCCAAAATTCTCTTCCTGATATCTTGGCTGCTTTCTTGAGACTTTCCCATGATGCTACACAAAGAAGCAGTGTGTTTCAGGTGTGCATCAAAATACATCCAAATTAACTCAGATGTTGCCAAAAAAACAGAAGCTTCCAAACACATGAATTCATCATATGGGCAGTCCAGAATTGTTTAAAGGCATAGTAATCTTAGTGCATGTAAACTAGACTTTGCAGTAAGTAATAAAAATGTCTTAAAACATTCTCTCTCTCATCATTCTGGCATTTGGAAAATAATAATTATGGTAATCCTAATTGACTTAAAATGAGAAACGTTTATTCTGAGTTCATGTCATATTTTGAAAAAATATTCATATGTACAGTACAGACCAAAAGTTTCGACACACCTTCTCATATAAAGATTTTTCTGTATTTTCATGACTATGAAAATTGTACATTCACACTGAAGGCATCAAAACTATGAATTAACACATGCGGAATTATATACTTAACAAAAAAGTGTGAAACAACTGAAAATATGTCTTATATTCTAGGTTCTTCAAAGTAGCCACCTTTTGCTTTGATGACTGCTTTGCATACTCTTGGCATTCTCTTGATGAGCTTCAAAAGGTAGTCACCAGAAAAGGTCTTCCAACAATCTTGAAGGAGTTCCCAGAGATGCTTAGCACTTGTTGGCCCTTTTGCCTTCACTCTGCGGTCCAGATCACCCCAAACCATATCGATTGGGTTCAGATCTGGTGACTGTGGAGGCCAGGTCATCTGGTGTAGCACCCCATCACTCTCCTTCTTGGTCAAATAGCCCTTACACAGCCTGGAGGTGTGTTTGGGGTCATTGTCCTGTTGAAAAATAAATGATGGTCCAACTAAATGCAAACCGGATGGAACATCATGCCACTGCAAGATGCTGTGGTAGCCATGCTGGTTAAGTATGCCTTCAATTTTTAATAAATTCCCCACAGTGTCACTAGCAAAGCACCCTCACACCATCACACCTCCTCCTCCATACTTCACGGTGGGAACCAGGCATGTAGAGTCCATCCGCTTACCTTTTCTGCGTAGCAGAAAGACATGGTGGTTGGAACCAAAGATCTCAAATTTGGACTCATCAGACCAAAGCACAGATTTCCCCTGGTTTAATGTCCATTCCTTGTGTTCTTTAGCCCAAACAGGTCTCTTCTGCTTGTTGCCTGTCCGTTGCAGTGGTTTCCTAGCAGCTATTTTACAATGAAGGCCTGCTGCTAGAGTTGAGCGATACTTTCCGATATCCAAAAGTATCGGAATCGGAATGGTATCGCCGATACCATTAAAATATTGGCGATACCCGATACCGATACCGGAAGTCCCATGTAAGTCTATGGGAACAAAATATCGTAACTAAAAAAACCTCTTTCTTTCCTTGTAAACACTAAATATACACACATAGAATACATATATATATATATATATATATATATATATATATATATATACATGTCATTGTGACATATATATATATACATATATGTATAGTTTATACACTTCTACATAGTAAAATATCCTCTGATTCAATTGACGGGTAAAGCCGGCTTCTGTGAAAAGACAGAAGCACCCGACATGAAATGACACTTGGTGTACATAGGGTTAACCATGTCTTTTCATGTCCTTTGCTATCTGATTTGCACAAACAATTACATCAGTCTATGTGTGCAAAATTTCACACCTGTAGGGGTTAATTAAAGGTGTAAATTCGTTGTAAAAAAAACAGACTTTTTTGCTACGAATTTACACCTTTAATTAACCCCTACAGGTGTGAAATTTTGCACACTTACACTCATGTAATTGTTTGTGCAAATCAGATCTCAAACTACATGAAAAGACATGGTTAACCCTATGTACACCAAGTGTCATTTCATGTCGGGTTCTGCATTTTCACAAAAGCCGGCAATTGAATTAGCGGCTATTATACTATGTAGAAGTGTATGAACTATAAATATAAATATATATATATATATATATATATATGTGTCACATATTCAATGACATGTATATATATATATGAGGTGTAAAATTGCTGAAAAAAAAATGCGTGGGCTCCCGCCCTATTTTCACAACCAGACAGACAAAGCCAGTGAGTGGGGGCAGATAATAATAGCCCAGAGAGGGACCATTTTTTTTGGCCTCCCCCGGCTACTTAACATCTGCCCCCAGACACCCCAGAAAGGGCAAATCTCTAATTAGATTTGCCCTTTCTGGCACTTTGCCCGTCTATTCCCATTGCCCTGTAGCGGTGGCGAATGGGTTAATAAGGGGTTAAAATGACCTTGCAATTGAAAGGTCACTTTAAGCTAGGTTAATAATTGAGAGCTGTCAATTAGACAACTATCAATTATTAATCCTATTGTATGAAAGAAAAATCAAACACACACACTTTAATAAAAAAGAAGTTTAATGAAATAATCACACAGTTTTTGACCATATTTTATTTACCTGCTAAAACCATTTCCTGTAATAAAAATAAAATAATAAAGCAAAATTATTCTTACCAATCCGATGCACAGTCAGGTCCCACGGTGTAATCCTTCAGAAAGGGTTAATGCTTACTGCAGGGGCCGCAGCTAATGCTGCAGCCTCACAGTAAACCCCCAAATGAATGAGCTCCTCTCCTGGCTGACAGGAGAGGAACTGGAAAGCTTAATTGATTGCTTTCCACTTTCACTTCAGGTCAGCCAGGGACACAATCAGTGACGTCAGAGGGAACTGATTAACAAAAATAGGGGTTCCCTTCGAAAAAAAAAATGGCGTGGGGTCCCCCTATTTTTGTTAACCAGCCAGATGAAGCAGACCGCTGAGGCCTGGATTTTCAGGCTGTTAAGGAGCCAAGGTCCATGGACCTTGCCAGCCTGATAATACCAGGCCACAGCAGTCTGCATATCTTGGCTGATTAACAAAAATAGGGGATCCCCTCGAAAAAAATTGGCGTGGGGTCCCCCCTATTTTGTTAACCAGCCAGATGAAGCAGACCGCTGAGGCCTGTTTTTTCAGGCTGGTAAGGATCCAATATCCATGGACCTTGCAAGCCTGATAATACCAGGCCACAGCAGTCTGCTTAGCTTGGCTGGTTAACAAAAATAGGGGATCCCCTCGAAAAAAAAACGGCGTAGGGGTCCCCCTATTTTTGTTAACCAGCCAAGTAAAATGCAGACTGCTGCGGCCTGGTATTAAAAGACTGTCAAGGCCCATGGATTTTGGCCCTCAACAGCCTGATAATACCAGGCTACAGCAGCCCCACATTTGGCGCATCAAAAGATGTGCCAATTGTGGCACTTTACCCGGCTCTTCCCACTTGCCCTGTAGCGGTGGCAAGTGGGGTAATAAGGGGTTAATGTCACCGTTGATTTCACGGTGACAATAAGCCCGGTTAATAATGGAGAGGCGTCAATAAGACACCGATCCATTATTAATCCCAAAGTTTTTAAATGTGTAAAAAAAAGACACAGCAAGAAAAAAGTCTTTTAATGAAATAAAAGAGACAACACAGTTTTCATTTTTTTTATTACTCTCTCATTCCTGCGACGCCATCGATCTCTGTAAAAAAATAAAAAAAAAAAAACCAACAGTATACCACCTGTCCGACGCAGTCCATAGTAACGATAGTCCCACGACGATCCAGCTCTGCTACATCGGAATGACAGGCAGAGCCTGACATCCCGGTGCAGCACAGCTGCTTACCAGCTTCCCCGGCGGTGACGTCATCGGACTGCTTTATGGCCGCGATTACCCAGCAGTCACTGCAGTTATCGCGAGAAACTGCATGTGACCGCCGGGGAGAAGAGGATGGCAGCCATTAAGCAGTCCGGGATGTGACCGCCGGAGATCTTCTGCCGGGTAAGTGCCGCTGACTCCTGACAGACCCGACCGACAGACACTGACAGTGACAGTGACAATTCCGATTCCGGTATCCGATATGACGAAAATATCGGTACTCGGAATCGGAATTCCGATACAGCCAATATCGGCCGATACCCGATATTTGCAGTATCGGAATGCTCAACCCTACCTGCTGCACAAAGTCTCCTTTTAACAGTTGTTGTAGAGATGCGTCTGCTACTAGAACTCTGTGTGGCATTGACCTGGTCTCTAATCTGAGCTGCTGTAAACCTGCAATTTCTGAGGCTGGTGACTCGGATAAACTTATCCTCAGAAGCAGAGGTGACTCTTGGTCTTCCTTTCCTGGGGCGTTTCTCATGTGAGCCAGTTCCTTTGTAGCGCTTGATGGTTTTTGCAACTGCACTTGGGGACACTTTCAAAGTTTTCCCAATTTTTCAGACTGACTGACCTTCATTTCTTAAAGTAATGATGGCCACTCGTTTTTCTTTACTTAGCAGCTTTTTTCTTGCCATAATACAAATTCTAACAGTCTATTCAGTAGGACTATCAACTGTGTATCCACCAGACTTATGCACAACACAACTGATGGTCCCAACCACATTTATAAGGCCAGAAATCCCACTTATTAAAGGGAATCTGTCACCCCAAAATTGCCATATCAAATAAAGATATGGTGAATAGTGCGTCCCATAACAAAGCTAACAGTAGGTATCATATATCCTGATACCCCGTTTTCATATCAAAATACCTTTGTAAAGTTGGTTATTTTCGGTGACAATCACGGTGGTCAGGTCTCTCCTTCCCCCCCCCGCTCCCCGTCATCAGTTGCGTATCGTTCGGCTTCCCGCAATTGCGCAATTCAAAATCCGGCCCGGCGCATGCCCAGTGTGCTTTGCCCAACAGTGGGCAAAGCATAAAATCAGTACAGCGCATGCGCTACTCTTTCCTTGCCCCGGAAGTCGTCCAAGGCAAGCAGTCATTTCCGGGGCAAAGAAAGAGTAAATTGACATGACATAATCAGCAGGTGTGACCAGCCTCCACAGACTGCTGTCACTCATCAAAAATGACTGGGCTGTGGGCAGTGCTGCACCACATGTCACAGCCCTGTCGCTCTGCAGCATCTGTCTCCTCTCCCTTCAAGAGTGACGGGGCTGTGCGGGGGGGTCTGCGGGCTTTGCGTGTGTATGTGTATGCAGGCATCATCCGATGGGACTACACGTCCCAACGGGCTATGCCTGCTACACAGTGAGTGACACATTAGACAATGATGGGACAGTAGCAGTCCACTCATCTGGCTAATGTGTTGATTGTAAAAAAAATAAAAACATACAACATACAGAACATACATTACACACACATAACATACAGAACATACAACATGTAACATAAAGGACATGCATATAACAAACAACACATAACATGGAGTACATACTTACCAATCACCTACTTCCCTGAAGCCATTGTCTCCTTTAATAAAAATAAAATAATAAACCAACCCATACATTATCTTTCTGCCATAGTCCAGTTATTAACGAGTGTCCCACGACGATCTCTGGTGTAGAACATTGACACCGGGTGCTGTCAGTGCTCTACACGGCCTCCCCGATACACTGACAGTGGAGGTAATCCTCCGCGGTGTGTATCCCTCCGCCGCCGGGAGAGAATGATGTCACTTCAGTTCATTCTCTCACCAGCCATGCTGGGTGAGAAAATTCCCACGCAGCATTGCCATAAAGTGAGAATGAACTAAGGTAACCTCAGTGATGCACTCCAGGAGCCATTGTCTCAGTTCATCACTGGGAGGCCCTATAGAGCAGTGACATCACTTGATGTCACTGCTCTATGGGGGAGATCATCGAGGGACATTCTTTATTTATTGGACTGCGTCAGACAGGCAGTATACGGTTGTTTTATTTTTTACTTTTTATTATAGGAGACCGAGGGTGTCCTTGGAACTGGGCAAGCAATAAAAATATGAAAACCGTGTTGTGTTTTATTTCAGTAAAATACTTAATTCTTGTGTGTGTTTTTTTAACCCTTTATTAATATAAGATTAATAATGGATAGGCATCTTATTGACGCCTCTCCATTAGAGTTGAGCGATACTTTCCGATATCCTAAAGTATCGGAATCGGAATGGTATCGCCGATATCACTAAAATATCGGCGATACCCGATATCGATACCGGAAGTCCCATGTAAGTCTATGGGAACAAAATATCGAAATTAAAAAAAACCCATTCTTGCCTTGTTGGTTAATTGTACATGAAGGAAAACAACAAAGAGTAATGTAGAATGTATTGTGGAAGGTTGAGGAGACATTAAAGGCATAGATGTTTAACCCAATCAAATGGAATAGCATAAATATTTTTTTTTTTAAAGATGTTCGGATTGACGAAGAAATTGACAATGTTAACGTTTTTTATATTTGGCAAATATGTATATTACACAACTTCCATGCTCTTCATCTTCACCTTTTTAACTTTTCACACACTTTCTCCTTCATAATCTTCTGCAGCATCATCTTTTTCATCAAATTATTTTTCATCTTCACCTTCTTTATCTTCTTCTTAAACTTCTTGCTATTCATCTTTGTTAACATTACTCATATTCTTCTTATTAAACTATTATTCTTATTCATATTCTGCTTCATCTTCTTCATCATATTCTTATTTGTGACAGAGAATCCTGTACTTGTAATCTGTCAAAGTATGAATTTTTCATCCTTCCGTTCTTGCTGTCACAAAAGATTTAAATTACAACAGTATTTGTCCGTGTTCAGTTTAGCCTGCAGCAGCAGGCATTTTCCAGGGGCACCACGAGGAGGAACGGACTCACCCCCATACACTGCTTAGTCTTCTTCTGCTTATAATTTAGAGCATATATTTTGCTCTTCATTTTGGTCTTATACTTCATGTTCTTCTGCTTTTAGATCTTCTGCTTATTGTTCTTGTGTCTCTTGTTCCGTATCTTGTATTTGTAGCACAATCTTGTACCAGCTGATGTTACTGGGACACGGTTACTAAGCAGGAGGTACCTGTGCTCCAAAGCACTACCAAGGACCAGCAGACGTTGCTGGAACTCGGATACCGAGATGGAGGCACCTAGGCCAAAGGCACTGCGGAGAACCAGCTGACGGTACTGGAACCCGGAGGGGCAGCAGAAGGAAAAGAGCCAATGGCACAACCGAGGACCAGCTGACGTTACTGGGACACGGTTACTAAGCAGGAGGTACCTGTGCTCCAAAGCACTACCAAGGACCAGCAGACGTTGCTGGAACTCGGATACCAAGATGGAGGCACCTAGGCCAAAGGCACTGCGGAGAACCAGCTGACGGTACTGGAACCCGGAGGGGCAGCAGAAGGAAAAGAGCCAATGGCACAACCGAGGACCAGCTGACGTTACTGAACCCCAGTAACACAGGAGCAAGTGTTGACTGTGCTAACAGCACTTCCGAGCAACAACTGGCGGTGTTGGAGCCCAGGGTCAAGGAGGATGTTTAAATACTAGATAAAGTAATTTCCTTGTTACCTGTCAATTTTAAATGTCTATACTTCAAACAAGAGAAAGATAACCTTTACTACCATAAGATGATGATTTCATTTAAACTAATATCTAGATAAATAAAGAATTGACAAACATAAACACATACATTAACATGTTGAACAGCAATGCAAACCACAAAATAAATTAGTTAAGGAATCTGCTATACGGTTGTACATAAAAGCATACAAGTACATATCTGAATCCATTAATGATGGATAAGTAACAGTATGTACACCATTTTTATTGTATAGACAATGAATGTCTGACTTCAAAACATCATCAGCATTACAAGTTATCTGTGACATTACTAAAATGTTACATTTGCTGAATAATGTCACTAAACAGTTTATACAAAATTATACAATTTCCATCATGTAATACTCATAATATGTGGCAATAATCATGTTTATTAACAAACATAACCTTTAAAAAGTGCATAGTGCATAGTGAAAATTGCTAGTTATGCCTGACTGTCGACTTGCAAGCATGACAACGGATAGATAAGGTATATATAGATGAGACTGCATAGCCACAGATGGTGAATGGCGATGTAATACTGTACCTCAATAAAGTGTGCGTCACTACTACATAATTTTTTTTATATAGCTTTATAAACAGGGTACGTGGATGTATGCTTGCGCCTTTGTTTTGACGCACAGACTGCCTTCCTGCTGAGACGCGTTGGGTAGTGAACAGTTGTGTGCAGTGTTCACTGTAGTCTGAGGTTTTCCTTTTTGGAGTGCAGATCACGCTCCAGTTAGTTCTTCAACCACTGCTGGTTGTAGTCTGCTGAGCGTGTGTCACTGGCACATCCTTGAAATTTTTCTATAATTGTTGCTGCTCCACTCTATTACAAATAAATAAAATCTATTAGTGTGACGCGCTTCCATCCGTATACAATACATTGGTTGCAAACACTATAGAAGTACACAAAGGGGCCTTTCACACCTACTGAACAGTTGTGTGCAGTGTTCACTGCAGTCTCTGCGGAATAACCACACTTAGGCCTTATAACTTTTCAGACTTTCTTTATCAATCTACCAAGATGAAGAAGGCAGGGAGTAAGGCACGTGGTCGTGGAGTTTCTTCAGGGAGAGGACGTGGGGATTCTGTGGCTGCTGCGGCCCCCAGTGACACAGCATCCACCAGTTTTCCCCGTGAGCGTTCCTTTATGCGCACTTTTGTAGGAGCTCGGAGTACCCCCCTGCTGCGGGAAGAACAAATTAAAGCCGTTGTTGTTTGGATCTCAGCCAATGCATCGACTTCAATTGCTTCCACCTCCTCTCAGGACCACAGCACTGTTGGGCAACCATCTGTCTCTTCACCGCCTGGCAAATTGCCCAGGCAGTCAGAGAGTTGTGTACAGGAGCCAGCTGAGTGTCTGCTTCTGTTCTCAGAATCTATTGGCTTGCAAACAGGGGCCCAGCCAAGCAGCATTCTGTAATGTGAAGAAGAGGGAGTATGCAGTGATGCGCAACAGCTGTGTCTCTCTGAATCTGAAGAGGCGGGTGAGACAGTGCCGATGGTCAGCACACCGCAGAACGCATCTGATGATGATGATGAGACCCAGGTGCCAGTTTCTGTTGAGCATGGTGCTGGCCAGACCACCCAACAGCAGGTGTTGGAAGAGGGTAGTGGAGATGATGAGGTCCAATACCCAACATGGCATGAAGAACAGGAAGGTGGTGGGAGCAGCTCAGAGGAATAATAATAATATTTATTTATATAGCGCCATCATATTCCGCAGCGCTTTACAGTTTAGCAGTTTCAGAACACAAGTCATAAGTAACAACGTTAACAATACAATAATTTAAGCTAAATAAGTCGCCCCTGCTCGTGACAGCTTACAATGTACAATGAGATGGGGGAGATACAAAGTATAGGTGTTTATATACAATGGTGCATTTACAATGATGTTCCAGCCATCTTAAGGGACTGAGGGATGGAGATAGTGAATGGGCTAGAGACACACACACACTTACACAGAATACATAGAATGACTTTGATTAGTGAATGTGATAGGCCGCTCTGAACAAATGTGTTTTGAGGGAGCGCCTGAAACCATGCAAATTGTGGATAGTCCTAATTTCTTGGGGTACAGCATTCCAGAGGATTGGCGTAGAGCAGGAGAAGTCTTGGAGTCGGGAGTGGGAGGTACGTATTAGTGCAGAGGTTAGTCGAAAGTCGTTTGCAGAGCGCAGCAGTCGGTTAGGCCGATAGATAGAAATGAGGGAGGAGATGTAGGAGGGGTGCTGCACTGTGGAGAGCTTTGTGGGTGAGAACCAGTACTTTGGTTGAAAGCTGGGAGAGGCCTAGAGAAATGGTTAGTGATAGAAGGAAGATAGAGGAAGACATTGCCCCAACGGTACAAACAGGAGGGAGAGTTAGGCTGCAGACTCGGTTGCCTGTAGCCTCCAGTTTGGCACCTGTTCGGAGCAGTTGTGTTCCAAAAGTCAAAACGTGCGCTCCCAGGACTTGCACTGCGTGGTCCTTTTTTCACACACTTGCACATGATATTTGCTATGTGAAATGCAAGCTGTGTAATCAAAAATTAAAAATAGCTAAAAGTGTCAGTCACCTCAATACCACAAATATGTGGAAACATGTGCGGACAAAGCACGTAGTTGAGTTACAAAGACACACTGGAGATGTAGGCCAACCTACAGCAGCACCTACATCTTCAGGTTGTGTTGAAGCCTCTTCATCGAGCTCACACACAGCTGGTTATGCTTCCTCACAGGATCGCCATGGAAGAACCTCGGCCACTGTTGTCCAGAGACAAACTGTTATTCCACACACAGCAGCAAGTTCCCTGTCATCCTCACACTCCCAGGCCACAAAACAGCCAGCGGTAGCACAGGCATGGGATAAAAGACGGCCATACTCCGCAAACCATGCACGAGCACAGGCTCTGAATGCTGGCATTGCAAAACTCCTGTCCCTTGAAATGCTGTGATTCAGGCTGGTGGAGACAGACAGTTTCCGTAACTGAATATCATTGTCAATCCCACAATACAATGTGCCAAGCCGATTTCATTTCAGCAGGCAAGCCGTCCCTGGTCTGCAAAAGCATGTTGAGGGAAAAATTAAACATGCGCTACTAAAAGCCCTCAGTAGCAAGGTCCACCTGACCACCGATGCGTGGACCAGTACCCATTGTTATGATCTGCTACAACCAGTAAGGAAAGAAGGGAATTCTGTCCCTACAATACAACTAAGCTGAATCCCTACGATGTAACGGGGAACCTGATCCTGCGACCAGACCCGCTAAAGTCCTCATCTAGTGTGAACGAAGACCTATAGTTGCGAGGGAGTAATCCCTACAAGATCTAGGGACTGGGAGAAAAGGTGGACACCTCCTAGTCCTAACATAAATTGTAGCATGGATAATTAAACAGAAAAATAAATACTTTGTGATCCTAACATCAAGCAAAACTCACAGATTAAGGCACCTAAGCACCCGGCTAGCTTAACAGTAGATAATACAATGAAGTCAAGCAAAGCCAGAAGGGCGGAGCCAGACTAAATAGGGAAAAAAGGTCATGTGACCAGCAAACTGAAACAAAACCTAACAAGAGGGTTCTAACACCCATGGCCAGGGACAATACCTTTCCCTCACTGCCCATTGGGTCAATGTTGTGCAGCCGGGTACTGATCTTGCGAGTGGCGCTGTACGTGTTCTGCCAACTCCAAGGATTGCAGGAATCAAGTCTGTACACATTGATTCCTCCTCCTATTCCAGTTCCTCAGAATCATCGCTGCAGGAGCCGTCACGGTCTACCTCCACATGGACCCGTGAACGTTTACCTGTTGCGACCGATATGAGCACAGCCGTGTCCAAATGTCAACAGGCCATCCTGAAATTAATTTCCATGGGGAATCTTAGCCACACAGCGCAGGAGCTCTGTAATGCCATAAAGCAGGAGAGCGACGTGTGGTTTTTGGAAGAGAATCTACAGGCAGGCTTGGTAGTGTGTGACAATGGCCGAAATCTGGTGTCAGCTCTGGGCCTTGGCAACCTCACTCACATACCATGTCTGTCATATGTGCTCAACTTGGTCGTGCAGAGTTTTTTGAGGGACTATCCGGATCTTCATGCACTGCTGCACAAGGTCCGCCTAGAGTGCGCTCACTTGCGACGTTCCAGCATGGCCAGATCGCTGATTGCAGCTCTGCAACGCAGATTTCACCTTCATGAACATCGCATTATATGTGACGTACCCACCAGGTGGAATTCCTCGTTACATATGTTGGAGCGGTTGTGTGAGCAGCAGCCAACAGTAATGGAGTATCAGCTGCATCAGGCGCAGTCAACTCGCAATTTGCGGCGTTCACACTTCACCACTACTGAGTGGGCCTCTATAATAAGAATAATAATATTATTTATTTATATAGCGCCATAATATTCCGCAGTGCTTTACAGTTTAACAGTTTCAAAACACGAGTCATAAGTAACAACGTTAACAATACAATAATTAAAGCAAAATCAGCCGCCCCTGCTGGTGAAAGCTTACAATCTACAATGAGGTGTGGGAGATACAAAGTACAGGTGTTTATATACAATGGTGTTTTTACAATGATGGTCCAGCCATTTTAAGGAAGTGAGGGATGCATGGAGATAGTGAATGGGCTACACACACAGAATTACACATAGAATGACTTTGATTAGAGAATGTGATAGGCCACTGTGAACAAATGTGTTTTGAGGGAGCGCCTGAAACCATCCAAATTGCGGATAGTCCTAATTTCTTGGGGTAGAGCATTCCAGAGGATTGGCGCAGCGCGGGTGAAGTCTTGGAGTTGGGAGTGGGAGGTACGGATTAGTGCAGAGGTTAGTCGAAGGTCGTTTGCAGAGTGCAGCAGTCGGTTAGGCCGATAAATATAAATAAGGGAGGAGATGTAGGGGGGTGCTGCGCTGTGGAGAGCTATGTTGGTGAGAACCAGTAATTAGAATTGGATCCTATAATGAATGGGCAGCCACTGCCAGTGTAATGAGTGGCGAATAACTCTATGAAGGATATCTGCCACGTTTTGCGTGCGTTTGATGAGTCAACGCGGATGGCGAGTGCAGATGATGCACTAGTCAGCCTGACTGTCCCCCTTATCTGCCTGCTTCAAAAAACACTGCAAGCACTAAGGCATGAGGTTTTGGAAGAGGTGGAGGATGAGGAGTCACAAATTCCATCACCTTCTGGACAGTCAGCGCAACGTGGTTCTTCACAAAGGGCTGGAGGACTTTCAAAGTACCATGCTGTATCAACAATTGAACCTCCAGAGTCGCTGTCTATATTTTCATAACCATTACAAACTTTTAATGTATTTACAAAGCACATAATGTACATTTTTTGTCTATCCTTTTGTAATGCTATTGTGTTTCCATAAACTGATGTTACAGAATTATGATACAAAGTTTTTAAATTTTGAGTTTTAAATTTTGTAAATTTATATGTATTTGAAGGACTTTGTGAGGAGGATGAGGAGTCACAAATTCCATCACCTTCTGGACAGTCAGCGCAACGTGGTTCTTCACAAAGGGCTGGAGGACTTTCAAAGTACCATGCTGTATCAACAATTGAACCTCCAGAGTCGCTGTCTATATTTTCATAACCATTACAAACTTTTAATGTATTTACAAAGCACATAATGTACATTTTTTGTCTATCCTTTTGTAATGCTATTGTGTTTCCATAAACTGATGTTACAGAATTATGATACAAAGTTTTTAAATTTTGAGTTTTAAATTTTGTAAATTTATATGTATTTTAAGGACTTTGTGAGGAGGAGTCAATGGAGGAGGAAGACATCGCTCCAGAGGGAGGTAGACAATGCTCTAGTCAGTATGTAGACCAAGGGTGGGGTGATGCACAGCAGGCGGAGATGACGCCTCTTGCAGGGGACAACGTTTCTTGGCCAGTTGGGAGTCTGCAGCACATGGTTGATTTCATGCTGCAGTGGCTGAGAAACGACCGCCGCATCGAACACATTCACACCACGTCTGATTATTGGGTGTACACCCTCCTAGACCCTCGCTACCGGGACAACTTACAAAGCCTCATCACACCGTTGAACCGGGAGCGTAAAATGCGGAAGTACCAAGACACACTGGTGCAATCCATAATGTTCTCCATTCCAGCCAAGAGCACTGCTGCTGCTACTGATTTACAAAGCAGCTCTGTGCGTCGAGGCAGTGGAGACAGCTCTGCAACAAGAGGGAGCACAAGCAGCGCCTCTGCACAGGGCAAGACCAGTATGTTCCAAATGTGTCGAAGTTTTGTGGCAGCGCCACCAATGTCTACACCATCCGAGACGGCTCCAGTCAGCAGGAGGCAACATTTCCGTAAGATGGTTACAGACTACATGTCTTGCCCTCTCAGTGTACTCTCAGATGGCTCTTCCCCATTCAAGTTTTGTGTCTCTAAGCTGGATACATGGCCAGAGCTTAGCCAGTATGCATTGGAGGTGCTGGCTTGATCTGCTGGCAGTGTATTATCGGAGCGCGTCTTTACTGCTGCAGGTGGTGTACTAACAGACCGTTGCATGCGACTATCCTACGATAATGTACAACGGCTTACTTTTCTGAAAATGAACTAGGCATGGATCTCGCCTGAATTTGCCTGTCCGGTTTCAGATTAACTAACTGGTTGACAACGTTTTCCATGTCTCCTGTTATGTTCATCTTTCTACCACCTGAGCTATACTCCCTGGGCTACAACACTGCCAGTTGCTGCTCAGAAGTGTCGTGTCCACAGACCAATACACAAGCTATAGTAATAGTGGGGTTCAGTAACGCCTGCTGTTCCCCTGCTGTGTGTCCGGCAAAAATTACTGCTACCTAGCTACACATGTTTAAAAAAACATGACATGTTAAAGTGGCTAGTGCTACACATAGATATCAGGCTACACCCTTATTTCTAAGCTGTAAACAAGTGAAACGTCAAATTTAAAACCATTCAATGATTAGTGTTGGTAACAAATCTGTAACTAAATAATTGTGACATATTATGGCAGATATCCACATGTCTAACACAAAAGCATACTTATGCTATAGGGTACTGATGGTGAACCTTCTCACTCCATAACTTTGACCAATCCAACTCACATCATGCCTCAAATGCTGCAATGTTGGAAGTGCATAATGTGGGTTGAACTTTGACAACAGCTGCAGTGCGAAGGTTATCCTTCTGTGTTCTTGGCTTTTAAATAAAAGCATACAAGTAAATATAATAATACATTGTTGATTAAGGGACATGATGTACACCTGTAATATTGTGCAAACAATGGATGTAGGACTATTCCTCTTCAACATTACTTATATTTGTGTCATTTGAAAAAATACATATTTTAGTTAAAAATTAAAAACCCATGTTCAGTAGCTGTGAAAGGCCCGTTTGTGTACTTCTATATTGTTTGCAACCAATGTATTGTATACGGATGGAAGCGCGTCACACTAATAGATTAGATTTATTTTAAATGGAATGTAGCAGAACCAATTGGAGATAAATGAAAAGGATGAGCCACTGAGACACGCTCAGCAGAGTACAAGCAGCAGTGCTTGAACATGTAACTGGAGCGTGATCTGCACTAAAAAAAGTAAAAAACACAGACTGAAGTGAACACTGAAACACAACTGTCCACAATCTGTGAAAAGCTCCTTTCTGTACTTCTATAGTGTTTGCAACCAATGTATTGTATACGGATGGAAGCGCGTCACACTAATACTATTAGGATGAGCCACTGAGACACGCTCAGCAGAGTACAAGCAGCAGTGCTTGAACAAGTAACTGGAGCGTGATCTGCACTCAAAAAAGTAAAAAACACAGACTGAAGTGAACACTGAAACACAACTGTCCACAATCTGTGAAAAGCTCCTTTCTGTACTTCTATAGTGTTTGCAACCAATGTATTGTATACGGATGGAAGCGCGTCACACTAATACTATTAGGATGAGCCACTGAGACACGCTCAGCAGAGTACAAGCAGCAGTGCTTGAACATGTAACTGGAGCGTGATCTGCACTAAAAAAAGTAAAAAACACAGACTGAAGTGAACACTGAAACACAACTGTCCACAATCTGTGAAAAGCTCCTTTCTGTACTTCTATAGTGTTTGCAACCAATGTATTGTATACGGATGGAAGCGCGTCACACTAATACTATTAGGATGAGCCACTGAGACACGCTCAGCAGAGTACAAGCAGCAGTGCTTGAACAAGTAACTGGAGCGTGATCTGCACTCAAAAAAGTAAAAAACACAGACTGAAGTGAACACTGAAACACAACTGTCCACAATCTGTGAAAAGCTCCTTTCTGTACTTCTATAGTGTTTGCAACCAATGTATTGTATACGGATGGAAGCGCGTCACACTAATAGTATTAGTGTGACGCGCTTCCATCCGTATACAATACATTGGTTGCAAACACTATAGAAGTACAGAAAGGAGCTTTTCACAGATTGTGGACAGTTGTGTTTCAGTGTTCACTTCAGTCTGTGTTTTTTACTTTTTGAGTGCAGATCACGCTCCAGTTACTTGTTCAAGCACTGCTGCTTGTACTCTGCTGAGCGTGTCTCAGTGGCTCATCCTTTTCATTTATCTCCAATTGGTTCTGCTACATTCCATTTAAAATAAATCTAATCTATTAGTCTAATAGATTACATTTATTTTAAATGGAATGTAGCAGAACCAATTGGAGATAAATGAAAAGGATGAGACACTGAGACACGCTCAGCAGAGTACAAGCAGCAGTGCTTGAACATGTAACTGGAGCGTGATCTGCACTAAAAAAAGTAAAAAACACAGACTGAAGTGAACACTGAAACACAACTGTCCACAATCTGTGAAAAGCTCCTTTGTGTAGTTCTATAGTGTTTGCAACCAATGTATTGTATACGGATGGAAGCACGTCACACTAATAGATTTGATTTTTTTTTGTAATATAATGGAGCTGCACCAATTCCACAAAATAAAAAAAAAAAAAAAAAAAAAAGAGTCAGTGACACGTGCAGATGCCTACAAACAGCGGTGGATGCAGAGCAAACTGCAGCGTCACCTGCACTGTCACACACACACCTTGCACAGAGCTGTTAAAACAACACTGGCAAAATGAAGCTTTACACAGCGGTTGGTAAACTAGCCTGCCTCAAGCACAGTAGTACACAAAATCGCAATATCTAACTGTCCCTCAGAGTGAGCAGAGTAGCGTTCTGTCCCTTACTGAGTTCACAGCACAGTGACGCTAAAATGGCGGCGGCGCCTTTTATAGTGCATTCTGACATCATTTCAGCAGCCAATCACAGCCATGCCATTAGTTAAGATGACCGCAGCATTACAGGATGTGCCCACACTTCGTAGGATTCCTCATTGGCTGACTAAAATCACATTGCCTGTCTCAAAGAATTATGGGAACTTCCGATTCCGGTATACGATATGGAAAAAGTATCGGAATTAAGTATCGGAATTCCGATAACGCGAATATCGGCCGATACCCGATACTTGCGGTATCGGAATGCTCAACACTACTCTCCATTATTAACCGTGCTTAATGTCACCTTGCAATAGCAAGGTGACATTAACCCCTTATTACCCCATATCCCACCTCTACACGGGAGTGGGAAGAGAGGGGCTAAGTGCCAGAATTGGCGCATCTTATAGATGCGCCATTTCTGGGGCAGCTGCGGGCTGGTATTTTTAGCCAGGGGGGTGCCCCAATATCCATGGCCCCTTCCTAGGCTATGAATATCAGCCCGCAGCTGTCTGCGTAGCCTTTCTGACTATAAAATATAGAAAGACCCCACATCATTTTTGGGGGGTCCCCCTATTTTAATAGCCAGTAAAGGCTTTGCAGACAGCTGCGGGCTGATATTCATAGCCTGGGAAGGGGCCATGGGTATTGCCCCCTTCCCAGGCTACAAATATTGGCCCAAGGCAATCGGCTTTCCCCCTCTGGCACAGAAAATTGCGTGGGAGCCCACACCATTTTTTTTTTTAAATGAAACTTATTGTTCATTAATAAACATGGATATGGATGGGCTAACGGCAGCAGCTGGGACACATACCACAGGTATTTCTATGTTATATGCACTTTTTCATGGATTCCTTGTGTACTCAATATTGATTATTTCACTTAGCATCCATGTTTATACGGGCAGTAATAGTGAGTAGAGATGAGTGACTTTGCCTTTTTTAGGGTCGAGTCGGGTTTCATGAAATACGACTTTCTCAAAAGTCGAGTCGAACGAAATCGGCCGACTATCGGGTAAAGTCGGAGGTCCGACTGAAACACGAAACCCAATGCAAGTCAATGGGGAAGCAAAGTCGGCAGGAAGTGGAGGACAGTAAACACACCTACAGTGCCCATTTCAATGCCAGCGACATCAATTCTTATTACTTAAGCTAGGCAACCTTCAGTTACTTTATAATAATAGTTACGCATTGAATACTCGGGGTTATTTGGCTAAAGTTGTGTGTGGGTAGGGCTGGCTCCAGGTTTTCATGTGCCCCGGGCCAAAGAGTGTCAGTGCGCCGCTTTAACACATACCACAATTTATGATGCTCCGATACGGCATAGAAATATAGGTATAGTACAATGACAAAAACTTAACTTCTTACATGACATGACTGATATCTATTTTAAAATCTACAATAGCTCAAAAATCGGACAGTACATTCCTCCATACAGTATTATGGCCACCACATAGAGCGCCATACAGAATAACGAGCCCCATATATTGCTCCATACATAATTGGTACCATATAATGTTATAGTGTTCCATACAGTATATGAGCTCCACATAATGCTCCAGTATACGATGGTCCCCATGTAATGTGCCATACAGTATAGGACGGTCCCCATAGAGTAGAATGAGCCCCACATATTGCTCCATACAGTATAATGAGTCGCATATAAAGCTCCATACAGTATATAATGGGCCCCATATATTGCTCCATACAGAATGGGCTCCATATGTGCTCCATATGATGCTCCATACCCTATATGATACCCCATAAATAATGAACCCCATATGATGCTCCAGTATATGATGGGCCCCATGGATGATGCTCCAGTGTCTTATGGGCCAAAATAATGCTCCATATATAATGGGCCCCATTTATAATGTTCCATTGTGTAATGGGCCCCGGATATGCTTCTCCAGTGTCTGATCTGCCCCATTTAGAATGCTCCAGTAGATGATGGGCCCCATGGATAATGCTCCAGTGTCTTATGGGCCAAAATAATGCTCCATATATATTGTGCCCCATTTATAATGTTCCAGTGTATAATGGGCTCCATAGATGCTGCTCCAGTGTCTGATCTGCCACATTTAGAATGCTCCAGTATATGATGGGCCCCATGGATGATGTTCCAGTGTATGATGGGCCAATATAATGCTCCAGTCTATGATGGGCCCCATATGTCATTCTCCAGTGTATAATGCTCCCCATATATTGTTCCTAACATTAAAAAAAATGAAATACCTCTCCTCGCTGGGCACTGCTTTACTCTGGACTCCTTAGTGTCGCCATCTTCCAGCTCTCTGCACTTGGACTGTTTAAGCAGAGGGCGTACAGACGTGATGTCATCGCGCTCTCTGACCTGAATGTCACTGTCAGGAAACGCTGAAGACGTCACAGCGGTGGAGCAGGGAGAGGTAAGTATTGCAAGTGCTGTGGCCCTGAGCAAGCAGGGGGGCCCACTCATGGGCAGCGACACTGGCACAGGGCCCCTCATAGTACGCTGGTGTGTCTGAAGGCGAGTGGGCCCCCACCAACAGAGACACATTTGCATACTATGAGGGGCCCTGTGCCAGTGCCTTTGCCCACGAGTCAGCCCCCCCACCTGCTCAGGGATCCGACACTTGCCCGAGTGCACTAGGTGCTGACGCCGGTCCTGGGGGGGTACAACCCAGTTCGGGGGCTGGAAAAACTGGCATATGTTGAGGTGTAGGCTGGACGTTCAGCTGCTGCGAATGGAGGAATTGTAGAAGTCGGAGGAAGAGAAGGACAAAGCGAGCCATTTTGCTGGCAACTTATGTGTCATCAGGGGAAGGTGGTATAAAATCCTTTGAAACCCATGCATGGTTCATTTTAATGAAGGTGAGATCAACAACATTTTGGGTCGACAGCCAGGTACTTCTTTCTGTCAGGATTGATCCAGCTGCACTGAACACTCTTTCTGATAGCACACTACCAGCAGGGCAAGCGAGCTCCTGCAAGGCATATTGTGCCAATTCAGGCCAGGTGTCCAGTTTACAGGCCTAGTAGTCAACGGGGAATGAACTGTGAGGGAGAACATCGATAGGGGAGGAGAGGTAATTTTGAACCATAGTTGACAACTGCTGTCTCCTGTCTGTTGCAATTGATTCATTATTACCAGTTGTGTGAGCATTACTCGAGAAATCAGTCCACAACATGGTCATGAAACCCCTCTCTCCAACGCCACTTCGGCTGTGTGCACCACGAACGCCTCTTTCATTTGGCCTAATACGGCTCGTGGTAGAACCTGCACCACTGCTGTGTGCTGGGAATGCCTCTAACAAACGGTTTTACCAGAGTTGCTTGTTTGTTCGCCATTATTAGCTTTAGGTTCTCCTGTGGCATGATGTTCTGTAATTTTCCTTTTAAGCGTGGATCGAGGATGCTGGCCAACCGGTAGTCGTCATCCTTCATAATTTTGGCAATGCGGGGGTCCCTTTTTAGGATCCGCAAGGCAAAATTACACATGTAGGCCAATGTTCCAGGTGTCAATGATGTACTTAGAGTGGTGGGGGAGGGGGACTTTCTGGCAAAAAGGGTACTGTATCACAAATGTACAGCTGTATACAGTCTTGGGGTAATTGTAAATCTCTGTATATATTTCCGGAGAAACAGACAGACGCTCATAGGCTCAGTATGGCTTAGACTAGAATATAAAAAATAGAAAAAGTGTAAAGTATTAGAAGTGTACAGCTGTATACAGTGTTGGGGTAATTTTTAAATCTCCGTATATATTTCCGGAGTAACAGACAGACGCTCACAGGCTCAGTATGAATTATACCAGAATATGAAAAGCTGAAAAAGGGTACTGTATCACCAGATACCAGGTATATATATTATAGTGACCAGCTCTACCCTTTCCTAGTGTATCCTCACCCATCCCTGTAGACTGTGAGCCCTCGCGGGCAGGGTTCTCTCTCCTTCTGAATTGTGTGTCCCTTGTCTAGCACACGTTTATTGTACCTGTCTATATTTTCCCTTTTCATATGTAAAGTGCCATGGAATAAATGGCGCTATATAAATGTGTAATAATAATAATAATAGTGAAAATATTGTAAATCTCCGTATATATTTCCGGAGTAACAGACACTCACAGGCTCAGTATTAATTACACCAGAATATAAAAAGCTGAAACAGGGTACTGTATTACCAGATACCAGGTGTTTATAGTATAGTGGAAATATTGTAAATCTCCGTATATATTTCAGGAGTCAGACAAAGACGCTCACATGCTCAGCATGGATTAGACAAGAATATAAAAAGCAGATCTGCAAGAAATAATCACACATGTGGGCCAATGTTCCAGGTGTCAATGATGCACTTAGAGTAGTGAGGGGAGGAGGACTTTCTGGCACAAAGGGTACTGTATCACAAGCGTACAGCTGTATACAGTATAGGGGTAATTGTAAATCCCTATATATATTTCCGGAGTAACAGACAGACGCTCAGAGGCTCAGTATGGATAAGACAAGAATATAAAAAGCTGAAACAGGGTACTGTATCACCAGATACCAGGTGTACATAGTATAGTGAAAATATTGTAAATCTCCGTATACATTTCAGGAGTCAGACACAGACGCTCTCAGACTCAGTATAGATTACACAAGAATATAAAAAGCTGAAACAGGGTACTGTATCACCAGTAGGGTTGAGCGATACTTTCCGATATCAAGAAGTATCGGATCGGAATGGGTATCGCCGATACCCAAAAAGTATCGGCGATACCCGATTCCGATACCGGAAATCCAATGCAAGTCTATGGGACAGAAATATCGTAACTAAAAAAAACCCTTTCTTTCCTTGTAAACACTAAATATACACACATAGAATACATATATATATATATATATATATATATATATATATATACATGTCATTGTGACATATATATATATATATATATTTATAGTTTATACACTTCTACATAGTAAAATAGCCTCTGATTCAATTGCCGGGTAATGCAGGCTTTTGTGAAAATACAGAAGCACCTGACATGAAATGACATATGGTTTACATAGAGTTAACCATGTCTTTTCATGTAGTTTGATATCTGATTTTCACAAACAATTACATGAGTGTATGTGTGCAAAATTTCACACCTCTAGGGGTTAATTAAATGTGTAAATTCGTTGTAAAAAAATGGACTTTTTTGCTACGAATTTACACCTTTAATTAACACCTACAGGTGTGAAATTTTGCACACATACACTCATGTAATTGTTAGTGAAAACAATATATCAAACAACTTGAAATGACATGGTTAACTCTATGTAAACCATGTGTCATTTCATATCGGGTTCTGCATTTTCACAAAAGCCGGCAATTGAATTAGCGGCTATTATACTATGTAGAAGTGTATGAACTATAAATATAAATATATATATATATATATGTGTCACAAATTCAATGACATGTATATATAGATATGAGGTGTAAAATTGTTGAAAAAAAATGCGTGGGCTCCTGCCCTATTTTCTCAACCAGACAGACAAAGCCAGCGAGTGGGGGCAGATAATAATAGCCCAGAGAGGGACCATTATTTTTGCCCCCCCCCTGGCTACTAACATCTGCCCCCAGACACCCCAGAAAAGACAAATCTATAATTAGATTTGCCCTTTCTGGCACTTTGCCCGTCTATTCCCATTGCCCTGTAGCGGTGGCGAATGGGTTAATAATGGGTTAAAGCCACCTAGCTATTGAAAGGTGACCTTAAGCCAGGTTAATAATTGAGAGATGTCAATTAGACAACTATCAATTATTAATCCAATTGCATGAAATAAAAATAAAACACACACACTTTAATTAAAAATCATTTTAATGAAATAAAGACACATGTTTTTGACCATCTTTTATTTTACTGCAAAATCCATTTCCTGTAATAAAAATAAAATAAAAAAGCAAAATTATTCTTACCTATCCCATGCACAGTCAGGTCCCACGGTGTAATCCATCAGAAAGGGTTAATGTTTACTGCAGGGACCGCAGCTAATGCTGCAGCCTCACAGTAAACCCCCGAATGAATCTTCTCCTCTCCTGGCTGACAGGAGAGGAAGTGGAAAGCTTAATTGATTGCTTTCCACTTTCACTTCAGGTCAGCCAGGGACACCATCAGTGACATCAGAGGGAACTGATTAACAAAAATAGGGGATCCCCTCGAAAAAAAAAATGGCGTGGGGTCCCCCCTATTTTTGTTAACCAGCCAGATGAAGCAGACTGCTGAGGCCTGGTTTTTCAGGCTGATAAGGATCCAATATCCATGGACCTTGCAAGCCTGATAATACCAGGCCACAGCAGTCTGCTTAGCTTGGCTGGTTAACAAAAATAGGGGATCCCTTCGAAAAAAAAATGGTGTGGGGATCCCTCCTATTTTTGTTAACCAGCCAAGTAAAATGCAGACTGCTGCGGCCTGGTATTAAAAGACTGTCAAGGCCCATGGATTTTGGCCCTCAACAGCCTAAAAATACCAGGCATCAGCAGCCCCACATTTGGCGCATCAAAAGATGTGCCAATTGTGGCACTTTACCCGGCTCTTCCCACTTGCCCTGTAGCGGTGGCAAGCGGGGTAATAAGGGGTTAATGTCACCGTTGATTGCACGGTGACAATAAGCCCGGTTAATAATGGAGAGATGTCAATAAGACACCAATCCATTATTAATCCCAAAGTTTTTAAATGTTTAAAAAAAAGACACAGCAAGAAAAAAGTATTTTAATGAAATAAAAGAGACAACACAGTTTTCATTAATTTTATTACACGCTCATCCTGCGATGCCATCGTTCTCCTGTAAAAAAAGAAAAAAAACAAACCAACAGTATACCACCTGTCCGACGCAGTCCATAGTAACGAGTGTCCCACGACGATCCAGCTCTGCTACATCGGAATGCCAGGCAGAGCCTGACATCCCGACGCAGCACAGCTGCTTACCGGCTTCCCCGGCGGTGACGTCATCGGACTTCTTTACGGCCACGATTACCCGGCAGCACGTGCAGTTATCGCGAGAAAACTGCACATGACCGCCAGGAAGAAGATGATGGCGGCCATCAAGCAGTCCAGGACGTGACCATCGTAGATCTTCTGCTGGGTAAGTGCCGCTGACTCCTGACAGACCCGACCGATGGACACTGACAGTTTGTGCTCGCTCTAAGACCCCACATACCCGTCCATCTGGGGTTCCTGAGGAGGAACGATTCTCGTCGTCACTTGCTTCAGTTTGGAGAGGAGTGCTGAATGGTCTGAGTGCTATGGGGAACTGTTTCAAGCGGAGGTCTGATAGGAGGAGAGTGTCTGGTCCGGACCTAGGTGTGAACGATCTGGTGTGGTTGTCTACCAAGAATATAAAACGCAAAGTTCCCTCCTGGAAACTGGGTCCCAGGTTCATCGGTCCATACAGGATCAGTTCTATAATTAATCCTGTGGCATTTCGTCTGGACCTCCCTCCTACGTTTAAAATCCATAATGTATTCCACAAATCGTTGCTTAAGAGGTACGTGGCGCCAGTTATACCGTCACTTCTACCTCCTCCTCCAGTGGTGGTCAATGGTAACTTAGAATTTCAAGTGTTGAAGATCATTGACTCACGTCTGAATCGCCGGTCCCTTCAGTATTTGGTTCATTGGAAGGGATATGGTCCTGAGGAGAGGACGTGGGTCTCTGCGTCTGAGATTAACGCAGATCGATTGGTTCGGACCTTCCACACGACTTACCCGGACATCCCTGGCCCTGAGGGTCCGGAGGCCCCTCGTAGAAAGGGGGTACTGTCATGGGTGCATCGCCACGAAGATTGTCGCGATTGCACATTCTGACTTCTCGCAGCTGAGTTGCTGTTTCTTTGTGTTTGGTAATGAGGGAGTTAATTTTACCTAGCTCTTTGCTAAGACTAGGTCCAGCCTCGCCCGGCTGCTTTTGATTATGTTCTAATTAGCTTCCTTTATATAGCTGCCAGTCTGCTGGTTAGATGCCGGTGAAAGCATTCATACAGACTGCAGATTGGATCGGTTCTGAGAAGACTTAAGCTAAGAGCTCTTTTGTTGTTTCTCCTCACCTTACTTATAGTTTATCTCCTAGACCTTTGGTGTTCCCTCTGTGTTTTAATGTTGTATGCAAGACAGTATTTACTTTATCCCCTATCTGTCTCGTTTGTCTATACTGTTTGTTAACCTTTACCTGTCCATTCCCTATGGTGGTAATCAGGGTCCTTCTAAGGACTAGATTACAGTGGTCAGGGATTTATAGGAGACAGGGTTTACGCTGGTGGCCTGGACCTCTGTACCATTAACAGTACCTCCAGGTAGAGGGACTAGTCAGGACCCCAGTTTAGGGTCAGCATAGACCCCGGTCCACCTCTAGCCAGAGACAGCGTTAAAAGGATTCAGTATTGACCCACAGGATATTATGTCAGGTAATACTATGCTATATATACATGTTAATGTTACCTATTTATATGTTATATAGAATGTTGTCCCACTTGATAGATTACTGACATTATATATTTATACATCTGCTAGACAGCGTGACATTTTCACCGGCCACACTAAATATTCTCCCCAGCTACCATGGATCCAGTAGCCCAGCTTGCCCTGCAGTTGCAGAGGTTGTCCATGGAGCTTACGGACATTAAGTCCAAGGTTTTGTCCCCCCCGGAGCAAACGACAAATTTTTTACCTTCCGGGAGGCATGTAAATTGTACTTTCGGCTACGGCCTCGGTCATCGGGGAGTGAGGAGCAGAAGGTGGGAAATGTCATCTCGCTCTTACAAGGGGACCCTCAATCCTGGGCGTTCTCTCTTCCTCCGGGCTCCCCGGCCCTCCAGTCAGTAGATCGATTTTTTGCTGCCCTGGGGCTGGTGTATGATGACCCGGATCGGGTCTCCCTTGCTGAAACAAAGTTACGTAGGATACAGCAGGGAGATCGTCCGGCGGAGGAATTTTCTTCTGAGTTACGTAGATGGGCCACAGATACTCAGTGGAATGACCCAGCTCTTAGGAGCCAGTTTTGTCAAGGGTTATCTGACAAATTAAAAGATGTTTTGGCTCAGTATGATTCTCCTCCGTCACTGGAGGCTGCTATGGCCCTTGCTATTCGTATTGATAGACGGCTTCGGGGGAGGTGCGAGGTAACTCCGCCCCCTGTTATTACTCCACCCACTACTAAAGTCCCTTATATGGAGGTTCCCCTGGTCTGTTCTGAGGAACCTATGCAGTTGGGTGGGACATCATTTTGTAGGAGGGAATCGGCGGTGCGCCGCAAGACAAGAAGGTGTTTCTTCTGCGGGAGAGAGGGACATTTTGTTGGGGGGTGTCCCTCCCGTGCCTCATTGAGCAAAAAAGTCACCGAAAAACTGTTAATCCCAGGTTGTGTGGTGGACGACAACCTGGGAGTAGGTATTTCGTCCCCAGGTCCGTCTCAATTTCTCGTGCCTGCGGAGGTGGTGGTTGGTGCGAGAGTTGAGAGGATTTCTGTTCTTCTTGATAGTGGGTCTGGGGCTAATATGGTGGACGCTCGGTTTGCCCAGGTGCAAGGTATGCAACTGAGTGTATTGGCCAAACCGATCCCTATACTTTCTATTGACGCCAGACCTCTCGGTCAAGGTAGCTTTGTACAAGCTGTTCATAACATAGACCTTCGAGTAGGGGCAATACATAAAGAACAGTTGTCTTGTTATGTGTTGGAGGGTCTTCCTACTCCTATTGTGTTGGGACTTCCCTGGTTGGCTAAACATAACCCAGTGATTGATTGGCAAACCAGAAAGATAAGCCAGTGGGGTGAATTTGCAAGAATAACTGCATGAACACGGTCATCGGTGCGGTCGTGCCTAGGACTTTGCCTCCTTTTCTGGAGGACTTTGGGGAGATGTTCTCAGAGGAGGGGTGTCAAAAGTTACCTCCTCATCGCACGTATGACTGCTCAATAAAATTGCTTCCTGATGCCTTATCTCGTAGTTTCCCAGGGGCCGGAAAGACGGATGACCCGGTTCCTATCCTTCAGGAAGGAGTGGTGGTGTCGGCTGTGTGCTCTGAGCTTGAGGAGGAGGTGTTGGAGGCTCAGGGGGACGCCCCTGTAGGACCTCCAGGGAAACTGTTTGTTCCTAATCAGTTAAGACAAAAAGTTATCAAGGCACATCATAGTTCTGCTTTAGCAGGACATCCAGGGAGTAAAGCAACTGTGGATCTCCTTTCTCGCCGGTTTTGGTGGCCTAACTTAAATAAAGAGGTAATAACTTTTGTCGCATCCTGTGGAGTTTGTGCTCGCTCTAAGACCCCACATACCCGTCCATCTGGGGTTCCTGAGGAGGAACGATTCTCGTCGTCACTTGCTTCAGTTTGGAGAGGAGTGCTGAATGGTCTGAGTGCTATGGGGAACTGTTTCAAGCGGAGGTCTAATAGGAGGAGAGTGTCTGGTCCGGACCTAGGTGTGAACGATCTGGTGTGGTTGTCTACCAAAAATATAAAACGCAAAGTTCCCTCCTGGAAACTGGGTCCCAGGTTCATTGGTCCATACAGGATCAGTTCTATGATTAATCCTGTGGGATTTCGTCTGGACCTCCCTCCTACGTTTAAAATCCATAATGTATTCCACAAATCGTTGCTTAAGAGGTACGTGGCGCCAGTTATACCGTCACTTCTACCTCCTCCTCCAGTGGTGGTCAATGGTAACTTAGAATTTCAAGTGTTGAAGATCATTGACTCACGTCTGAATCGCCGGTCCCTTCAGTATTTGGTTCATTGGAAGGGATATGGTCCTGAGGAGACTTACCCGGACAGACCTGGCCCTGAGGGTCCGGAGGCCCCTCGTAGAAGGGGGGTACTGTCATGGGTGCATCGCCACGAAGATTGTCGCGATTGCACATTCTGACTTCTCGCAGCTGAGTTGCTGTTTCTTTGTGTTTGGTAATGAGGGAGTTAATTTTACCTAGCTCTTTGCTAAGACTAGGTCCAGCCTCGCCCGGCTGCTTTTGATTATGTTCTAATTAGCTTCCTTTATATAGCTGCCAGTCTGCTGGTTAGATGCCGGTGAAAGCATTCATACAGACTGCAGATTGGATCGGTTCTGAGAAGACTTAAGCTAAGAGCTCTTTTGTTGTTTCTCCTCACCTTGCTTATAGTTTATCTCCTAGACCTTTGGTGTTCCCTCTGTGTTTTAATGTTGTATGCAAGACAGTATTTACTTTATCCCCTGTCTGTCTCGTTTGTCTATACTGTTTGTTAACCTTTATCTGTCCATTCCCTATGGTGGTAATCAGGGTCCTTCTAAGGACTAGATTACAGTGGTCAGGGATTTATAGGAGACAGGGTTTACGCTGGTGGCCTGGACCTCTGTACCATTAACAGTACCTCCAGGTAGAGGGACTAGTCAGGACCCCAGTTTAGGGTCAGCATAGACCCCGGTCCACCTCTAGCCAGAGACAGCGTGAAAAGGATTCAGTATTGACCCACAGGATATTATGTCAGGTAATACTATGCTATATATACATGTTAATGTTACCTATTTATATGTTATATAGAATGTTGTCCCACTTGATAGATTACTGACATTATATATTTATACATCTGCTAGACAGCGTGACAGAGTGCCGGAGCTTTATATGGCGATGTGTGCGAACTCACTTAACACCACTGAGTCGCAAAATAAACTCGCTAGGGCGCTGTCTAGCATTGAAAGCGAACCCTGTTACGTCACAGAGCCGCTGAGAAAAACTTCTGTGTCCTGTCAGGCACCCAAGTACACAGTTGACTGCTAAGCGAACATAGAACGTGATCATGCGCTAATGTCCTCGCGGGAGACACCCGCAATCTATGGCGTCTGAACGCCAGGCCCTGAATACGGCAATCAAACTCCTCACCGGTTATGCCAGTAATCTAGGGCATCTAGGACACCGACCCTGACCAGCTAGCATACCAAACTCCTCACCGATTAAGTCGGTATTCTAGGGGCTTATTTCAGCTGGGCCCTAACCACACACACGCATGACCACACTGGCGCAAAGCATATGACAATTGATATTAGCACATGGCGGCCCAGCCATGCCACCCTTTTATAGCAACAGCTACAGGACCTGCCAGAAACAAGGACCAATGAGAAACTGTTCCAAAACACATGCAGTTTCAGGACCTTCCTGGCGGACCAATAGGAGCTGCTGCAGTACCTGAACATGTGACCCCTGATCTCCAATGAAGAAGGGGAAAAGCAGGACTTCGTCCCAAAGATGTCTGCTCCAGCACTGGCTATAATAGCAGATCCAGGAGAGGCAGCAGTAAGTCTCTGCACAGTACTGGAATGGACAAGACTCTGGGACTGAAGTCTCTGCTGAGCAGGCCCACTGCGGCCGGAGACGAATGGGGGACCGCAGCGGGACTGGATCGAGACTCCCCTTGTGCAGCAGCGGGAACTCGAACCCTAACATTACCACCCCTCCAAGGACCCCCCTACTTTGGGCTTCGCTGCGTTCAAAGGCAGCGATGAGCTGCGGAGCGTGAACATGCTCGGCAGGCTCCCAGGACCTATCCTCAGGCCCATAACCCCTCCAATCCACCAAATAAAATTTTTTGCCTCGTACCACCTTGCACCCAACAATGGCGTTCACCTCATGATCGTCGGTAGATGAACCCGACGTCTCTGCGGATGACTCGGAAAACTGTGAAATGGCCACGGGTTTCAGGAGGGACACGTGAAAGGTGTCGGTGATACCAAGGCGAGGCGGAAGGGCTAGGCGGTAAACCACCGGGTTCACCTGCTCAAGAACTTTAAAGGGGCCCAAAAAGCGAGGTTCCAACTTGATGGACTCTACACGTAGCCTGATGTTTCGGGCAGAAAGCCACACTTGGTCACCCGGAGCAAATGTAGGAGCGGGCGCCGATGGGCATCGGCCGAAGACCTCATCCTCTCTTTGGAGGCCTGAATGGCATCCTGGGTGCGGTCCCAAATGTCCCGTGCCTCCACAGCCCAGTCTGCCACCCTGGAATCGGCGGAAGACACGGGCATGGGCACTGGTACCCGCGGATGCTGACCGTAGTTCAGGAGGAATGGGGTCTGTCCGGTGGAGTCAGCCACAGCATTATTTAGAGCGAACTCAGCCCACGGTAGCAAGGATGCCCAGTCATCCTGCCTGGCAGAGACAAAATGTCGCAAATATGTGACCAAGGTTTGGTTGGCCCTCTCTACCAACCCATTCGTCTCGGGATGGTATGCAGAGGAGAGATTCAACTCAATGCTGAGTAAACGACACAGCTCTCTCCAGAACCGAGACGCAAACTGGGGACCTCGATCACTGACAATTTTGTCTGGCATACCGTGTAGGCAGAAAATATGCCTAATGAACAATGCTGCCAAGGCCCGTGCAGACAGTAACCGTGGTAATGGCACTAAGTGCACCATTCTGTAGAAGTGGTCGGTTATCACTCAGATGACGGTGCAGCCCCGAGACTTGGGTAAGCCCACCACAAAATCCATCCCGACCATCTCCCAAGACCTGTCTGCCACCGGTAAAGGGAAAAGTAGCCCAGCTGGCCGTTGTCAAGGGGACTTATTCTTGACGCAGGAGAAGCATGCCTGAACGTATTCCCTGACATCACGGACCATATGTGGCCACCAGAATGTCCTCGCCAGCAACTCTGATGTCCTTTTTGCCCCAAAATGTCCACCCACCCTGGACGAATGTGCCCAAGAGAGTACCTCCGGTCGCAAATTGGTGGGCACAAAAGTCTTGCCCGGAGGCACAGACTCAAGCGAAACCGGGGCCACAGTTCTTAGGCTCTCTGTGGGGACAATCAACCGAGGCTCCTCCTCCACCTCCTCAGAGGACACCACGGAGCTAGAAAGCGCATCGGCCCGAATGTTCTTCTCACTGGAGAGGAAATAGAGGGTGAAATGAAACCGGGAGAAGAACAGGGACCATCTGGCCTGACGAGAATTTAGCCGCTGGGCAGTCTGTAAATAGACCAAATTTTTGTGGTCAGTGAAAACTTGAAAGGGAAAGCGAGCCCCCTCCAGGAGATGTCTCCACTCGGAAAAGGCCAACTTCATGGCTAGCAACTCCCTATCCCCAATGGAATAATTCCTCTCCGCTGGTGTGAAGGTCTTGGAAAGAAGAAACAAGGATGTTTCCGACCTTGAGCATCCTTTTGAAAAAGGACTGCTCCAGCACCAACAGACGAGGCATCGACCTCCAATAAAAAAGGCTTATCAACCTCGGGGCGATGTAAGATGGGAGCGCTAGCAAAATGGGACTTAATTGAAGTAAAGGCCTTGGAGACCTCCTCTGACCATAATTTCGGATTGGCTCCCTTCTTGGTGAGGGCTACCAAGGGAGCTACCAAAGTGGAGAATTGGGGAATGAATTGGCGATAGTAATTAATGAACCCCATAAAGCGCTGCACCGCTTTAAGAGAATGGGGTTCTTGCCAATCCATCACAGCCGGTAGTTTGGCAGGATCCATAGCCAATCCCTGGGCGGAGATGATATAGCCCAGGAAAGGTAAAGACTCCTGCTCAAACATGCATTTCTCCAACTTTGCATAGAGGGAGTTCGCCCGTAACAGGTCGAAGACTTTGCAGACATCCCTCCGGTGAGAGTCAATATCTGGAGAAAAGATGAGAATATCATCCAGATAGACTACTACAGAGGTGGAGAGCATATCCCGGAAGATATCATTGACAAAGTCCTGGAAAACGGCTGGGGCATTACAGAGCCCGAAGGGCATCACCAGGTATTCATAATGACCATCCCTGGTATTAAAAGCCATCTTCCATTCGTCCCCCTCACAGATGCGAATCAGGTTATAAGCACCACGCAGATCTAATTTAGTAAATACTGTTATGATTCGGTAGCTGAGGAGTGCAGGTAAAAAAGGCAATACACCAGAGCAGTTGGAATCTATGAGATTGCAGTACCCTGACTAACCACCACAACTAGAGGCAGCCGTGGAGCGTTCCTACGTTGGTCCTAGACGCCTCGTCACAGCCTGAGAAACTAACTACACCTAAAGATAGAAATAGGAAAGCTATCTGCCCCGGAGCAGAACCCCAAAGAACATAGAAAGCCCCCAAACATGTAATGGCTGTTAGACAAGATGAAATACTGACACAGAAAGAAAATAGTATGAGCAAACGCTGGGGCCCAAACTAACTAAATAGAAAAGGATAGGAAGGGTACTTACTGCAATCCCAGAAAACCCTGAAAAGTACCAACTCTACTAATTTCAAAAACACCTGAGATCACACGACCTCTTCCACCTAAATTAGTTCTCTGGTGTAACAAAATCAAAACAGCAGCCACTGAAAAAACTGGAAAAAGCAAAAGTACAAACATCAGTGGCTGAACTAAACTGAGAGGGCAAAAGCCCCCTGAGGGGACCCAGAAGGCCCCCACAGAAGTGCAGGACAAAATGCAAAAATATAGCACAAAAACAAAAAGAAGAAAATGTCTTATCTGTTAGCAGGAGATGCAGACACGACACAGCAGGCTACAAGGGAAACAGGAATGAAGGATTCAGACCAGAACAATTGTTCACCGGCAACCCTGATGGGAAGGTGACTCCCTTATATAAGACCAGTCAGTAACACCTGATTCCCAGTCCTCACAATCTTCACTGGACAGACCAGCACCGCTTGTAACCACCAGAGGAAGCCTCCGCTCAGAACTCATCTCAAACCCATTCACAACAAAATACCCTTGCTCCCCGGAGCCTATCAAAGAGCTCAGAGATCAGGGGCAACGGGTACTTATTCTTAACGGTGATGGCGTTAAGACCTCTGTAATCTATACACGGACGTAATTCTCAACTCTTCTTCTGCACGAAGAAGAACCCCACTCCTGCTGGTCACACCGACTTCCTAATGAACCCTCTTGCCAGATTCTCCTGGATATATTGAGACATAGTCTCGGTCTCAGGAAGAGAGAGGGGATAGACCCTTCCCCGAGGAGGTTCTGCTCCAGGCAAGAGGTCAATAGGACAGTCATAGGGACGATGGGGCGGCAGAGTCTCCGCAGCCTTTTTAGAGAACACGTCTGCATATGACTGATAACACTTGGGAAGAGGAGAAAGATCTGCGGGTATCTCTGTAGTGGTAACCTGAATGCACTCCCTGACACATCTGTCCTTACATGACTCACTCCAACCCAGTATCCTACCGGAGGTACACTCAATATGAGAGGAGTGGGAACGGAGCCAGGGTACTCCCAGTAGGATTTCGTCTATTCCCTCGGGAAGGACGAGAAGGGAAATAATTTCCTGATGGGAAGGGGGTACACACAAAGTAAGAGGGACAGTCTGATGTGTAATTGGCGAGGGCAATGTCAACCCATTCACTACCCGGACAGTCACTGGTTTGTCGAGCGCTACCAGATGTATTGCGTGGCGATGAGCAAAGGTGGATGACATGAAATTCCCCTCTGTTCCTGAGTCCACACAAAGCTCGACTGTAAGTGTGGAAGAGTCCACAGTGACTGTCCCTTTAAATGTCATCTTGGAGGAAAATGCCACTGTCTCTAGTGAACCTCCTCCCAGAGCCACTAAACGCGATCGCTTCCCCGATCGCTGTGGACATTTGTTGGCATATTTCGTGTTTGCAAGCTATAGCGCTACAGTGTGCTACCTTTTTTTCTTGTATGTATATGAGTTGGTGACTCTAGGTTTAGCACCTGTTCACACTGAATCTATGTTTGGATGTGCCGGTCAGTTTTTTGATATTTGTTGGCATATTGTCCTGTCTGCTGACAAAGGTTACAGACCACAGATACTCGGACGACTCGATACTTAGGTCCTGCACGAGGAACCTCTGTGGCCTTTTGGGATTCGGACGCCAGATCGGGGGATTCGAGAGGTGTGGCAAAGGTGGGAGCCAACCGAATCCTCTGCCTACACTGGGCCCGCTCCAACCTCCACTCGTGAAAACGGAAGTCGATGCTGGTAGATATGGAGATAAGCTTCTCCAGTGTGGCGGGAATCTCCCTGGTAGCCAAAGCGTCTTTAACATGGTCAGCCAGTCCTCGCCAGTAGACTGGAATGAGAACTTTATCCGACTAGTCTAGCTCTGAGGCCAGAGTCCGAAACTGGACGGAAAACTGACTGACCAAAGACGAACCCTGTGCCAATGCCAGCAGTTGTAGCGCCGTATCGTGGGTGACCTGAGGTCCTAAAAAGACCTTTATAAGAGCCTCCAGGAAACGAGGAGCACTCCGCACCACACGATCATCGCGCTCCCACAGCGGCGTTGCCCACTCCAACGCTCTGCCCGAGAGTAGAGACAGTACAAAACCCACTTGTGCCAGATCCGTGGGGAAACGTGCAGCCAGAAGCTCGAGCTGTATAGAGCACTGACTCACGAATCCCCGACATTGCTTGCTGTCACCGGCAAACTTGTCAGGAAGCGGGAGGTGGGATAATGTAGGGGCAGAGGTGGCAGAGGACAAACTGGCTGCAGCCACGCTAGCAGCCTGAACAGCGACTGCGGTAACATCCACAGCTGAGGTTGTGAGCTCAAGAGCCGCCAACCTACCCTCCAGCTGCTGGATGTACTGCGGTAGACGCTGGTCATCCGCCATTTTACTAGCCAGACCCTGGCGCTAATATTATGTTAAGGGCCTGCGGAACGCACCTAATAGATATTATGGAGAGGTGCGTTTGCAGCCCGGGGTCCACCGTGCAGGCGGAACCTACTGCTAGTAAAATGCCGAAAGAAGCGAACTCTGTTATCCCGCAGAATCGCCAAAATAAATGCCGTAACGCGCTGTGGCAATATGTGCGAACTCTGTTATTCCACAGAGCCGCTAGAAGGAGTGCCGCAGCGCTATATGGCTATGTGTGCGAACTCACTTAACACCACTGAGTCACAAAATAAACACGCTAGGGCGCTGTCTAGCGTTGAAAGCGAACCCTGTTACGTCACAGAGCCGCTGAGAAAAACTTCTGTGTCCTGTCAGGCACCCAGGTACACAGTTGACTGCTAAGCGAACATAGAATGTGATCATGCGCTAATGTCCTCGCGGGAGACACCCGCAATCTATGGCGTCTGAACGCCAGGCCCTGAATACGGCAATCAAACTCCTCACCGGTTATGCCAGTAATCTAGGGCATCTAGGACACCGACCCTGACCAGCTAGCATACCAAACTCCTCACCGATTAAGTCGGTATTCTAGGGGCTTATTTCAGCCGGGCCCTAACCACACACACGCATGACCACACTGGCGCAAAGCATATGACAATTGATATTAGCGCATGGCGGCCCAGTCATTCCACCCTTTTATAGCAACAGCTACAGGACCTGCCTGTCATGGGTGCATCGCCACGAAGATTGTCGCGATTGCACATTCTGACTTCTCGCAGCTGAGTTGCTGTTTCTTTGTGTTTGGTAATGAGGGAGTTAATTTTACCTAGCTCTTTGCTGAGACTAGGTCCAGCCTCGCCCGGCTGCTTTTGATTATGTTCTAATTAGCTTCCTTTATGTAGCTGCCGGTCTGCTGGTTAGATGCCGGTGAAAGCATTCATACAGACTGCAGATTGGATCGGTTCTGAGAAGACTTAAGCTAAGAGCTCTTTTGTTGTTTCTCCTCACCTTGCTTATAGTTTATCTCCTAGACCTTTGGTGTTCCCTCTGTGTTTTAATGTTGTATGCAAGACAGTATTTACTTTATCCCCTGTCTGTCTCGTTTGTCTATACTGTTTGTTAACCTTTACCTGTCCATTCCCTATGGTGGTAATCAGGGTCCTTCTAAGGACTAGATTACAGTGGTCAGGGATTTATAGGAGACAGGGTTTACGCTGGTGGCCTGGACCTCTGTACCATTAACAGTACCTACAGGTAGAGGGACTAGTCAGGACCCCAGTTTAGGGTCAGCATAGACCCCGGTCCACCTCTAGCCAGAGACAGCGTGAAAAGGATTCAGTATTGACCCACAGGATATTATGTCAGGTAATACTATGCTATATATACATGTTAATGTTACCTATTTATATGTTATATAGAATGTTGTCCCGCTTGATAGATTACTGACATTATATATTTATACATCTGCTAGACAGCGTGACATTTTCACCGGCCTAACTATAGATTCTCCCCAGCTACCATGGATCCAGTAGCCCAGCTTGCCCTGCAGTTGCAGAAATTGTCCATGGAGTTTACGGACATTAAGTCCAAGGTTTTGTCCCCCCCGGAGCAAACCAGATCTGAACCTAAGGTTGCTCTCCCGGACAGGTTCACTGGTGGGCGGGACAAATTTTTTACCTTCCGGGAGGCATGTAAATTGTACTTTCGGCTACGGCCTCGGTCATCGGGGAGTGAGGAGCAGAGGGTGGGAATTGTCATCTCGCTCTTACAAGGGGACCCTCAATCCTGGGCGTTCTCTCTTCCTCCGGGCTCCCCGGCCCTCCAGTCAGTAGATCGATTTTTTACTGCCCTGGGTCTGGTATATGATGACCAGGATCGGGTCTCCCTTGCTGAAACGAAGTTACGTAGGATACAGCAGGGAGATTGTCCGGCGGAGGAATTTTCTTCTGAGTTACGTAGATGGGCCACAGATACTCAGTGGAATGACCCAGCTCTTAGGAGCCAGTTTTGTCAAGGGTTATCTGACAAATTAAAAGATGTTTTGGCTCAGTATGATTCTCCTCCGTCACTGGAGGCTGCTATGGCCCTTGCTATTCGTATTGATAGACGGCTTCGGGGGAGGTGCGAGGTAACTCCGCCCCCTGTTATTACTCCACCCACTACTAAAGTCCCTTATATGGAGGTTCCCCTGGTCTGTTCTAAGGAACCTATGCAGTTGGGTGGGACATCATTTTGTAGGAGGGAATCGGCGGTGCGCCGCAAGACAAGAAGGTGTTTCTTCTGCGGGAGAGAGGGACATTTTGTTGGGGGGTGTCCCTCCCGTGCCTCATTGAGCAAAAAAGTCACCGAAAAACTGTTAATCCCAGGTTGTGTGGTGGACGACAACCTGGGAGTAGGTATTTCGTCCCCAGGTCCGTCTCAATTTCTCGTGCCTGCGGAGGTGGTGGTTGGTGCGAGAGTTGAGAGGATTTCTGTTCTTCTTGATAGTGGGTCTGGGGCTAATATGGTGGACGCTTGGTTTGCCCAGGTGCAAGGTATGCAACTGAGTGTATTGGCCAAACCGATCCCTATACTTTCTATTGACGCCAGACCTCTCGGTCAAGGTAGCTTTGTACAAGCTGTTCATAACATAGACCTTCGAGTAGGGGCAATACATAAAGAACAGTTGTCTTGTTATGTGTTGGAGGGTCTTCCTACTCCTATTGTGTTGGGACTTCCCTGGTTGGCTAAACATAACCCAGTGATTGATTGGCAATCCAGAAAGATAAGCCAGTGGGGTGAATTTTGCAAGAATAACTGCATGAACACTGTCATCGGTGCGGTCGTGCCTAGGACTTTGCCTCCTTTTCTGGAGGACTTTGGGGAGATGTTCTCAGAGGAGGGGTGTCAAAAGTTACCTCCTCATCGCACGTATGACTGCTCAATAAAATTGCTTCCTGATGCCTTATCTCGTAGTTTCCCAGGGGCCGGAAAGACGGATGACCCGGTTCCTATCCTTCAAGAAGGAGTGGTGGTGTCGGCTGTGTGCTCTGAGCTTGAGGAGGAGGTGTTGGAGGCTCAGGGGGACGCCCCTGTAGGACCTCCAGGGAAACTGTTTGTTCTTAATCAGTTAAGACAAAAAGTTATCGAGGCACATCATAGTTCTGCATTTGGCAGGACATCTAGGGAGTAAAGCAACTGTGGATCTCCTTTCTCGCCGGTTTTGGTGGCCTAACTTAAATAAAGAGGTAATAACTTTTGTCGCGTCCTGTGGAGTTTGTGCTCGCTCTAAGACCCCACATACCCGTCCATCTGGGGTTCCTGAGGAGGAACGATTCTCGTCGTCACTTGCTTCAGTTTGGGGAGGAGTGCTGAATGGTCTGAGTGCTATGGGGAACTGTTTCAAGCGGAGGTCTGATAGGAGGAGAGTGTCTGGTCCGGACCTAGGTGTGAACGATCTGGTGTGGTTGTCTACCAAGAATATAAAACGCAAAGTTCCCTCCTGGAAACTGGGTCCCAGGTTCATCGGTCCATACAGGATCAGTTCTATAATTAATCCTGTGGCATTTCGTCTGGACCTCCCTCCTACGTTTAAAATCCATAATGTATTCCACAAATCGTTGCTTAAGAGGTACGTGGCGCCAGTTATACCGTCACTTCTACCTCCTCCTCCAGTGGTGGTCAATGGTAACTTAGAATTTCAAGTGTTGAAGATCATTGACTCACGTCTGAATCGCCGGTCCCTTCAGTATTTGGTTCATTGGAAGGGATATGGTCCTGAGGAGAGGACGTGGGTCTCTGCGTCTGAGATTAACGCAGATCGATTGGTTCGGACCTTCCACACGACTTACCCGGACAGACCTGGCCCTGAGGGTCCGGAGGCCCTCGTAGAAGGGGGGGTACTGTCATGGGTGCATCGCCACGAAGATTGTCGCGATTGCACATTCTGACTTCTCGCAGCTGAGTTGCTGTTTCTTTGTGTTTGGTAATGAGGGAGTTAATTTTACCTAGCTCTTTGCTAAGACTAGGTCCAGCCTCGCCCGGCTGCTTTTGATTATGTTCTAATTAGCTTCCTTTATGTAGCTGCCGGTCTGCTGGTTAGATGCCGGTGAAAGCATTCATACAGACTGCAGATAGGATCGGTTCTGAGAAGACTTAAGCTAAGAGCTCTTTTGTTGTTTCTCCTCACCTTGCTTATAGTTTATCTCCTAGACCTTTGGTGTTCCCTCTGTGTTTTAATGTTGTATGCAAGACAGTATTTACTTTATCCCCTATCTGTCTCGTTTGTCTATACTGTTTGTTAACCTTTATCTGTCCATTCCCTATGGTGGTAATCAGGGTCCTTCTAAGGACTAGATTACAGTGGTCAGGGATTTATAGGAGACAGGGTTTACGCTGGTGGCCTGGACCTCTGTACCATTAACAGTACCTCCAGGTAGAGGGACTAGTCAGGACCCCAGTTTAGGGTCAGCATAGACCCCGGTCCACCTCTAGCCAGAGACAGCGTGAAAAGGATTCAGTATTGACCCACAGGATATTATGTCAGGTAATACTATGCTATATATACATGTTAATGTTACCTATTTATATGTTATATAGAATGTTGTCCCACTTGATAGATTACTGACATTATATATTTATACATCTGCTAGACAGCGTGACACTGCCAGAAACAAGGACCAATGAGAAACTGTTCCAAAACACATGCAGTTTCAGGACCTTCCTGGCGGACCAATAGGAGCTGCTGCAGTACCTGAACATGTGACCCCTGATCTCCAATGAGAGATCTTACCCTGGGCATGCTCAGAAGGGGAAACGCAGGACTTCGTCCCAAAGACGTCTGCTCCAGCACTGGCTATAATAGCAGATCCAGGAGAGGCAGCAGTAAGTCTCTGCACAGTACTGGAATGGGCAAGACGCTGGGACCGACGTCTCTGCTGAGCAGGCTCCACTGTGGCCAGAGACGAATGGGGGACCGCAGCGGGACTGGTTCGAGACTCCCCTTGTGCAGCAGTGGGAACTCGAACCCTAACACGTACACTCATGTAATTGTTAGTGAGAACCATATGTCAAACTACATGAAATGACATGGTTAACTCTATGTAAACCATGTGTCATTTCATGTCGGGTGGTTCTGTACTTTCACAAAAGCAGGCATTGCGCGGCAATTGAATCAGCGGCTATTTTACTATGTAGAAGTGTATGAACTATAAATATATGTATATATATATGTCACAATGACATGTATATATATATGTATTCTATGTGTGTATATCTAGTGTTTACAAGGAAATAAAGAGTTTTTTTTAATTACAATATTTCTGTCCCATTGACTTGCATTGGGTTTCCGGTATTGAAATCGGCGATACCCGATACTTTTTGAGTATCGGGCCAATCCAATCCGATCTGATATTTCTGGATATCGGGCAGTATCGCTCAACACTAGTCATGTCAGACTAACTTAATTTCCTTCTATGACAGAATCACTGACTGGGTGGATCAGGGAAATGCTGTAGATATAGTATATCTTGAGCGTTCCTTTTTGAAAAAATGATTAAGTATGGAATGGACAAGCCAACTGTTAGGTGGATTCATAACTGGCTTAGTGATCGGACCCAAAGAGTTGTCATAAATGGCTGCACATCCAGTTGGAAGAATGTCTCAAGTGGGGTACCACAAGGCTCTGTTTTGTGCCCTGTATTGTTTAACATCTTTATCAATGATTTAGATGAAGGAATTGAGGGTAAACTGATCAAATTTGCTGATGACACAAAGCTAGGAGGTGTAGCTAATACTAGAGAAGAGAGAGAGAGGATTCAAAAAGACATAAATAAACTGGAGCAGTGGGCAGCAACTAACAGAATGGTTTTTAACAGGGAAAAATGCAAAGTACTACATCTGGGCAATAAAAATGAAAAAAGCATATACAAAATGGGAGGAATAGGGCTAAGTAACAGCACATGTGAAAAAGACGTGGGTATACTAATTGATCACAGACTGAACATGAGTCAACAGTGTGATGCAGCAGCAAAAAAGGCAAATACAATTCTAGGATGCATCAACAGAAGCATACAGTCTAAATCACGTGAGGTCATTATTGACCTCTACTCCTCTTTGGTCAGACCTCATCTGGAATACTGTGTCCAGTTTTGAGCACCACATTTTAAAAAGACATCATCAAACTGGAGCAAGTTCAGAGAAGAGCCACCAGAATGGTGACCGGTCTGCAAACCATGTCCTTTGAGGAACGGTTGCAGGATTTGGGAATGTTTAGCTTGCAAAAAAGAAGACTGAGAGGAGACTTAATAGCTGTCTACAAATTTCTCAAGGGCTGTCACATTGTAGAAGGATCATCTTTATTCTCATTTGCAAGGAAAGACTAGAAGCAATGGGATGAAACTGAATGGGAGAAGACACAGATTAGATATTAGAAAAAACTTTTTGACAGTTAGGGTGATCAATGAGTGGAACAGGCTGCCACGAGAGGTGGTGAGTTCTCAGTAAGCCAGTCCAGACTCTCCGCTACAGGAAACTAGATGGATACAAGTACAGACTGAAAGTAGAGTGATTGCACAAATTTGGGAATTCCTAATCACGTGAAAACCTCCCGGGAGAATTCGCAAAGGCGATGCTGACCCTCAATTACTTTGTGGAGACAGCGAAAACAGTTCTATGTGAAGAAAGGGTTGCTGTATCACAGTAGCGTGGATCCCATCACTGTTAGTCATCTCCATCAAATTGTAATCCCAAGGAGAGATGTAGACATAGTCCTCACTGCCTATCATGATCTGTCTGGTCACTTTAGAGTGCAAAAGACAGAAGCCACAGGCCGTAGGTAATTCTATTGGATTGGCATGAGAGGAGACATTGAAAAATGGTGCCAGGAATGTCACACGTCTGTGACTAGGAAAACTGTGAAATCTGATCAGAAAGCATCACTGCATCCGATTTTGAGTCGGCGTCCATTTAAAATGGTAGCCATTGATCATCTGAAAGTAGAGCCGAGTAGGACAGGCTATAGCTACGTCTTAACCATCATCAATCAGTTCACCAAATTTGTAGTGGCCGTCCTTGTGAAGGATTTAACTGCCAAGACTCCACAGCGGTGGAGCAAGGAGAGGTAAGTATTGCAAGTGCTGGGGCCCTGAGCAAGGTACTGGCACAGGGCCCCTCATAGTACGCAGGTGTGTCTGAAGGCGAGTGGGCCCCCACACCATCAGAGACACTTTATTGTACTATGAAGGGCCCTGTGCCATTGCCGTCACCCAAGAGTGGGCCCCCCCACCTGCTCAGGCCACTGGCACTTGCCCGGGTGCGCTAGGTAGAGACCCCGGCCCTGGGGGGGACAGCCCAGTTAGGGAGGTGGAAAAAATTGCATATATTGAGGGGTAGGCTGGACATTCAGCAGCTGCAAAAGGAGGAATTGGAGAAGTCCGAGGAAGTGGAGGGCAAAGCGAGTCATTTTGCTGGCAACCTATGTGTCATCAGGGGAAGGTGGGACAAAATTCTTTGAAACCCATGCATGGTTCATTTTAATGAAGGTTAGATCATCAACATTTTGGGTCGACAGAGGGGTCCTTCTTTCTGTCAGGATTGATCCAGCAGCACTGAAGACTAGAGTTGAGCGATACTTTCCGATATCCTAAAGTATCGGAATCGGAATGGTATCGCCGATATCACTAAAATATCGGCGATACCCGATACCGATACCGGAAGTCCCATGTAAGTCTATGGGAACAAAATATCGAAATTAAAAAAACCCCATTCTTGCCTTGTTGGTTAATTGTACATGAAGGAAAACAAGAAAGAGTAATGTAGAATGTATTGGGGAAGGTTGAGGAGACATTAAAGGCATAGATGTTTAACCCAATCAAATGGAATAGCATAAATATTTTTTTTTTTAAAGATGTTCGGATTGACGAAGAAATTGACAATGTTAACGTTTTTTATATTTTGGCAAATATGTATATTACACAACTTCCATGCTCTTCATCTTCACCTTTTTAACTTTTCACACACTTTCTCCTTCATAATCTTCTGCAGCATCATCTTTTTCATCAAATTATTCTTCATCTTCACCTTCTTTATCTTCTTCTTAAACTTCTTGCTATTCATCTTTGTTAACATTACTCATATTCTTCTTATTAAACTATTATTCTTATTCATATTCTGCTTCATCTTCTTCATCATATTCTTATTTGTGACAGAGAATCCTGTACTTGTAATCTGTCAAAGTATGAATTTTTCATCCTTCCGTTCTTGCTGTCACAAAAGATTTAAATTACAACAGTATTTGTCCGTGTTCAGTTTAGCCTGCAGCAGCAGGCATTTTCCAGGGGCACCACGAGGAGGAACGGACTCACCCCATACACTGCTTAGTCTTCTTCTGCTTAGAATTTAGAGCATATATTTTGCTCTTCATTTTGGTCTTATACTTCATGTTCTTCTGCTTTTAGATCTTCTGCTTATTGTTCTTGTGTCTCTTGTTCCGTATCTTGTATTTGTAGCACAATCTTGTACCAGCTGATGTTACTGGGACACGGTTACTAAGCAGGAGGTACCTGTGCTCCAAAGCACTACCAAGGACCAGCAGACGTTGCTGGAACTCGGATACCGAGATGGAGGCACCTAGGCCAAAGGCACTGCGGAGAACCAGTTGACGGTACTGGAACCCGGACGGGTAGCAGAAGGTACAAGAGCCAATGCAAGTAACGAGGACCAGCTGACTGTGCTGGAACCCGGAGGGGCAGCAGAAGGAAAAGAGCCAATGGCACAACCGAGGACCAGCTGACGTTACTGAACCCCAGTAACACAGGAGCAAGTGTTGACTGTGCTAACAGCACTTCCGAGCAACAACTGGCGGTGTTGGAGCCCAGGGTCAAGGAGGATGTTTAAATACTAGATCAAGTAATTTCCTTGTTACCTGTCAATTTTAAATGTCTATACTTCAAACAAGAGAAAGATAACCTTTACTACCATAAGATGATGATTTCATTTAAACTAATATCTAGATAAATAAAGAATTGACAAACATAAACACATACATTAACATGTTGAACAGCAATGCAAACCACAAAATAAATTAGTTAAGGAATCTGCTATACGGTTGTACATAAAAGCATACAAGTACATATCTGAATCCATTAATGATGGATAAGTAACAGTATGTACACCATTTTTATTGTATAGACAATGAATGTCTGACTTCAAAACATCATCAGCATTACAAGTTATCTGTGATATTACTAAAATGTTCCATTTGCTGAATAATGTCACTAAATATTTTATACAAAATTATACAATTTCCATCATGTAATACTCATAATATGTGGCAATAATCATTTTTATTAACAAACATAACCTTTAAAAAGTGCATAGTGCATAGTGAAAATTGCTATTTATGGCTTACTGTCGACTTGGAAGCATGACAACAGATAGATAAGGTATATATAGATGAGACTGCATAGCCACAGATGGTGAATGGCGATGTAATACTGTACCTCAATAAAGTGTGCGTCACTACTACATAATTTTTTTTATATAGCTTTATAAACAGGGTACATGGATGTATGCTTGTGCCTTTGTTTTGACGCACAGACTGCCTTCCTGCTGAGACGCATTGGGTAGTGAACAGTTGTGTGCAGTGTTCACTGCAGTCTCTGCGGAATAACCACACTTAGACCTTATAACTTTTCAGACTTTCTTTATCAATCTACCAAGATGAAGAAGGCAGGGAGTAAGGCACGTGGTCGTGGAGTTTCTTCAGGGAGAGGACGTGGGGATTCTGTGGCTGCTACGGCCCCCAGTGACACAGCATCCACCAGTTTTCCCGTGAGCGTTCCTTTATGCGCACTTTTGTAGGAGCTCGGAGTACCCCCCTGCTGCGGGAAGAACAAATTGAAGCCGTTGTTGTTTGGATGTCAGCCAATGCATCGACTTCAATTGCTTCCACCTCCTCTCAGGACCACAGCACTGTTGGGCAACCATCTGTCTCTTCACCGCCTGGCAAATTGCCCAGGCAGTCAGAGAGTTCTGTACAGGAGCCAGCTGAGTGTCTGCTTCTGTTCTCAGAATCTATTGGCTTGCAAACAGGGGCCCAGCCAAGCAGCATTCTGTAATGTGAAGAGGGAGTATGCAGTGATGCGCAACAGCTGTGTCTCTCTGAATCTGAAGAGGCGGGTGAGACAGTGCCGATGGTCAGCACACCGCAGAACGCATCTGATGATGATGAGACCCAGGTGCCATTTTCTGTTGAGCATGGTGCTGGCCAGACCACCCAACAGCAGGTGTTGGAAGAGGGTAGTGGAGATGATGAGGTCCAAGACCCAACATGGCATGAGGAACAGGAAGGTGGTGGGAGCAGCTCAGAGGAATAATAATAATATTTATTTATATAGCGCCATCATATTCCGCAGCGCTTTACAGTTTAGCAGTTTCAGAACACAAGTCATAAGTAACAACGTTAACAATACAATAATTTAAGCTAAATAAGTCGCCCCTGCTCGTGACAGCTTACAATGTACAATGAGATGGGGGAGATACAAAGTATAGGTGTTTATATACAATGGTGCATTTACAATGATGTTCCAGCCATCTTAAGGGACTGAGGGATGGAGATAGTGAATGGGCTAGAGACACACACACACTTACACAGAATACATAGAATGACTTTGATTAGTGAATGTGATAGGCCGCTCTGAACAAATGTGTTTTGAGGGAGCGCCTGAAACCATGCAAATTGTGGATAGTCCTAATTTCTTGGGGTACAGCATTCCAGAGGATTGGCGTAGAGCAGGAGAAGTCTTGGAGTCGGGAGTGGGAGGTACGTATTAGTGCAGAGGTTAGTCGAAAGTCGTTTGCAGAGCGCAGCAGTCGGTTAGGCCGATAGATAGAAATGAGGGAGGAGATGTAGGAGGGGTGCTGCACTGTGGAGAGCTTTGTGGGTGAGAACCAGTACTTTGGTTGAAAGCTGGGAGAGGCCTAGAGAAATGGTTAGTGATAGAAGGAAGATAGAGGAAGACATTGCCCCAACGGTACAAACAGGAGGGAGAGTTAGGCTGCAGACTCGGTTGCCTGTAGCCTCCAGTTTGGCACCTGTTCGGAGCAGTTGTCTTCCAAAAGTCAAAACGTGCGCTCCCAGGACTTGCACTGCGTGGTCCTTTTTTCACACACTTGCACATGATATTTGCTATGTGAAATGCAAGCTGTGTAATCAAAAATTAAAAATAGCTAAAAGTGTCAGTCACCTCAATACCACAAATATGTGGAAACATGTGCGGACAAAGCACGTAGTTGAGTTACAAAGACACACTAGAGATGTAGGCCAACCTACAGCAGCACCTACATCTTCAGGTTGTGTTGAAGCCTCTTCATCGAGCTCACACACAGCTGGTTCTGCTTCCTCACAGGATCGCCATGGAAGAACCTCGGCCACTGTTGTCCAGAGACAAACTGTTATTCCACACACAGCAGCAAGTTCCCTGTCATCCTCACACTCCCAGGCCACAAAACAGCCATCGGTAGCACAAGCATGGGATAAAAGACGGCCATACTCCGCAAACCATGCACGAGCACAGGCTCTGAATGCTGGCATTGCAAAACTCCTGTCCCTTGAAATGCTGTGATTCAGGCTGGTGGAGACAGACAGTTTCCGTAACTGAATATCATTGTCAATCCCACAATACAATGTGCCAAGCCGATTTCATTTCAGCAGGCAAGCCGTCCCTGGTCTGCAAAAGCATGTTGAGGGAAAAATTAAACATGCGCTACTAAAAGCCCTCAGTAGCAAGGTCCACCTGACCACCGATGCGTGGACCAGTACCCATTGTTATGATCTGCTACAACCAGTAAGGAAAGAAGGGAATTCTGTCCCTACAATACAACTAAGCTGAATCCCTACGATGTAACGGGGAACCTGATCCTGCGACCAGACCCGCTAAAGTCCTCATCTAGTGTGAACGAAGACCTATAGTTGCGAGGGAGTAATCCCTACAAGATCTAGGGACTGTGAGAAAAGGTGGACACCTCCTAACATAAATTGTAGCATGGATAATTAAACAGAAAAATAAATACTTTGTGATCCTAACATCAAGCAAAACTGACAGATTAAGGCACCTAAGCACCCGGCTAGCTTAACAGTAGATAATACAATGAAGTCAAGCAAAGCCAGAAGGGCGGAGCCAGACTAAATAGGGAAAAAAGGTCATGTGACCAGCAAACTGAAACAAAACCTAACAAGAGGGTTCTAACACCCATGGCCAGGGACAATACCTTTCCCTCACTGCCCATTGGGTCAATGTTGTGCAGCCGGGTACTGATCTTGCGAGTGGCGCTGTACGTGTTCTGCCAACTCCAAGGATTGCAGGAATCAAGTCTGTACACATTGATTCCTCCTCCTATTCCAGTTCCTCAGAATCATCGCTGCAGGAGCCGTCACGGTCTACCTCCACATGGACCCGTGAACGTTTACCTGTTGCGACCGATATGAGCACAGCCGTGTCCAAATGTCAACAGGCCATCCTGAAATTAATTTCCATGGGGAATCTTAGCCACACAGCGCAGGAGCTCTGTAATGCCATAAAGCAGGAGAGCGACGTGTGGTTTTTGGAAGAGAATCTACAGGCAGGCTTGGTAGTGTGTGACAATGGCCGAAATCTGGTGTCAGCTCTGGGCCTTGGCAACCTCACTCACATACCATGTCTGTCATATGTGCTCAACTTGGTCGTGCAGAGTTTTTTGAGGGACTATCCGGATCTTGATGCACTGCTGCACAAGGTCCGCCTAGAGTGCGCTCACTTGCGACGTTCCAGCATGGCCAGATCGCTGATTGCAGCTCTGCAACGCAGATTTCACCTTCATGAACATCGCATCATATGTGACGTACCCACCAGGTGGAATTCCTCGTTACATATGTTGGAGCGGTTGTGTGAGCAGCAGCCAACAGTAATGGAGTATCAGCTGCATCAGGCGCAGTCAACTCGCAATTTGCGCCGTTCACACTTCACCACTACTGAGTGGGCCTCTATAATAAGAATAATAATATTATTTATTTATATAGCGCCATAATATTCCGCAGTGCTTTACAGTTTAACAGTTTCAAAACACAAGTCATAAGTAACAACGTTAACAATACAATAATTAAAGCAAAATCAGCCGCCCCTGCTGGTGAAAGCTTACAATCTACAATGAGGTGGGGGAGATACAAAGTACAGGTGTTTATATACAATGGTGTTTTTACAATGATGGTCCAGCCATTTTAAGGGAGTGAGGGATGCATGGAGATAGTGAATGGGCTACACACACAGAATTACACATAGAATGACTTTGATTAGTGAATGTGATAGGCCACTGTGAACAAATGTGTTTTGAGGGAGCGCCTGAAACCATCCAAATTGCGGATAGTCCTAATTTCTTGGGGTAGAGCATTCCAGAGGATTGGCGCAGCGCGGGTGAAGTCTTGGAGTTGGGAGTGGGAGGTACGGATTAGTGCAGAGGTTAGTCGAAGGTCGTTTGCAGAGTGCAGCAGTCGGTTAGGCGATAAATATAAATAAGGGAGGAGATGTAGGGGGGTGCTGCGCTGTGGAGAGCTTTGTTGGTGAGAACCAGTAATTAGAATTGGATCCTATAATGAATGGGCAGCCACTGCCAGTGTAATGAGTGGCGAATAACTCTATGAAGGATATCTGCCACGTTTTGCGTGCGTTTGATGAGTCAACGCGGATGGCGAGTGCAGATGATGCACTAGTCAGCCTGACTGTCCCCCTTATCTGCCTGCTTCAAAAAACACTGCAAGCACTAAGGCATGAGGTTTTGGAAGAGGTGGAGGATGAGGAGTCACAAATTCCATCACCTTCTGGACAGTCAGCGCAACGTGGTTCCTCACAAAGGGCTGGAGGACTTTCAAAGTACCATGCTGTATCAACAATTGAACCTCCAGAGTCGCTGTCTATATTTTCATAACCATTACAAACTTTTAATGTATTTACAAAGCACATAATGTACTTTTTTTGTCTATCCTTTTGTAATGCTATTGTGTTTCCATAAACTGATGTTACAGAATTATGATACAAAGTTTTTAAATTTTGAGTTTTAAATTTTGTAAATTTATATGTATTTGAAGGACTTTGTGAGGAGGATGAGGAGGAGTCAATGGAGGAGGAAGACATCGCTCCAGAGGGAGGTAGACAATGCTCTAGTCAGTATGTAGACCAAGGGTGGGGTGATGCACAGCAGGCGGAGATGACGCCTCTTGCAGGGGACAACGTTTCTTGGCCAGTTGGGAGTCTGCAGCACATGGTTGATTTCATGCTGCAGTGGCTGAGAAACGACCGCCGCATCGAACACATTCACACCACGTCTGATTATTGGGTGTACACCCTCCTAGACCCTCGCTACCGGGACAACTTACAAAGCCTCATCACACCGTTGAACCGGGAGCGTAAAATGCGGAAGTACCAAGACACACTGGTGCAATCCATAATGTTCTCCATTCCAGCCGAGAGCACTGCTGCTGCTACTGATTTACAAAGCAGCTCTGTGCGTCGAGGCAGTGGAGACAGCTCTGCAACAAGAGGGAGCACAAGCAGCGCCTCTGCACAGGGCAAGAACAGTATGTTCCAAATGTGTCGAAGTTTTGTGGCAGCGCCACCAATGTCTACACCATCCGAGACGGCTCCAGTCAGCAGGAGGCAACATTTCCGTAAGATGGTGACAGACTACATGTCTTGCCCTCTCAGTGTACTCCCAGATGGCTCTTCCCCATTCAAGTTTTGTGTCTCTAAGCTGGATACATGGCCAGAGCTTAGCCAGTATGCATTGGAGGTGCTGGCTTGATCTGCTGCCATTGTATTATCGGAGCGCGTCTTTACTGCTGCAGGTGGTGTACTAACAGACCGTTGCATGCGACTATCCTACGATAATGTAGAACGGCTTACTTTTCTGAAAATGAACTAGGCATGGATCTCGCCTGAATTTGCCTGTCCGGTTTCAGATTAACTAACTGGTTGGCAACGTTTTCCATGTCTCCTGTTATGTTCATCTTTCTACCACCTGAGCTATACTCCCTGGGCTACAACACTGCCAGTTGCTGCTCAGAAGTGTCGTGTCCACAGACCAATACACAAGCTATAGTGATAGTGGGGTTCAGTAACGCCTGCTGTTCCCCTGCTGTGTGTCCGGCAAAAATTACTGCTACCTAGCTACACATGTTGAAAAAAACATGACATGTTAAAGTGGCTAGTGCTACACATAGATATCAGGCTACACCCTTATTTCTAAGCTGTAAACAAGTGAAACGTCAAATTTAAAACCATTCAATGATTAGTGTTGGTAACAAATCTGTAACTAAATAATTGTGACATATTATGGCAGATATCCACATGTCTAACACAAATGCTAACACAAAAGCATACTTATGCTATAGGGTACTGATGGTGAACCTTCTCACTCCATAACTTTGACCAATCCAACTCACATCATGCCTCAAATGCTGCAATGTTGGAAGTGCATAATGTGGGTTGAACTTTGACAACAGCTGCAGTGCGAAGGTTATCCTTCTGTGTTCTTGGCTTTTAAATAAAAGCATACAAGTAAATATAATAATACATTGTTGATTAAGGGACATGATGTACACCTGTAATATTGTGCAAACAATGGATGTAGGACTATTCCTCTTCAACATTACTTATATTTGTGTCATTTGAAAAAATACATATTTTAGTTAAAAATTAAAAACCCATGTTCAGTAGCTGTGAAAGGCCCGTTTGTGTACTTCTATATTGTTTGCAACCAATGTATTGTATACGGATGGAAGCACGTCACTGTAATAGATTTGAATTATTTTAAATAGAATAAAGCAGCACCAATTTTAGAAAAATGACAAGGATGAGCCAGTGACAGACACTCAGCAGAGTACACGCAGCGGTGGTTGAAGAAGTAAATGGAGCGTGATCTGCATTTAAAAAAAAAAAATAATAAAAATACCTCACAGACTGCAGTGAACACTGAAACACAACTATTCACAATCTGTGAAAGGCTACTCCTTTGTCTACTTCTATAGTGTTTGCAACCAATGTATTGTATACGGATGGAAGCACGTCACTGTAATAGATTTGAATTATTTTAAATAGAATAAAGCAGCACCAATTTTAGAAAAATGACAAGGATGAGCCAGTGACAGACACTCAGCAGAGTACACGCAGCGGTGGTTGAAGAAGTAAATGGAGCGTGATCTGCATTTTAAAAAAAAATAAAATAAAAATACCTCACAGACTGCAGTGAACACTGAAACACAACTATTCACAATCTGTGAAAGGCTACTCCTTTGTCTACTTCTATAGTGTTTGCAACCAATGTATTGTATACGGATGGAAGCACGTCACTGTAATAGATTTGAATTATTTTAAATAGAATAAAGCAGCACCAATTTTAGAAAAATGACAAGGATGAGCCAGTGACAGACACTCAGCAGAGTACACGCAGCGGTGGTTGAAGAAGTAAATGGAGCGTGATCTGCATTTTAAAAAAAAATAAATAAAAATACCTCACAGACTGCAGTGAACACTGAAACACAACTATTCACAATCTGTGAAAGGCTACTCCTTTGTCTACTTCTATAGTGTTTGCAACCAATGTATTGTATACGGATGGAAGCGCGTCACACTAATAGATTAGATTTATTTTAAATGGAATGTAGCAGAACCAATTGGAGATAAATGAAAAGGATGAGCCACTGAGACACGCTCAGCAGAGTACAAGCAGCAGTGCTTGAACAAGTAACTGGAGCGTGATGTGCACTCAAAAAAGTAAAAAACACAGACTGAAGTGAACACTGAAACACAACTGTCCACAATCTGTGAAAGGCTACTCCTTTGTGTACTTCTATAGTGTTTGCAACAATGTATTGTATACGGATGGAAGCGCGTCACACTAATAGATTAGATTTTTTTCCACTAAAATGGAGCAGCACCAATTAGACAAAAATGTGAAGGATGAGGCAGTGACACACGCTCAGCAGACTACAACCAGCAGTGGTTGAAGAACTAACTGGAGCGTGATCTGCACTCAAAAAATCAAAACCTCACAGACTGCAGTGAACACTGAAACACAACTATTCACTATCTGTGAAAAGCTCCTTTCTGTACTTCTATAGTGTTTGCAACCAATGTATTGTATACGGATGGAAGCACGTCACACTAATAGATTTGATTTTTTTCTAATATAATGGAGCTGCACCAATTCCACTAAATAAAATAAAAAAAAAAAAGAGTCAGTGACACGTGCAGATGCCTACAAACAGCGGTGGATACAGAGCAAACTGCAGCGTCACCTGCACTGTCACACACACACCTTGCACAGAGCTGTTAAAACAACACTGGCAAAATGAAGCTTTACACAGCGGTTGGTAAACTAGCCTGCCTCAAGCACAGTAGTACACAAAATCGCAATATCTAACTGTCCCTCAGAGTCAGCACAGCAGCGTTCTGTCCCTTACTGAGTTCACAGCACAGTGACGCTAAAATGGCTGCGGCGCCTTTTATAGTGCATTCTGACATCATTTCAGCAGCCAATCACAGCCATGCCATTAGTTAAGATGACCGCAGCATTACAGGATGTGCCCACACTTCGTAGGATTCCTCATTGGCTGACTAAAATCACATTGCCTCTCAAAGAATTATGGGAACTTCCGATTCCGGTATACGATATAGAAAAAGTATCGAATTAAGTATCGGAATTCCGATAACGCGAATATCGGCCGATACCCGATACTTGCGGTATCGGAATGCTCAACACTACTGAAGACTCTTTCTGATAGCACACTACCAGCAGGGCAAGCGTGCTCCTGTAAGGCATATTGTGCCAATTCAGCCCAGGTGTCCAGTTTACAGGCCCAGTAGTCAAAGGGGAATAACCTGTGAGGGAGAACATCGATAGGGGAGGAGAAGTAATTTTTAACCATAGTTGACAACTGCTGTCTCCTGTCTGTTGCAATAGATTCAGTATTACCAGTTGTGTGAGCGGTACTCGAGAAATCAGTCCACAACATGGTCATGAAACCCCTGTCTCCAACGTCACTTCGGCTGTGTGCACCACGAACACCTCTTCCATTTGGCCCAGTACGGCACGTGGTAGAACCTGCACCACTGCTGTGTGCTAGGATTGCCTCTAACAAACAGTTTACCAGAGTTGCTTGTTTGTTCGCCAATATTAGCTCTAGGTTATCGTGTGGCATGATGTTCTGTAATTTGCCTTTATAGCGTGGATCGAGGATGCTGGCCAACCAGTAGTCGTCATTCTTCATCATTTTGGCAATGTGGGGGTCCCTATCTAGGATCCGCAAGGCATAATCACACATGTGGGCCAACGTTCCAGGTGTCAAAGATGCACTGCCAGTGGTGGGTGGAGGAGCACTTTCTGCCAAATCCACATCCCTCCAGTCACGCACAAACCCTTTACCTGACCTTGGCAAGCCAACATTTGCCCCCTGAAAAGCATCCTCCTCCCCAAAATAATCATCCCCCTCCTCCTCTTCTTCCTACACCTCATCCAGGACAGTTCACTGAGCAGACAATGCCTGAGTGTCATGAAGGCTTCCCTCTTCCTCCTGCTCTTCTTCCTCCTCCGCTGCAAACGCCTGATCCTTAATGTGAGTCAAAGTTTGCATGAGCATACGCATAAGTGGGATGCTCATGGTTACGATGGCATCGAATGCGCTTACCAGCCGTGTGCATTCCTCAAAACACTGAAGGACTTTACAGAGGTCTTTTAGCTTTGACCACTGCACACCCGACAACTCCATGTCTGCCCTCAAACTGCCTGCTCGTGCATCCTCCCACAAATGCATTACAGCCTGCCTCTGTTCGCACAGCCTCTCAACCATGTGCATGTGGAGTTCCAGCTTGTTGCAACGTCTATGATTAGGCGGTGCTTGGGGAGGTGGAGCGATCGCTGCAGCCTCTGCATACGACTGGAGTCTACGGGCGAGCGACAGATGTGCGAGCACAGTCTTCGCACCTTATGGAGCAGGGCTGTTAACTCTGGATAATTATTTAAGAAGCACTGCACTACCAGGTTCAAGGTGTGAGCCAGGCAAGGTATGTGTCTGAGTTTTGCCAGGGATATGGCCGCCACAAAATTACACCAGATATCACTGACTACCTTGCCTGGCTCAAGATGTAGACTGCCCAGCCATGACTCAGTTTCTCGCTGTAAGTATTCGGCCAGTAACTCCGCGGTGTGTCTGTTGTCGCCCAAAGACATCATCTTTAAAGCAGCCTGCTGACGCTTACCACTAGCTGTTCGATAGAGGGACACCTCGTCTGCAAAACTGGCAGCTGCGGATGGAGTGCTCGTGCGACTGCGCTCTGTCAACAAGCTTTTGCTTCTGGAGGAGCAGGAGGGTCGAACGCCTACAGCCAACTGTTGTATATACCGTGGGCTATGCAGCACTGTCCCCTGTGGACCCTGCATCCACCACATTAACCCAGTGCACAGTGATGGACACGTAATGGCCCTGGCCATGCCTACTAGCCCATGCATCTGTTGTGAGGTTCACCTTTCCACTCACTGATTGTTTGAGTGCATGGATAATGCGGTCTTTCACATGCAGGTGGAGGACAGGGATGGCTTTTTGAGAAAAGAAGCGCCGACTGGGTAGGTCATAGCGTGGGACAGCCTAGGCCATGAGTTCTCTGAACGCTGCGCTTTCAACCAAACGGAGGGGCATCATCTCTAATTAGATCAGTTTAGGCAATGTAGGCGTTCAAAGCCATTGTACGCGGATGAGAGGTTGAGTACTTTCTTGTCCTACTCAGAGTGTCTGCTAGGGTGAGCTGGACTTGAGAGCTGCATATGGGGGAACTAGCGGTGGACATGGCAGACTGACAGGGGGTCGGTGATGGTGATGGTGGTGGTGGTGATGGCTTAGATTCAGTCTTTCGTTGCAAAATCATACTGATTCCCTGACTGCTTTGGCTTTGTGACGACACCTCAACATTTTTTGCTGGTGATGTGCTAACCGGTGGGCTTACAGTGGGGGAAGCGATGGAGCATTGCTGGCTAACTTCAGTCGGAGCAGGTGCACATGTGCTACCTGAGGTTTTATATTCCGTCCATGCTTGCAAGTGCATGTTCATTAAATGTCTAAGCATGCTACTGGTATTCAAATTTCTGAGATTTTTTACTCGGCTAAAGGTCCTTCCGCACTTCTTACAGATAACCTTTGCTTCATCAATAGGATTTTGGTCAAAAAAGTGCCACACTGCACTCTTCCTACTATTGTATAAATTTTCAGGGCTTGCACGCTGTGTTAATTTGACAGTCTGGCCAAGCCGTCCTGCAACTCTTTTTGTTTTTTTAACACCTTTATGGACTGCTACTGGCATACCAGATAACCACAGCTGCGATGTCGATACCTGCTGCGGATCCTCCTCCTCTTCTGAGCTATTGCCAGTGGCACCCTCTTTCCTCACTGGAAGCCAATCTGGGTCAACAACTGGTTCATCCATCACCTCCTCTTCAATTTCATCTACACCCTCCTCTGTGTCACCATGTAAGGTGGTATAGTATGCTCGAAGGGGCACCTGAGTTTCATCAGAGTCACATTCTGGCTCAGTAGACTGCGAGGGCAATGTAGTGCTCTGGGTGAATGTACCAGCAGAATCATATAGCAGTGGCTGTGCATCAGTGCACTCCATGTCAGATTCATCTTAGACTGGGGAATTCAAGATTTGACTGAATATGTGAAAAGAGATCCATGGAGTAATCAGAAGTGTAGCCTGCAGCATCCTTCACTTTTGGTGGGGGTGAAGGACACAAGGAAAGGGGTTGTTCCTGACCAGAAGCCTGCACTGACCACTCAGTGCTTGGAGTTTTTGAAACTTCAGAAGAGGAGGCGATAGAGCTGGAGGCTGTTTTCGGCAATGTAAGACAAAACCTGTTCCTGATGCTCCGGCTTTAAGAGCGGTTTACCTAATCCCCAGAAAAGGAAGCCTTCCAGGCCTTCTGGAGCCAGACGATGACGCAGGCTCAACACCTCCTGCCTTAGGTGGTATTGTGCTTTTGGCACTACCAGCAGATGCACCACCACCATCATCAGTACCAGCTAGCCCCCCACGCCCACGGCCTCTTCCACCATACTTCCTCATGTTTGTTAAAATGTACCCGCAATACCAGCATATATATGGTACTGTATCAGAAGCGTACAGCTGTATACGGAGAAGGTGAAAAATTTAAATCTCCATATATATTTGCGGAGTAACAGACACAGACTCTCACAGGCTCAGTATCGATTAGACCAGAATATAAAAAGTGAAAAAAGTGTACTGTATCAGAAGCGTACAGCTGTATACAGTGCTGGGGTAATTTTTAATCTCCGTATATATTTCCAGAGTCACACACAAACGATCACAGGCACAGTATGGATTACACCAGAATATAAAAAGTTGAAAAAGAGTAATGTATTAGAAGCGTACAGCTGTATACAGTGTTGGGGTAATTTTAAATCTCCGTATATATTTCCAGAGTCAGACACAGACTCTCACAGGCTCAGTATGATTACACCAGAATATAAAAAGCAAAAAAGTGTACTGTATCAGAAGCGTACAGCTGTATACAGTGCTGGGGTAATTTTTAATCTCCGTATATATTTCCAGAGGCACACACAAACACTCACAGGCTCAGTATGGATTACACCAGAATATAAAAAGTTGAAAAAGGGTAATGTATTAAAAGCGTACAGCTGTATACAGTGTTGGGGTAATTTTAAATCTCCGTATATATTTCAGGAGTAATACACAGACACTCACAGGCTCAGTATGGAGTAGACCAGAATATGAAAAGCAGAAAAAGTGTACTGTATCAGTAGCGTACAGTTGTATACAGTGTTGGGGTAATTTTAAATCTCCGTATATATTTCAGGAGTAACACACAGACGCTCACAAGCTCAGTATGAAGTAGACCAGAATATGAAAAGCAGAAAAAGTGTACTGTGTCAGTAGTGTACAGCTGTATACAGTGTTGGGGTAATTTTAAATCTCCTTATACATTTCAGCAGTAACACACAGACGCTCACAGGCTCAGTATGGAGTAGACCAGAATATGAAAAGCAGAAAAAGTGTTCTGTATCAGTAGCGTACAGCTGTATACAGTGTTGGGGTAATTTTACATCTCCGTATATATTTCCGTAGTCACACACAGACGCTCTCTCATTATGGATTTGACCGTAACACAGAAGGCAGAAAAACGGTACTGTATCAGAAGATACCAGCTGTATACGGTTTAGGGGAAAATTTAAATCTCCGTATATATTTCCGGAATCACACACAGATAGTCAGCATGTATTTGTCCGTGAAACCAGCCGGTACACGGTAGTGTGTGAGGAGCATACAGATCTATACGGTATGGTGAAAAATGAACGCTTGGTAACTGTGCAGGAAAAAAGAATAAAAGCTTTAGTGCTGTGTATGTGCTGTGTTAAAAAGCACTCTGCACAGCAGTGTACACATAGCAATACAGCTAGCAGGCAGCCTAATAATCAGCTCTGCTGCTGCACACAAGAAATTCCTCCCCTGTCACTGGCAAACAGCAGCCTAATAATCAGCTCTGCTGCTCCACACAAGCAATTCCTCTCCTGTCACTGGCAGGCAGCCTAATCATCAGCTCTGCTGCTCCACACAATAAATTCCTCCCCTCTCACTGGCAAACAGCAGCCTAATAATCAGCTCTGCTGCTCCACACAAGCAATTCCTCTCCTGTCACTGGCAGGCAGCCTAATAATCAGCTCTGCTGCTCCACACAATAAATTCCTCCCCTCTCACTGGCAAACAGCAGCCTAATAATCAGCTCTGCTGCTCCACACAAGCAATTCCTCTCCTGTCACTGGCAGACAGCCTAATAATCAGCTCTGCTGCTGTACACAAGAAATTCCTCCCCTGTCACTGGCAGGCAGCCTAATAACCAGCGCTGCTGCACACAACAAAATCCTCCCCTGTCACTGCACACTAAAGAGTATGCCACACTAAACAATATCGCTAACGGGATCGCTAAAAAACGTCACTATTTAGCGATCCCGTTAGCGATGTTGTTCAGTGCGGCAGCTTCCAGCGACGAGCTTCCTGCTGTGATCTCGCTCGTCGCTGGAATCGTTCCGGACCCTATTTCATCGCTGGCGCTCCCGCTGGGTAAGTATCTAATCGCTGTGTGGCACCTTTTCTTAGCGATTTAGCGGTACTTTTGTACCGCTAAAGTCGTTAAGAAGATCGCTAACGGCGATAGCGTCGTTAACTATATCGCTAAATGCGGCAGCATTTAGCGATATAGAAACAATCCCGCTAGCGATCTCATTAGTATGCAACGCTAACGAGATCGCTAGCGGGATCGAGTAGTGTGGCAGTACCTTAACTGTACAGCTAATCGCTATCAGCACAAGCACAGAATAAGTTTTTGTTTTTCCAGCCCTAACACTCTCCCTACTGAGAAACAGCGGCAGCAACCTCTCCCTACGCTAAGATCGGCAGAAGCAAAATGGCGGTCGGCGGTGAGGGCTTTTATAGGCACTGTGTCGCCACACAAAGTAAGCCAATCACTGCAATGCCCTTCTCTAAGATGGTGGTGGCTGCTGCGCATGTCATCTCGTTGCCCACAGTGTATGTCCTTGCTCATTGGCTGAGAAAAGGCACCTGCAAGCAATATGGGAAAAACGAACTTTGGCGTTCGGGTCACCGAACGCATGGCCGACCTCACGCTATGGTCTGGTTTCGCTCGGCGAAACCCAACTTTGGGGAAAGTCTGTGTTTTTTTTAATCTGACCGACCTGTTTTGCTCAACTCTAATAGTGAGTATTGTCGTTGGCCGAAACCCGACCATAGCGAGTAGTCGGCCATGCGGTCGGCAAACCGAGCGCCAAAGTCGAATTTCCCAGAATGCTTTCAGGCACCTTTTTTCAGCCAATGACATGTGCAGCGTCCACCACCTTCTTAGAGAAGGTCATTGCAGTGATTGGCTTGCTTTGGGGGGCATCATAGTGTCTATAAAAGTCCTGACCGCCGACCGCCATTTTACTTATGCCGATATTAACAGTAGGGAGAGGTTGCTGACGCTGTTTATCAGTAGGGAGAGAGTTAAGGTACTGCCACACTAAGTTATCCCACTAGCGATCTCGTTAGCGTTGCATACTAATGAGATCGCTAGCGGGATTGTTTCTATATCGCTAAATGCGGCCACATTTAGCGATATAGTTAACGACGCTATCGCCGTTAGCGATCTTCTTAACGACTTTAGCGGTACAAAAGTACCGCTAAATCGCTAAGAAAAGGTGCCACACAGCGATTAGATACTTACCCAGCGGGAGCGCCAGCGATGAAATAGGGTCCGGAACGATTCCAGCGACGAGCGAGATCACAGCAGGAAGCTCGTCGCTGGAAGCTGCCGCACTGAACAATATCGCTAACAGGATCGCTAAATAGTGACGTTTTTTAGCGATCCCGTTAGCGATATTGTTTAGTGTGGCATACCCTTTAGGGCTGGAAAGAGAAGTTATGTGCTTGTGCTGATAGTAATTGTGCTGTACAGTTAGTGTGCAGTTACGGGAGGATTTTCTTGTGTGCAGCAGCGCTGGTTATTAGGCTGCCTGCTAGCTGTATTGCTGTGTGTACACTGCTGTGCAAACTGCTTTTTACACAGCACTAATGCTTTTATTCTTTTTTTCTGCACAGTTACCAAGCGTTCATTTTTTCCCACACCGTATAGAGATGTACGCTCCTCACACACTACCGTGTACCAGCTGGTATCACAGACAAATACATGCTGACTATCTGTGTGTGACTTCGGAAATATATACGGAGATTGAAATTTTCCCTACACCGTATACACATGTCCGCTTCTGATACAGTACCGTTTTTCTGCTTTTTGTATAAATGTCAAATCCATACTGAGTGAGCGTCTGTGTCTGACTCCGGAAATATATATGGAGATTTAAATTTTCCCCTACATCGTATACAGCTGTACACTTCTGATACAGTACCGTATATCTGCTCTTTGTATTACGGTCAAAACCATTGGGGACGGATTTTTGACCGACTTCGTTCGAAAGTATTCGGCACCCTGGAACTTTTCAACCTTTTCCCACATATGCTTCAAACATAAAGATACCAAATGTACATTTTTGGTGAAGAATCAACAACAAGTGGGACACAATTGTGATAGATGAATGAAAAGCATTGGTCATTTTAAATTTTTGTGGAAATGCAAAAACTGAAAATTGGGGCGTGCTATATCATTCGGCCCCTTTAACTTAGTACTTTATTGCGCCACCTTTTGCTGCGATTACAGCTGCAAGTCGCTTGGGGTATGTCTCTATCAGTTTTGTACATCGAGAGACTGAAATTCTTGCCCATTCTTCCTTGGCAAACAGCTCGAGCTCAGTGAGGTTTGATGGAGATCGTTTGTGAACAGCAGTTTTCAGCTCTTTCCACAGATTCTCGATTAGATTCAGGTCTGGACTTTGACTTGGCCATTCTAACACCTGGATACGTTTATTTGTGAACCATTCCATTGTAGATTTTGCTTTATGTTTGGTATCATTGTCTCGTTGGAAGATAAATCTCCGTCCCAGTCTCAGGTCTTTTGCAGACTCCAACAGGTTTTCTTTAAGAATAGTCCTGTATTTGGCTCCATCCATCTTCCCATCAATTTTAACCATCTTCCCTGTCCCTGCTGTAGAAAATCAGGCCCAAACCATGATGCTGCCACCACCTTGTTTGACAATGGGGATGGTGTATTCGGGGTGATGAGTTGTGTTGCCTTTACGCCAAACATATAATTTTGCATTGTTGCCAAAAAGTTTGATTTTGGTTTCTTCTGACAAGAGCACCTTCTTCCACATGTTTGGTGTGCCTCCCTGGTGGCTTGTTGCAAACTTTAAACAATATTTATGGATATCTTTGAGAAATGGCTTTCTTCGTGCCACTCTTCCATAAAGGCCAGATTTGTGCAGTGTATGACTGAGTGTTGTCCTATGGACAGACTGTCCCATCTCAGCTGTAGATCTCTGCAGTTCATCCAGAGTGCTCATGGGCATCTTAGCTGCATCTCTGATCAGTCTTCTCCTTGTTTGAGATGAAAGTTTAGAGGGCCGACCGGGTCTTGGTAGATTTGCAGTAGTATGATACTCCTTCCATTTCAATATGATTGCTTGCGCAGTGCTCCTTGGAGTGTTTAAAGTTTTGGTAATCATTTTGTATCCAAAGCCAGCTTTAAACTCCACAACAGTATCACGGACCTGCCTGTTGTGTTCTTTGGTCTTCATGATGCTCTCTGTGCTTCAAACAGAATCCTGAGACTATCACAGAGCAGGTGCATTAATACGGAGACTTGATTACACACAGGTGGATTAGATTTATCATCAGTAGTCATTTATGACAACATTGGATCATTCAGAGATCCACAATGAACTTCTGGGGTGAGTTTGCTGCACTGAAAGCAAAGGGGCCGAACAATATTGCACGCCCCAGTTTTCAGTTTTTGCATTTCCACAAAAATTTTAAATAACCAATAAATTTCGTTCAACTTCACAATTGTGTCCCACTTGTTGTTGATTCTTCACCAAAAATTTACATTTGTTATCTTTATGTTTGAAGCATGATATGTGCGGAAAGGTTGAAAAGTTCCAGGGTGCCGAATACTTTCGCAAGGCACTGTAAGTAAACACTTGTGTTTAACATTCAGTATTATATATTTTTTCTCTTAAAAAAATCCTTGTGTCTTTATCAAATAGGAATAAACTATCAAATTGTTGTCGACAATTCACTATTCTTATAGCCAGTTATCAATGGAATCAGAAAGACAACAGTAAGCTCCCGTACACAGAATGCATGTTGCTCAACAAATACTATGATTGTGACAAACCTCAAAGTGACAACCCTTTGTTTCATTTTGAGAGGCAAATTGCATTTTTTATCATTTTTATGGTGAATAATATACAGAATAATTATTGAAACAGTTTATTTTACTACAGTTTTCTATGAACACAGCGATACCAAATACTGCTCTAGCAAAAATTAAGAGACCACTGCAAAATTTTCAGTATGTCTTATTTTTTTCTGTATAGGTATATTTTTGAGTTAAAATGTAAATTGTTCTTTTATTCTATAAACTAATGACAACATGTCTCCGAATTTCCAAGCAATAAATTTTCTTTTTTTTTTCTTAAAATGATAAATGGTCAAAATTAAATAAAAGAACCAGTGCTTTCAGCTCTCAAATAATGCAAAGAAAACAAGTTCATAATCATTTAGAAACAACAATACTAATGTATTAATTCAGGAAGAGTTCAGAAATCAATATTTTGTGGAATAACCATGATTTTTAATCACAGCTTTCATGCGTCTTGGCATAATTTCCATCAGTCTTTCACACTGCACCTGGCACAAAAAATTAAGCAGTTCTTCTTTGTTTGATGGCTTGTGACTATACAACATCCTCTTGATTACATTCCCGAGGTTTTCAATGGGGTTCAGGTCTAGAGATTGGGTTGGCCATGACAGGGTTTTGATGTGATGGTCTCTTAATTTTTGTCAGAGCTGTATACCGTATATACTCGTGTTAAGCCGAGATTTTCAGCACCTTTTTTTGTGCTGAGAATACCCCCTCGGCTTATACACGAGTCATAGGGCAGAGACCAGCAGGGGAGGGGATGCGGCGGCAGGAGCCGGTGGCTGGGACATCATACTCACCCTCCCCGTGCCATCGCTGAAGGTCCCTGCAATCCTACGTTCTCCCCGGCTTCCTGCAGCTCTCCCCGGCTTCCTGCAGCTCTCCAGCGCTGAGCGGTGACGTAATACCCGTTCATTAAGGTCATGTAATATGGACGTGATGCCACTCCCATGGGCGTGGCCTCCATATTCATGGCCTTAATGAGCTGTATTATGTCACCGCTCAGCGCTGGAGATCTGCAGGAAGCCGGGGAGAGCTGCAGGAAGCCGGGGAGAACACAGGATTGCCGGCCGGGACGTTCAGCGATGGCACGGGGAGGGTGAGTATGATGGAGGAGGATGGGGGAGCATGGAGTAGGACAAGGAGCATGGAGCAGGACAGGGGGGAGGACGGAGAGCACGGAGCAGACCGGGGGAGGACGGAGAGCACGGAGCAGAACGGGGGAGGACGGAGAGCACGGAGCAGGACGTGGGGGGAGGACGGAGAGCTCGGAGCAGAACGGGGGGAGGACGGAGAGCACGGAGCAGAACAGGGGAGGATGGAGAGCACGGAGCAGAATGGGGGGAGGACGGAGAGCACGGAGCAGGACGCGGGTGGGCACAGAGGAGAATGGGGGAGTTCAGAGCTGGATGGGGGAGCACGGAGCAGGACGGGGAGGATGGAAAGCACAAGCAGGACAGGATAATGGAGCAGGAGAAGGGAGCACAGAGGAGAATGGGGGTGCACAGAGCTGGATGGGGGATCACAGAGCAGGACGGCAACTTATACACCCAGCTTATACGCGAGTCAATAAGTTTTCCAAGTTTTTTGTGGCAAAATTAGGGGGGTCGGCTTATACACGGGTCGGCTTATATATGAGTATATACGGTATGTTACTTTTAGAGATTTTTTTTTCAAATAAAAAAAATGTTATGGGAAAAATCATTCCATGTAAGGCCATGTTCACAGTTTCAGTATTTGGTCAGTAGTTTACATCAGTATTGTAAGACAAAACGAGGAGTTGAACAATCAGAAAAAAGTATAATAGAAACACGTCACCAGTCACCACTTTTGTATTTATCACCCACTCCTGGTTTTGTCTTACAGATACTGATGTAAAATACTGTCCAAATACTGATTGTGTGAATGTGGCAGTAGGGCTCATGCAGATGTCCGTATTTTTGGTCCAAGTGCTGTCCTCTGAAAAAACAGATCGCACTAGGACCAATGTTATTCAATGAGGCAGTGCAGATGAGAAAAATTTTCACTGACCAAATCTGTGTTTGAAAAAAAAATCACAGCATGCATGATTTTCCAGAATAAATCAGATGAGACTAACCCATTCATGGCTAAGAAATAAATCGGATGCCATACAAAGCCATAGTAAAGCATCCAATTTTTACAGATACCATGCAATTCTGTAACATAGAAAGTTGTAACTGGTTCTGTAAATGATTAAAACCCGGTGAGTAAAAAAATGGATTGAAAATGGACAGCACACAGGTGACAAGTGAGAAAAAAAATCGTCCCACTCTCCAGGATGCCACTGTGTACAATTTTTTATACTGTCATGTGAACATACTCTGAGGGGTTACACTACATGTAAGGTGTTCTCACTGATCCCAAAGTATTTCAGTAGTAGCATTGTTATGTCTGTCTGCTGGGTTCTTGCAACTGATCAAACTGGTAAGGAGGTAGTACCTCTGGAATGAGAATCATGTACAGTAGATATGTATCCATCATAGATCACAATTTACCAAGTGCTCATGTAGCACATGCGCAAGAGTTAAAGGGAATCTGTCAGCAGGTTTTTGCTACCTCATCTCACGACAGTCTGATGTAGGCAAAAAAAGCTGAATCCAAAGGTGCACCATTTAGATTCCTGGGTGCAACCATTCTGACACAAAGTTTTTAGATTTAGCAATACAGCAGAGCTGAGAAAGCAAAACCCTGTCCCCACTAGGCTCTGCATATACAAAGTCTATAGACAGTGAGGTGCCTATCACAGGATGGGGTGTGTCGGACTAGCATGCTTAGCGGTGCTGGGCCCCAATAATCATTGCAAGCAAACAAAACCACAGAGCTTGATAAGAGAGGCACTGCTGAAATCTCTGTTTTAACCCTTAACTCATGCTGTCTTCAGATTGCATGGCAAAAACCTGCTGACAGATTCTTTGTGTTATTTATTTGAATGAACTTTGTGCTTTATGTTGCGAAAACAGAATTATACTTGTAGTCTTTTAAATCCGGAGAGTGTAGAGTGTTTTCTAGGGGATATATTAACACTTCATTAAATTTTACTTTTTTAATCATTTAAATTCAGTTATGCAAATTTGTATTCAAATACTGAAATTATTAAATTGTACTTGAATAGCATAGCTGATCTGCACAATAAGATCATGGCCACTGAGCTCTTTTGATCATATGAATGGATCTAGACAAATAGTCCTATCTTTTATCTAGTCACTATTCATTTATAGAGATTATTTGATTTTAGAAGCTTATAAATAAACGAATAATGCATGATATATATGCTTCTCTCATATATGTATCATAGACTATTTAGAAACTCATAACTAAATGTCAGTTTTATTTTTGTTAGCATCATAGTATTTTACAAATAATATATCATGTGGAATTCAGATTCCCGGGTTTTACTAATTTTCCCAAGAAATTTGACTTGTTGCAAATCAATACACTGAAAAGCCTCTAATGTCAGGAAAATACATGTATAACACTCATCATCTAGATGTGTTCTGAACCCGTTTTAAACAATGTAATGCAAACACAACCATATTAGTTTCCAAAAGACCTCAACCTATCTAGCTAGGGAAAACAGATGTTAATCTAGGGTAAACAGCAAACTATCTACATTTTTGTAGGCTAATTATAGGGGATTCTATCACACAGAATGACTGTTCAAACTAAGTACTGTTGCAAAGGTGTGGTCAATCATTTACTACACCTTCCTACCTGTTTGTTTTCCCTCAATCTCCATCATATCTCTTCTTTGATTGACAGTTCTGGCTTCATAGAGCCAGAGTAGGTAGGAGATAGAAAGAAAACAAGCAAGTGAGAAGATATATTAAATATGCCATGCTATGATGCACCATGCCTGTGTTTACTTTGAAAAGTCAATCTATGCTGACAGAGTCCCTTTAAATTGCATAAACGGTCCAAAAATGATCCCTTTTAGGGAGAATAAGCCTGCCTTACTGGTGTTTATGCATACAGTGAAGAACAAAAGGGTAACAATATTTTGAACTTTTTACTTTCAGGCTCCTACGAGATTAGTTACTTCGAAGACCCAAGTACTATGGGCTATGGTTTTGAAAATGACGACATAGTGTTCCAACAGGACAACAACATGAAGCATACATCGACATTAGCGAATAAATGGTTCAATGACATTGAAGTAGACGTTCTGGAATGGCCTTCACAGTCCCCAGACCTCCACCCAATCAAACACTTGTGGGTAGAATTAAAGAATAAACCGTATACATACCAAAGCGAGTCGACCAGCATGCACCAACTTTGGCAACGTGTAGAAGAGACCTGAAATCAAATTTCAGTCGACACATGCTTGAATCTGACTGAGAGCATACCCAGAAGGATTCAGGCAGTGTCGAAAGCCAAAAGTGAATTTACAAAATACTAGCAAAATAATAAAAGTTAAAATTTAGATCTTTAGGAGTAAAACAGTAACAATGCAGTAACATGACCAGAATCTTCAAAACTAATCATACGTTAAGACTTTAGAAAAAGTATGAGGCACTCACCATTGTGAAGAAAGTCCTGGACCCGTTGAAGCGTAGACATGCGAAACGGCCATCGTACTTCTCACTATCTCTCCGCATGCCTCCTTACCTTGCTATCCACAATTAGTGTCCTGTAACAGTCTGATTGAATAAAGGACTTTCTTCATGAACGCATACTTTTTCTAATGTCTTGGAATTGTTTGTACATATGCAGAGCACCTTGAATCCCTCTATTATAGGGATTGAACGCAAAGTACACTGGTGCCGCTTCCCATACACTTTTGGATTAATCATAAGGTAAATAGTTGCAAGTCAAATTTAAGTATGAGATATCCAAGATGATTGTCTGTAAAATGATGACATTCTCAGGTTCAGAGTAGAAGTGGATAATGAGATATGGAACATGAAAGTCAAAAGTTCAAAACATTGTTACATTTTTGCTTTTCACTGTATGTGGTGCAAATGGGAAAAGCTGTGACTAGTGTTGAGCATTCCGATACTGCAAATATCGGGTATCGGCCGATATTAGCTGTATCGGAATTCCGATTCCGAGTTCCGATATTTTCGTCTTATCGGATACCGGAATCGGGATTGTCACTGTCACTGTCAGTGTCCGTCGGTCGGGTCTGTCAGGAGTCAGCGGCACTTACCAGGCAGAAGATCTCCGGCGGTCACATCCCGGACTGCTTCATGGCCGCCATCTTCTTTCCCCGGCGGTCACATGCAGTTTCTCGCGATAACTGCAGTGACTGCTGGGTAATCCCGGCCGTAAAGCAGTCAGTCCGATGACGTCACCGCCGGGAAAGCAGGTAATCAGCTGTGCTGCGTCGCGATGACAGGCTCTGCCTGTCATTGCGATGTAGCACAGCTGGATCGTCGTGGGACTGTCGTTCTGGACTGCGTCGGACAGGTGGTATACTGTTGGTTTGTTTTTTTTCTTTTTTTACAGGAGATCGATGGCGTCGCAGGAATGAGAGTGTAATAAAATAAATGAAAACTGTGTTGTCTCTTTTATTTCATTAAAATACTTTTTTCTTGCTTTGTCTTTTTTTTATACATTTAATAACTTTGGGATTAATAATGGATCGGTGTCTTATTGACGCCTCTCCATTATTAACCGGGCTTATTGTCACCGTGCAATCAACGGTGACAATAACCCCTTATTACCCCGCTTGCCACCGCTACAGGGCAAGTGGGAAGAGCCGGGTAAAGTGCCACAATTGGCACATCTTTTGATGCGCCAAATGTGGGGCTGCTGTAGCCTGGTATTATCAGGCTGTTGAGGGCCAAAATCCATGGGCCTTGACAGTCTTTTAATACCAGGCCGCAGCAGTCTGCATTTTACTTGGCTGGTTAACAAAAATAGGGGGGATCCCCACGCCGTTTTTTTTTCGAGGGGATCCCCTATTTTTGTTAACCAGCCAAGCTAAGCAGACTGCTGTGGCCTGGTATTATCAGGCTTGCAAGGTCCATGGATATTGGATCCTTACCAGCCTGAAAAACCAGGCCTCAGCGGTCTGCTTCATCTGGCTGGTTAACAAAAATAGGGGGGACCCCACGCAAATTTTTTTCGAGGGGATCCCCTATTTTTGTTAATCAGCCAAGATATGCAGACTGCTGTGGCCTGGTATTATCAGGCTGGCAAGGTCCATGGATCTTGGCTCCTTAACAGCCTGAAAATCCAGGCCTCAGCGGTCTGCTTCATCTGGCTGGTTAACAAAAATAGGGGGGACCCCACGCCAATTTTTTTCGAGGGGATCCCCTATTTTTGTTAATCAGCCAAGATATGCAGACTGCTGTGGCCTAGTATTATCAGGCTGGCAAGGTCCATGGATCTTGGCTCCTTAACAGCCTGAAAATCCAGGCCTCAGCGGTCTGCTTCATCTGGCTGGTTAACAAAAATAGGGGGGACCCCACGCCATTTTTTTTTCGAAGGGAACCCCTATTTTTGTTAATCAGTTCCCTCTGACGTCACTGATTGTGTCCCTGGCTGACCTGAAGTGAAAGTGGAAAGCAATCAATTAAGCTTTCCACTTAAGGGCCCGTCTCACATAGCGATATCGCTACCGAGATCGCTGCTGAGTCACTAGTTTTGTGACGCAGCAGCGAGCTCACCAGCGATATCGCTGTGTGTGACATTCAGCGACGATCAGCCCCCCTGCCGGGTATCGCTGATCGTCGCTGAAATGTCAGGACCTTTTTTTGATCACTGGTTTCCCGCTGACAGGCACACATCGCTGCGTGTGACAGGCGGGAGACCAGCGATCCGCTGGTAACCAAGGTACACAGCGGGTTTCCAGGGCGGGGCTGTGCCTAGAAACCCGCTGTGTACCTTGGATACCAGCGCCCTGATGCAGGGAGCTGGTATCCAAGGTACACAGCGGGTTTCCAAGCGCTGCGCGGTGCCTGGAAACCCGCTGTGTACCTTGGTTACCAGCGGATCGCTGGTCTCCCGCCTGTCACACGCAGCGATGCGTGCCTGTCAGAGGGAAACCAGCGATCAAAAAAAGGTCCTGACATTTCTGCGACGATCAGCGATACCCGGCAGGGGGGCTGATCGTCGCTGAATGTCACACACAGCGATATCGCTGGTGAGCTCGCTGCTGCGTCACAAAACTAGTGACTCAGCAGCGATCTCGTTAGCGATATCGCTATGTGAGACGGGCCCTTAAGCGATGTTACCCGCAGTGTCGCTGTCCCAGATCGCTGCCTGAGCTGCCTGTTTGGCAGCTCAGCAGCGATCATGTAGCGATACACCAGCGATCCTGACAAGTGCATATCGTTGTCGGGATCGCTGGTGTATCGTTATGTGACACCCAGCCTTTACTCTCCTGTCAGGCAGGAGAGGAACTCATTCATTTGGGGTTTACTGTGAGGCTGCAGCATTAGCTGCGGTCCCTGCAGTAAACATTAACCCTTTCTGAAGGATTTCACCGTGGGACCTGACTGTGCATGGGATAGGTAAGAATAATTTTGCTTTTTTATTTTATTTTTATTACAGGAAATGGTTTTAGCAGGTAAATAAAATATGGTCAAAAACTGTGTGATTATTTCATTAAACTTCTTTTTTATTAAAGTGTGTGTGTTTGATTTTTCTTTCATACAATAGGATTAATAATTGATAGTTGTCTAATTGACAGCTCTCAATTATTAACCTGGCTTAAAGTGACCTTTCAATTGCAAGGTCATTTTAACCCCTTATTAACCCATTCGCCACCGCTACAGGGCAATGGGAATAGACGGGCAAAGTGCCAGAAAGGGCAAATCTAATTAGAGATTTGCCCTTTCTGGGGTGTCTGGGGGCAGATGTTAAGTAGCCGGGGGGGGCCAAAAATAATGGTCCCTCTCTGGGCTATTATTATCTGCCCCCACTCACTGGCTTTGTCTGTCTGGTTGCGAAAATAGGGCGGGAGCCCACGCATTTTTTTTCAGCAATTTTACACCTCATATATATATATATACATGTCATTGAATTTGTGACACATATATATATATATTTATATTTGTAGTTCATACACTTCTACATAGTATAATAGCCGCTAATTCAATTGCCGGCTTTTGTGAAAATGCAGAACCCGACATGAAATGACACTTGGTGTACATAGGGTTAACCATGTCTTTTCATGTCCTTTGCTATCTAATTTGCACAAACAATTAAATCAGAGTATGTGTGCAAAATTTCACACCTGTAGGGGTTAATTAAAGGTGTAAATTCGTAGCAAAAAAGTCCGTTTTTTTTACAACGAATTTACACCTTTAATTAACCCCTACAGGTGTGAAATTTTGCACACATAGTCTGATTTAATTGTTTGTGCAAATCAGATAGCAAACGACATGAAAAGACATGGTTAACCCTATGTACACCAAGTGTCATTTCATGTCGGGTGCTTCTGTCTTTTCACTGAAGTCGGCTTTACCCGGCAATTGAATCAAAGGATATTTTACTATGTAGAAGTGTATAAACTATACATATATGTATATATATATATGTCACAATGACATGTATATATATATATGTATTCTATGTGTGTATATTTAGTGTTTACAAGGAAAGAATGGGGTTTTTTTAGTTGCGATATTTTGTTCCCATAGACTTACATGGGACTTCCGGTATCGGTATCGGGTATCGCCGATTTTTTAGTGATATCGGCGATACCATTCCGATTCCGATACTTTAGGATATCGGAAAGTATCGCTCAACTCTAGCTGTGACTGTTTAATATGGGAAGAGCAAAATGTATAACTGTTTTGGCAGTATCGACAACTTTGTCCTTTGCTAAAATGAAGAAGGTATAGGTTTTTCACAATACAACCAAAACGTAACCCTTTATTTATGGATACAAAACAGGTGTACTGCTTTGAATCTGAAAATGTCATAGTTTTTGAAATAGGAGTGAAAGAAAATCTCACTTTTTTATATCTGCAACACATATAGTATTAAATTACAATGGTTTGCGATGCCGCTTTCTGGCAGTTTTGTTTTTGCACAGACATGGGATTGTGGCTTGCGGCATAAAATAATTTGAAAAGAGGTGACAATCCCTGGCCATAGCCCCCACCTTTCTTAGGTGTCAATCTGTCTGGTAGTATGGTGACAGTTTTCACACATACTTGAGACACTTAGGCTACTTTCACACATCAGGTTTTTTCCGTCAGGCATGATCCGGCTATTTTTAAAAAAAAACGGATCCGCATAATCACGGGTCATGTTTTCTGGATTTCCTTTGTATTGCGCAGATTGTGGAAGTATCATCAAGGCATCAGGAATTCTCTTACCTGTGCAACACTATGGAAATCCTGAAAACATGACCCGTGGGGGCCATGAGGACTGGAGTTTGGGAAACACTGATGTTGTATACTAACCAATTTGTGCTTTCACTTTTCAGGTGAGAGAATTGTCAAGCGGTGGCTGTCAATCAGGGATCGCTTCAAGAAGGAGTTCAACAAAGAGATGCGGGCCCCGAGTGGATCTGGAGGATGAAGGAGCAAGTATAAATATGCTAACGCCCTGTCGTTCCTCCGGTCAACAATGGGGAGCAGAAGGAAAATATTACCCACCACATTTAAAAAAAAAATGTTTGCATGTCTATCAATTTTTTGGAGTTTCAGTCAGGGCCATGCAATATCAATATATTAATTATATTTTTTTCTCTTTATTCCACAGCACCATAAGCATCACTCGGGAGCATGCACAGTTGAACCCTTCTGGGGCGATCCCTCAGGAATCCACCACCGAGGGACACTTCGACAGTCCCGGCCCATCTGCACCTTCCCAGTCTTCCTTCACATCTGATCCCTCGGTCCCATCCACCAGCACTGGTGCATCGTTGCCGACTGCGTTGCATGAATCTGTTGGTAAGGATATAGCTTTTCCTTTACCCCATCCCTCTGCCGCTGCCACCTCTAGTACACCTGTGGGTTCTGGGCGGCAGCGCCAGAGGGGTCAAGAAAATAGCTATGTGCCCGAGTTCTTACATCTGAATGCATCCTTCCAGAACTGTCTGAAACTGTTGTCTGAGCAAATAACCGCAGGATTTGATCAACAACACTATTCTTGAGTTGCGCACACTTCTGGTTAGGATGCATTCAGATGCAAGTAAATCTCCAAACCACACATTTTTCCTGTCTGTACTCGAGTGCATGGATAAGCTATCTCCTGACCAGCAGATGCATGTAATGCAATTGTGGCACTCTGCTCTAGCGCAGGTTAGCTCCCAAGCTCCTCTACCCACCCCAGTAGTTCCTCCCTCCAGCCACTGTCCCTCCTCCCCCTCCTATGCAATACCAGCAACCTTCCCCGTACCAGCAACCTGCCCCGTACCAGCAGCCTGCCCCATACCAACATCCTTCCCCGTACCAACATTCCACCCCGTACCACTTCCCAACCACATCATCCGTGCCTCCACTCCCTGCCCAACCCCCCCTCTCCACCCACCACCTCTTCTGCCTCCCAATCCATCGACTCCACTCCTAAAACCTTCCAAATTCCAAATCCTACTCCCGGTTTCATGTCCACCCGGTCTCTTTCTTTCTCCATCCCTTCACCTGTTTTACCTACTGATCCTTCCCCACCACCATCCCATTCCTCTCTCCACACTCCCAATGTCAAAGTGTCCCAAACTGACAGCCCCTCCAGCATTATCTCCACCCCACACTATGTTAATTTATTATTTTGTTTATATTAATATTTGTTAATAAAATAACAATTTGTTGGTTCAAAATTTTGTCTTACATTTATTTATAAGGTAAAATATGTTGTTTAAAACAAGGTACAATACTGTGGGTAATGAAGGTAAAATAGATTGGGTAATGCACAACCAGGTACACAAATTTGGGTAAAAAAGTTTAAATACTTTGGGTAATACACAACCAGGTACACAACTTTGGGTAAAAGGTAAAATACTTTGGGTAACAAGTAGGTACACAACTTTGGGAATAAAAGGTAAAATACTTTAGGTAATACACAGCAAGGTACACAACATTTGGTAAAAGAAGCAAAATACTTTTGGTATAGAAGGTAAATGACTTTTGGGTACAAGGTCCCAGAGAAATTTTTCAAACTCTTTCATCCTGCCAGTCTACTCTTCCTTCAGGTGAAATAAAGTATTCAGCAAATTTGTCCCTCATTCTGGAAACTGACACCGAACTTCTTTACGTAATGTTGTGATAATCATGCAAGGTGGTTTCTTCAGAGTGGTCATCAATGGAAATCTGTTCCTTGCATATAACAAAATTGTGCAGGACCACGCAAGCTTTGACCAGCTCGTCTACAGTTTCACACCTTCCATCTTCGCCAGCCACTTGCTCTTCTCTATAACCTGCACGTGCTCCTCTACAACCTGTCAAAGATGGCTGTAGGAACACTGTATATATAGGTTTTCAGTAGCCAATCATGCTTGGGAGCTCCCATTGGCGTTTTTAAAAATCGGATCCGTCATAATCCGTTGTAAAACGGATAAAAAAAATGGACGAAACGGATGAAACGGATCCTGCTTTTTGCCGAATTCGTTTAATCTGTTTTTACACAATTTGAGCCGATCCGGCGCTCCGGCGTGACGCCGGATCCTGCCTGCCGGAAAAAACCTGATGTGTGAAAATAGCCTTAATGGAAAAGAAATTTTGGCATGCCCCAAAATAGATAAAATCCTCAGTCATACAGGTTGGGGATACATCTCAACGCGTTTCTGGCAAAAGCCCTTATTCACTCTCAGTGAATAAGGGCTTTTGCCAGAAACGCGTTGAGATGTATCCCCAACCTGTAAGATCTTTTAAATTATTTGAAATAAATTGAGGATTTTATCTATTTTGATACTCGCCAAAATTTATTTTCCATGATAAGCCGCAAGTCACGACTATTGGCTGGAGACCCACTACATTGCAAGACGGACTGAATTATACTAAAGGACACGGTGAGGCTATATTTTTGTTTATTTTAACTCGAGACACTTACACACATAAACCCATTGAAGTGTATGGGTTTCTGCAAGTTAGTGTGTTTCCACGGACCATGTGTTCGTGGGATAAATAGGCTGACATTTCTTTTTTTCAAACACCAGCATGGGCCATTCACCACAGTTCAGCTCAGTGAGTTCACCACAGATTTCTCACGATGATCTGCCGTGAACTCACTGAACTGAACTACGGTGAACTCAGTGATTTTTTTCTCATTATTTTTTCTCATGGAGGGTTAAAGCACTTTAATTCCCACTGACCAAAAAGGACCATAGAAAGACAAACACCAAGAAGTAGCATCTAAAAATGCAGCAACAGAACACAGTATAGTTGTGATGTGTATTGATTCTGATTTTCAAATAGAAGTATAAAGTAAAATGTGTGTAACTGTGAAAAAATTTAATCACTTTTGATATTTTTGTTTTAAATTAACCTACATGCCTAACAAAATTTGTTTAATCTTAAAGGAAAGCTTTCATGCCTTTTCTAGCATATAAACTGTCCAAGAGAATTGTTAGTCATGCAATGTGCATTATTAATGTATTTCTTTTCATTAAAAACTGTGCTGTAATTATGTGCAAAAAGTACTTTATATAGTTAGATCGTATAGGGGGTACAGAAAGTATTCAGACCCCTTTAATTTTTCACTATTTACTTCATTGCAGCAATATGGTAAATTCAAAAAAGTTCATTTTTTCTCATTAATGGACACTCTGCATGCCATCTTGACTGAAAAAAACATAAAATGTAGAATTTTTTGGTTGCAAATTTATTAAAAAAGAAAAACTGAAATATCACATGTTCATAAGTATTCAGACCCTTTGCTTAGACACTCATATTTAAGTCACATGCTGTCCATGTGATCCTCCTTGAGATGGTTCTACTCCTTCATTATAGTATAGCTGTGTTTAATTAAACTGATTGGACTTGATTTGTAAAGGCACACACCTGTTTATATAAGACCTCACAGCTCACATGCATGTCAGACCAAATGAGAATCATGAGGTCAAAGGAACTGGCCAAGGAGCTCAGAGACAGAATTGTGGCAAGGCACAGATCTGACCAAGCTTACAATTTCTGCAGTACTGAAGGTTCCTAAGAGCACAGTGGCCTTAATAATCCCCAAATGGAAGAAGTTTGGGACCACCAGAAGTCTTACAAGACCTGGCCCTCCATCCAAACTGAGCAATTGTGGGAGAAGAGACTTGGTGAGAGAGTTAAAGAAGAACCCCAAGATCACTGTGACTGAGCTCCGCAGATGCAGTAGGGAGATGGGAAAAAGTTCCACAAAGTCTAATATCACTGCAGCCCTCTACCAGTCGGGCCTTTATGGCAGAGTGGCCCAACGGAAGCCTCTCCTCAGTGCCCGCATAGAGTTTGCTAAAAACACATGAAGGACTCCTAGACTATGAGAAATAAGATTCTCTGGTCTGATGAGACAAAGAACTTTTTGGTGATAATTCTAAGCGGTATGTGTGGAGAAAACAAGGCACAGCTCATCACCTGCCCAATACAGTAACAACAGTGAAACAGCATAATGCTATGGGGGTGTTTTCAGATGCAGGTAAGGTATGACTGTTTGCAATTGAAGGAAACATGAATGCGGCCAAGTACAGAGATATCCTGGATGAAAACCTCTTCCCGAGTGCTCTGGACCTCAGACTTGGCGGAAGGTTCACCTTCCAACAAGACAATGACCCTAAGCACACAGCTAAAAGAACAAAGGAGCGGATTCAGGACAACTGTGTGACCATTCTTGACTGGCCTAGCCAGAGCCCTGACCTTAACCCAATTGAGCATCCCTAGAGAGACCTGAAAAAGGCTGTCCACCAATGTTCACCATCCAACCTGATGGAACTGGAGAGGATCTGCAAGGAAGAATGGCAGAGGATCTCTGTTATGATTTGGTAGCCGAGGAGGACGGTAGCAAAATTAGACTTAAGGAACCAGGCACCCAGAAAGGTTTGTAACTAATGGATTGCAGACCCCTAAACTGGCAGCTCAACTAGAAGTAGCCGTGGGACGTGCCTACAGTGCCCGAGATGCCTCGTCACAGCCGGAGAGATAACTAAGCCAAAACAGAGAAAGGGGAAAGCTATCTGCCCCGGAGTAGACCCCCAAAGGAATAGGTAGCTCTCAACATATATTGGCGTTGAGACAAGATGAAACACAGAAGCAGGCAGAAAATAGCACAAGCAAATGCTGGGGCCCAAACTGTCTCGATAGAAAAGGATAGGAAGGAATACTGTCTGCAATCGGAAAAAACACTAGAAAAAACTCGAACACTTCTGATATATAAAAATACTGAGACCACACAATCTCTCCCCTGCTAGATCAGACTCTGGTGTGCACTGGTAGTAAAACAGCAGATACTGAAATAACAGAGATCCAAAAGTACGTAAACTGTCTCTGGTGTGAACAGGTAGCAATTCAGCGGATGCAAAAACAACAGGGAACTGAAAATGCATAAACAATGGCAAATGAGAAACAGTATTCAACGCAGGCCCCCACAGGGGAACCTGGCTGCACAACCCAGTAGGGCAGAAAACAGAGATGGACAAAAACACAAGCCAAAGAAAAAACAGCAAATAACTTATCTGAAAGATGCAGGACAAAGCAGGACGCACGCTGACTCCAAAAGAGACCAGGAAGCAACTAATCACCGGCGAGGATCATGGGAAGGTTACTCCCTTAAATCTCCCCAGTCATCAACACCAGATTTCCAGCTGATGAAGGACTTCTGTTAACCAAGGCAGCTTCAGTACTATCAGCAGCCACCAGAGGGAGCCCAAACTCTGAAGTCAGATCCAGAGTGTTCACAACAGTACTTCCCCTTGAGGAGGGGTCACCGAACTCTCACCTGCACCACCAGGCCGATCAGGATGAGCCCGGAGAAAGGCGCGAACCAATCTCTCAGCAAGAATGTCGGAAGCAAACACCCAAGGATTGTCCTCCTGACCATAATCTTTCCACTTAACCAAGTACTGGAGTCTTCGTCTAGATAGACGAGACTCCAATATCTTCCCCACTTCATACTCCAGGTTGCCCTCAACCAAAACAGGCTCCGGGGGCATAGCCATAAGAACCACTGGCTCAACAACCTTTTCAGTAAACACTTAGGGAAGACGTTGTGAATTTTAAATGTCCCTGGAAGAGCCAAATGGAATGAAACAGGATTAAGGACCTCCAAGATCTTATAAGGTCCAATGAACCTTGGCTTAAACTTTGGAGACGCAACCTTCATAGGGACATTTTTTGAGGACAACTAGACCAAGTCACCTACTTTAAGCCGGGGACCATCAGTCCTATGCCGGTTGGCAAACCGCTGGGCCCTCTCCTGAGAAATAGACAACTTATCCACAACTTGATCCCAAATCTGCTCCATTCTCTCTACCACACAGTCAACAACCGGACAGACAGAAGCCTCCACCTGCCATGAAGAAGACCGAGGATGAAACCCGAAATTGCAGGAAAAAGGGACATCAAAGTGGCAGAACTAGCCCTATTGTTTAGAGCAAATTCAGCCAAGGGCAAAAAAGAGACCAAGTCATCTTGATCAGCAGACACAAAACATCTGAAATAAGTTTCCAAGGTCTGGTTTGTTCTCTCAGTCTGCCCATTGATCTGAGGGTGAAACGCAGAGGAGAAAGACAGCTGAACTCCCAGTTTAGAACAAAAGGTCCTCCAAAATCTGGAAACAAATTGGACTCTTCTGTCAGACACAATGTTCTCCGGAATGCCGTGCAAACGAACCACCTGCTGAAAAAACAAGTGCACCAACTCGGAAGAGGATGGCAACTTTGGCAGTGGCACAAGATGGACCATCTTGGAAAATCTATCACAGATCACCCAGATAACAGTCATTCTCTGAGAGACAGGGAGGTCGGAAATAGAATCCATAGAGACATGGGTCCATGGCCTCCTGGGCACAGGCAGTGGCATTAAAAATCCACTAGAGCGAGAGCAGGGTTTGGACTGAGAACAAGTCCCACAGAACTGCACAAAATTCCTGACATCACAAGATAAAGTAGGCCACCAAAAGGATCGACTCACCAAATCTCTGGTACCAAAAATACCAGGATGACCAGCCAATGCAGAGCAATGAATTTAAGACATTACATTCTTCCTCCATTGGTCTTGGACATACAATTTCCCCACAGGGCAACGTTCAGGTTTATACCCCTGAAATTCCTCCAGGGCCAGTCTCAAATCGGGTGAGATAGCAGAAAGAACCACATCCTCCATCAGAATGGCAGTAGGCTCAGTCACATCAAGAGAATCCGCAAGGAAACTCCTAGAGAGGTCACCCACCTTAACATTCTTAGTACTCGGTGGAAAGGAGACCACAAAATTAAAACGCGTGTCTAGGATTTAATTGCTTGGCTGATTCAAGATAGATCAAGTTCTTGTGGTCAGTGAGGACCACAACCTGATGTTTGGCTCCCTCTAACCAATGTTTCCACTCTTCGAATGCCCACTTCATAGCCAATAGCTCTCGATTCCCCACATCATAATTACGTTCAGCTGTGGAAAACTTTTGGGAGAAGAAGGCACAAGGGTTAATCTTAGAGGTTACAGGATCCCTTTGGGACAAAACGACTCCTGCACCAATCTCAGAAGCATCTATTTCCACTTGAAATAGGAGAGATACATCAGGTTGCCGCAGAACAGGAGCAGAAGTGAATCTCTGCTTAAGCTCCTGAAACGCCAAAACTGCCTCTGGAGACCAATTTACCACATCAGAGCCCTTTTTGGTCAAATCAATCAGTGGTTTCACAATACCAGAAAAATTACTTATAAATTTACGGTAAAAATTAGCAAAACCCAAAAATCTCTGAAGAGCCTTCAATGAAGTGGGCTGAACCCAATCACAAATGGCCTGAACCTTGACCTGGTCCATTTCAATAGCGGATGGAGACAGGATGCATCCCAAAAACGAAACCTTCTGTATGCCAAAGAAACATTTTGACCCCTTGACATACATAGCATTTTCCCTCAAAATCCGGAATACCTTCCGAACATGCTCCACATGAGAATCCCAGTCATTGGAAAAAATCAAAATATCGTCCAAATAAACGATCAGAAACTTATCCACAAAATCTCAGAAAATATCATTCATGAAAGATTGGAAGACGGAAGGGGCATTAGTGAACCCAAAAGGCATCACTAGGTACTCAAAATACCCATCAGGAGTATTAAACGCCGTCTTCCAGTCATCCCCGTGCTTAATGCGAATAAGATTATACGCCCCCCTAAGGTCAAGCTTGGTAAACCAACTAGCACCCTTTACTCTGGAGAATAAATCGGAAATCAGGGGTAACGGATGCTAATATTTAACCATGATCTTATTAAGGAGACGATAGTCAATACAAGGCCTCAATGAGCCATCCTTTTTGGCCACAAATAAAAAGCCGGTACCCAAAGGTGAAGAGGACAGTCTAATATGACCCTTCTCCAATGACTCTTTGATATAAGATTGCATCGCATCATGCTCAGGTACAGACAAATTGATAAGCCCGCCCTGGGGAAATTTACACCAGGGCACTAACTCAATAGCGCAATCATAACTCCTGTGAGGAGGTAAGGACACAGACTTACTCTCACTAAAAACACATCAGAAAAATCAGCCAAATAGTGGGGGATATCCTGGAACTGGGGAGAGGTAGAAAAAACAGGAGTGTCACCACAAACACATTGACACCCCCAACTGACCACAGACACAGACTTTCAATCCAAAACAGGATTATGGGTCTGCAACCAAGGAAAACCCAGTACAATAATGTCATGTAAATTATGTAACACCAAAAATGTACAATTCTCTTGGTGGTCCGGGGCTACCCGCATAATCACCTGGGTCCAAAACTGGGGTTTTTTCTCCACCAAAGGGGTAGAATCAATACCCAGCAAAGGAATAGGAGTCCGCAGGGGCACCAAGGGAAAACCACAACGTTTGGCAAAGTCGAAATCCAACAGGTTCAGGGCAGCTCCTGATTCGACAAAAGCCTGAGCAGAAAATGAAGATAAGGAGCAGATCAAGGTAACAGTCAAGAGAAACTTAGACTGTACATTGCCCAAAACAAATGAGCGTGCAAAACGTCTTCCCCACCTAGGGCAGACGGAAATAGTATGAGAAGCGTCCCCACAATAGAAGCACAACTTGTTATGCTTTTGAAATTCTCGACGCTGAGCCCCAGACACAACTCCATCACACTGCATGGGCTCAGAGGCCTGTTCAAAAGGTAACACCACCTCTTGCATAGTTTTACATTCACGCAATCGTCTGTCAATTTGAATGGCTAAAGACATAGAATCGTTGAGCCCCGAAGGGACAGGAAATCCCACCATAACATCTTTTACTGTCTTTGCCAACCCTTTCCGAAAAAGATCCGCTAAGGCATCATCATTCCATTTAGTATGGACTGCCCATTTTCGGAATTTCTGACAATATAACTCTGCCGCTTCCTGACTAGTGTTGAGCGATACTGCTTGGTATCGGAAAATATCGGATCGGAATGCAGTCGCCGATATCACTAAATATCGCCGATATCCGATTCCGATAGCGGAAGTCCCATGTAAGTCTATGGGAACAAAATATCGACATTAAAAAAAAACATTCTTGCCTTGTTGGTTAATTGTACATGAAGGAAAACAACAAAGAGTAATGTAGAATGTATTGGGGGAGGTGAGGAGACAATAAAGGCATACATGTTTAACCCAATGCATTGGAATAGCATTAATATATATTTTTTTTAAATACGTTTGCATTGACTAACAAATTGACAATGTTGTTAACCTTTTTTCTATTTTGGCAAATATGCATGTTTCACAACTTCCATGCTCTTCACCTTTTTAACTTTTGCCAGTGCCACACTTTCTCCTTCATAATCTTCATCAGCATCATCATCTTTCTCATCAAATTATTCTTCATCTTCACCTTCTTAATCTTCTTCTTAAACTTCTTGCTATTCATGTTTTTGTTTACATTACTCATATTGTTATTATTAAACTAATTAATCTTCTTCATATTCAAATTATTCATCTTCTTCCTCTTCATCTTCTTCATCATATTAGAATTTCTTATTTGTGACAGAGATTCCTGTACTTGTAATCTGTAAAAGTATGAATTGTTCATCCTTCCGTTCTTGCTGTCACAAAAGATTTAAATTACAACAGTATTTGTCCGTGTTCAGTTTAGCCTGCAGCAGCAGGCATTTTCCAGGGGCACCACGAGGAGGAACGGACTCACCCCCATACACTGCTTAGTCTTCTTCTGCTTAGAATTTAGAGCATATATTTTGCTCTTCATTTTGGTCTTATACTTCATGTTCTTCTGCTTTTTGATCTTCTGCTTATTGTTCTTCTGTCTCTTGTTCTGTATCTTGTAGTTTGTCTTAACCTTCTTTGTCCTGTTGGTGATCTTCTTCTGGGTAATCTTTTATTTTTTCTTTGTGATGGTGTTCAGGCTGGTTGGCTTCCTGATTGTCGTCCTTGTTGTCATCATCTTCTTCTGGGTGGTCTTTAAGGTCGTCTAATTTCCGAGAACCAGCTGACGTTACTGGAACCCTGACGGGTATGACATGGAGCAAGAGACAATGGAAGTAACGAGGACCAGCTGACTGTGCTGGAACCCGGACGGGTAGCAGAAGGAAAAGAGGCAATGTCACAACCGAGTACCAGCTGACGTTACTGTGACACGGTTACTAAGCAGGAGGTACCTGTGCTCCAAAGCACTACCAAGGACCAGCAGACGTTGCTGGAACTCGGATACAGAGATGGAGGCACCTAGGCCAAAGGCACTGGGGAGAACCAGTTGACGGTACTGGACCCCGGACGGGTAGCAGAAGGAAAAGAGGCAATGTCACAACCGAGTACCAGCTGACGTTACTGTGACACGGTTACTAAGCAGGAGGTACCTGTGCTCCAAAGCACTACCAAGGACCAGCAGACATTGCTGGAACTCGGATACGGAGATGGAGGCACCTAGGCCAAAGGCACTGGGGAGAACCAGTTGACGGTTCTGGACCCCGGACGAGTAGCAGAAGGAAAAGAGGCAATGTCACAACCGAGTACCAGCTGACGTTACTGTGACACGGTTACTAAGCAGGAGGTACCTGTGCTCCAAAGCACTACCAAGGACCAGCAGACGTTGCTGGAACTCGGATACGGAGATGGAGTCACCTAGGCCAAAGGCACTGGGGAGAACTAGTTGACGGTTCTGGACCCCGGACGGGTAGCAGAAGGAAAAGAGGCAATGTCACAACCGAGTACCAGCTGACGTTACTGTGACACGGTTACTAAGCAGGAGGTACCTGTGCTCCAAAGCACTACCAAGGACCAGCAGACGTTGCTGGAACTCGGATACGGAGATGGAGGCACCTAGGCCAAAGGCACTGGGGAGAACCAGTTGACGGTTCTGGACCCCGGACGGGTAGCAGAAGGAAAAGAGGCAATGTCACAACCGAGTACCAGCTGACGTTACTGTGACACGGTTACTAAGCAGGAGGTACCTGTGCTCCAAAGCACTACCAAGGACCAGCAGACGTTGCTGGAACTCGGATACGGAGATGGAGGCACCTAGGCCAAAGGCACTGGGGAGAGCCAGTTGACGGTTCTGGACCCCGGACGGGTAGCAGAAGGAAAAGAGGCAATGTCACAACCGAGTACCAGCTGACGTTACTGTGACACGGTTACTAAGCAGGAGGTACCTGTGCTCCAAAGCACTACCAAGGACCAGCAGACGTTGCTGGAACTCGGATACGGAGATGGAGGCACCTAGGCCAAAGGCACTGGGGAGAACCAGTTGACGGTACTGGACCCCGGACGGGTAGCAGAAGGAAAAGAGGCAATGTCACAACCGAGTACCAGCTGACGTTACTGTGACACGGTTACTAAGCAGGAGGTACCTGTGCTCCAAAGCACTACCAAGGACCAGCAGACGTTGCTGGAACTCGGATACGGAGATGGAGGCACCTAGGCCAAAGGCACTGGGGAGAACCAGTTGACGGTTCTGGACCCTGGACGGGTAGCAGAAGGAAAAGAAGCAATGTCACAACCGAGTACCAGCTGACGTTACTGTGACACGGTTACTAAGCAGGAGGTACCTGTGCTCCAAAGCACTACCAAGGACCAGCAGACGTTGCTGGAACTCGGATACGGAGATGGAGGCACCTAGGCCAAAGGCACTGGGGAGAACCAGTTGACGGTACTGGACCCCGGACGGGTAGCAGAACGCACCCATGAAAATGTAAGTTGACAGGACGCAAGCCGTCCGCAGTTACCGAATCACACAGTCCTACAGTGGGTGCTTGTCCTATTGTCACAATGGAAACAGCCTTTATTTACATATCCCACAGCACACATAGGAATCACGTAAACTGCAGGCACCATAGAGTCGGCTAACCCGAATGCAACACGACAGCACAACTTATTGGAGGATAATTGACGTTCACACTGCCAGGAAACAGCTGTCGTGCTGTAACCAGGCTGGCCAGGAGTCAGTACCCCTGCCAATTACTTACGAGCAACAAATGGCGGTGTTGTAGCCCAGGGAGTAGAGTTCAGGTGGTAGAAAGATGAACATAACAGGAGACATGGAAAACGTTGCCAAACAGTTATTTAATCTGAAAACGGACAGGCAAATTCAGGTGAGATCCATGCCTTGTTCATTTTCAGAAAAGTAAGCCGGTCTACATTCTCTGAGGATAGTCGCATGCGACGGTCTGTTACTACACCACCTGCAGCACTAAAGACGCGCTCAGATAATACACTGGCAGCAGGGCAAGCCAGCACCTCCAATGCATACTGGCTAAGCTCTGGCCATGTATCCAACTTAGAGACCCAAAATTTGAAAGGGGAAGAGGCATCTGGGAGTACACTTAGAGGGAAAGCCAAGTAGTCTGTCACCATCTTACGGAAACGTTTCTTCCTGGTGACTGGAGCCGTCTCGGATGGTGTAGACCTTGCTGGCGCTGTCACAAAACTTTGCCACATTTCTAACATACAGCTCTTGCCCTGTGCAGAGGCGCTGCTTCTGCTCCCTCTTGTTGTAGAGGTGTCTACACTGCCTCGACGCACAGAGCTGCTTTGTAAAGCAGTAGCAGCAGCAGCAGCTCTCTCGGCTGGAATGTACAACAGTATGGATTGCACCAGTGTGTCTTGGTACTCCTGCATTTTACGTTCCCGGTTCACCGGAGTGATGAGGGTTTGTATGTTGTCCCGGTATCGAGGGTCTAGGAGGGTGTACACCCAATAATCTGACGTGGTGAGAATGTGGGCGATGCGGCGGTCGTTTCTCAGGCAATGAAGCATGAAATCAACCATGTGCTGCAGACTCCCAACTGGCCAACAAAAGCTGTCCTCTGGAAGAGGCGTCATCTCTGTCTCCTCTGCATCACCCCACCCTCGCTCTACATACTGACTACAGCGTTGTGTACCTCCCTCTGTAGGGATTTCTTCCTCCTCCATTGACTCCTCCTCCTCATCCTCCTCACAAAGTGAGCCCTGCCCAGCCCTTTGTGAGGAACCACGGTGCGCTGACTGTCCTGAAGGTATTTTAATTTGTGACTCCTCATCCACCTCTTCCAAAACCTCTTCCTTTAGTGCTTTCAGTGATTTCTGAAGCAGGCAGATAAGGGGGACAGTCATGCTGACTAGTGCATCATCTGCACTCGCCATCCGCGTTGAGACATCAAACGCACGCAAAACGTCACAGATGACCTTCATAGAGGCCCACTCAGTAGTGGTGAAGTGTGAACGGCGCAAATTGCGAGTTGATTGCGCCTGTTGCAGCTGATACTCCATTACTGCTGGCTGCTGCTCACACAACCGCTCCAACATATGTAACGTGGAATTCCACCTGGTGGGTACGTCACATATGATGCGATGTTCAGGAAGGCGAAATCTGACTTGCAGAGCTGCAATGCGCGATCTGGCCATGCTGGAACGTCGCAAGTGAGCGCACTCTAGGCGGACCTTGTGCAGATTAGCTGACAAAAACCACACGTCGCTCTCCTGCTTGATGGCATCCCAGAGCTCCTGCACTGTGTGGCTTCGATTTCCCATGGGAATTAATTTCAGGATAGCCTGTTGACGTTTGGCCACGGCTGTGCTCATATCGGTCGCAACAGGTAAGCGTTCACAAGTCCATGTGGAGGTATACCGTGACGGCTCGTGCAGCGATGATTCTGAGGAACTGGAGTAGGAGGAGGAATCAATGTGTACAGACTGGATTCCTGCAATCCTTGGAGTTGGCAGAACACGTACAGCGCCACTGGCAAGATCTGTACCCGGCTCCACAACATTGACCCAATGGGCAGTGAGGGAAAGGTATCGTCCCTGGCTATGGGTACTGGTCCACGCATCGGTGGTCAGGTGGACCCTGCTACTGACGGCGTTTAGTAGCGCATGTTTAATGTTTAACTCGACATGTTTTTGCAGAGCAGGGACGGCTTGCCTGCTGAAATAAAATCGGCTTGGCACATTATATTGTGGGACTGCCAATGCCATAAAGTTCCTGAAACTGTCAGTCTCCACCAGCCTGAATGACAGCATTTCAAGGGACAGGAGTTTTGCAAGGCTAGCATTCAGAGCCTGTGCTCGTGGATGGTTTGCCGAGTATGGCCGTCTTTTATCCCATGCCTGTGCTACCGATGGCTGTTTTGTGGCCTGGGAGTGTGAGGATGACAGGGAACTTGCAGCTGTGGGTGCAATAACACTGGGTCTCTGGACAACAGTGAAAGAGGTTCTTCCATGCCGATCCTGTGAGGAAGCCGAACCAGCTGTGTGTGAGCTGGAGTAAGAGGCTCCAACACGACCTGAAGATGTAGGTGCTGCTGAAGGTTGGCCTACATCTCCAGTGTGTCTTTGTAACTCAGCTACGTGCTTTGTCCGTACATGTTTCCACATATTTGTGGTATTCAGGTTACTGATATTTTTACCTCTTTTAACTTTTTGCTTACACAGCTTGCATTGAACATAGCAAATATCATCTACAACTCTGTCAAAAAAGGACCACGCAGTGCAAGTCATGGGAGCGCCAATTTTGACATTTCTAACACAACTGCTCCCAACAGGTGCCAAACTGGAGGCTACAGGCAAGCGAGTCTGCAGCCTACCTCTCCCTCCTCTTTGTACCGTTGGGCCAATCTCTTCCTCAGAGCTGCTCCCACCACCTTCCTGCTGCTTACGCCATGTTGGGTCTCGGACTTCATCATCTCCAGTACCCTCTTCCAACACCTGCTGCTGTTGGGTGGTCTGGCCAGCACCATGCTCAACAGAAAATGGCAACTGAGTCTCATCATCATCAGATGCGTTCTGCGGTGTGCTGACCATCGGCACTGGCTCACCCGCCTCTTCACATTCAGAGAGACACAGCTGTTGCGCATCACTGCATACTGCCTCTTCTTCACATTCCAGAATGCTGCTTGGCTGGGCCCCTGTTTGCAAGGCAACAGATTCTGAGAACAGAATCAGAGACTCAGCTGGCTCCAGTTCAGAACTCTCTGACTGCCTGGGCAATTTGGCAGGCGGTGAAGAGACAGATGGTTGTTCAACAGTGCTGTGTTCCTGAGAGGAGGTGGAAGGAATTGAAGTCGATGCATTGACTGCCATCCAACCAACAACGGCTTCAATTTGTTCTTCCCGCAGCATGGGGGTACGCTGAGCTCCTACCAAAGTGCGCATAAAGGAACGCTGACGGGGAAAACTGGTGGATGCTGTGTCACTGGGTGCGGCAGCAGCCACAGAATCCCCACGTCCTCTCCCTGCTGAAACTCCACGGCCACGACCACGTGCCTTACTCCCTGCCTTCTTCATCTTGGTAGATTGATAAAGAAAGTCAGAAAAGTTATAAGGCCTAAGTGTGGTTATTACGCAGAGACTGAAGTGAACACTGAAACACAACTGTTCACAATCTGTGAAAGGCTACTCCTTTGTCTACTTCTATAGTGTTTGCAACCAATGTATTGGATACGGATGGAAGCGCGTCACACTAATAGTTAAATTGCATGGAGCAGCAAGAATTACACTGAAGAAAAAAAAAAAAGAGTCTGTGAGTGACACGTGCAGATGCCTACAGACAGCGTTGCATACAGAGCAAACTGCAGCGTCACCTGCACTCACACACACCTTGCAGAGCTGTTAAAACAACACTGCAGGCAAAAGGAAGCTTTACACAGCGGTTGGTGATAGCCTGCCTACAGCACAGTACAGTAAATCGCAATCTCTAACTGTCCCTCAGAGCCAGCACAGCAGCGTTCTGTCCCTTACTGAATTCACAGCACAGTGACGCTAAAATGGTGGCGGCGCCTTTTATACACTGACTGAAGAAAAAAAAAAAGAGTCTGTGAGTGACACGTGCAGATGCCTACAGACAGCGTTGCATACAGAGCAAACTGCAGCGTCACCTGCACTCACACACACCTTGCAGAGCTGTTAAAACAACACTGCAGGCAAAAGGAAGCTTTACACAGCGGTTGGTGATAGCCTGCCTACAGCACAGTACACTAAATCGCAATCTCTAACTGTCCCTCAGAGTCAGCACAGTAGCGTTCTGTCCCTTACTGAATTCACAGCACAGTGACGCTAAAATGGCGGCGGCGCCTTTTATAGTGCATTCTGACATCATTTCAGCATCCAATCACAGACATGCCATTAGTTAACATGACCGCAGCAGTACAGGATGTGCCCACACTTCTTAGGATTCCTCATTGGCTGACTAAAATCACATTGCCTCTCAAAGAATTATGGGAACTTCCGATTCCGGTATACGATATATGGAAAATATCGAAACAAATTATCGAAAGGCCGATAGAGCTAATATCGGCCGATACCCGATACTTGCAGTATCGTATCGCTCAACACTATTCCTGACCCGGTTCAATGCCAATAAGGTTTTCTCAGCTTGATCAATCACATGAGGTTCCTCATACAATAACCCCAGAGCCTGAAAAAACGCATCAATATTAGCCAAAACAGGATCCCCAGGTGTCGGTGAAAACGCCCAATCCTGAGGGTCGCAGCACATCAGGGAGATGACAATTTTAACCTGCTGCATCGAGTTCCCTGAGGAATTAGATTTCAAGGCAAAAAACAATTTACAATTATTCTTAAAGTTCAAGAATTTAGACCGATCCCCAAAAACAAATCAGGAATAGGGATCTTAGGTTCTACAGCAGATGACTGATTGAGATAGACAGAAAATATGCGAAATTCAGCAGCGAGCTGCTCAACATGATTGGACAAATGCTTAATATCCATTGAAGAAAAAAAAATCCCCCTACGGCCCACAGAGAAAAAACATATCAAAAATTCTGACAACCTTTTTTCTTTTTTTTTTTTTTACTATCCTTTCCTTCTTTTGAGTACCATAGAATTTACAGTTAGGCCGGCGATTCTGTTATGATTTGGTAGCCGAGAAGGACGGTAGCAAAAATAGGCTTAAGGAACCAGGCACCCAGAGAGGTTGGTAACTAACAGATTGCAGACCCCTAAACTGGCAGCACAGCTAGAAGTAGCCGTGGGACGTGCCTACGGTGCCCTAGACGCCTCGTCACAGCCAGAGAGATAACTAAGCCTAAAGAGAGAAAGGGGAAAGCTATCTGCCCGGAGTAGACCCCCAAAGGAATAGGTAGCCCCCAACATATATTGGCGGCGAGACAAGATGAAACACAGAAGCAGGCAGAAAATAGCACAAGCAAATGCTGGGGCCCAAACTGTCTAGATAGAAAAGGATAGGAAGGAATACTGTCTGCAATCTGGAAAAAAACACTAGAAAAAACTCCAACACTTCTGATATATAAAAATACTGAGACCACATGATCTCTCCCCCGCTAGATAAGACTCTGGTGTGCAATGGTAGTAAAACAGCAGATACTGAAATAACAGAGAACCAAAAATACGTAAACTGTCTCTAATGGGAACAGGTAGCAATTCAGCAGATGCAAAAACAACAGGGAACTGAAAATGCATAAACAATGGCAAATGAGAAACAGTATCCAGCGCAGGCCCCCACAGGGGAACCTGGCTGCACAACTCAGTAGGGCAGAAAACAGAGATGGACAAAAACACAAGCCAAAGAAAAAAATAGCAAATAACTTATCTGAAAGTTGCAGGACACACGCTGACTTCCAAAAGAGACCAGGAAGCAAATAATCACCGGCGAGGATCATGGGAAGGTTACTCCCTTAAATCTCCCCAGTCATCAACACCAGATTGCCAATCATCGCTACCAGCTGATGAAGGACTTCTGTTAACCAAGGCAGCTTCAATACTATCAGCAGCTACCAGAGGGAGCCCAAACTCTGAAGTCAGATCCAGAGTGTTCACAACAGATCCCCCAAATCCAGGTGTGAAAAACTTGTTGCATCATTCCTATGAAGACTCATTGCTGTACTAGCTCAAAAGGGTGCTTCTGCTCAATACTGAGCAAAGGGTCTGAATACTTATAACCATGTGATATTTCCTTTTTTAATAAATTTGCAAAAATTTCTACATTTCTGTTTTTTTTCAGTCAATATGGGGTGCAGAGTGCTCATTAATGACACAAAAAAATGAACTTTTTTGAATTTACCAAATGGCTGCAATGAAACGAAGAGTGAAAAATTTAAAAGAGGTCTGAATACTTTCCGTACCCACTGTACCTGCTCATTTAGTCATAGGAGTGTGCTTCAATTCATTCAGTCACGGTTGTCGCTGCCAGTGCAATTTGAATGTCATATCCGGGGTTGCACTGCATCATTAACAACCCACTGGGTACAGTTTATATGCTAAAAAGGTCAAGACAGGTTCCCTTTAACAAAAATAGTTTGCTACACAGGTATAAGCACAGAGAGTAATTTGCAGCAACAGCCAGCAGTATTTTTGTGCTGTCTACGATTGCTAAATATAACTAGTAAAACAGCTGTAAAAGATTTAACTTTTTTGTATTCTTCTATTTAAAGTTTTTTTTCGAAAAAATGCAAAAATGCAAAAAAGTAAAGGTTTTACAGCTATTTTTCTAGTTACATTAAGCAATTGTAAGCTGTGAAGTAGCTTTTCATTGGTTCACAGCCAGAAAGGAAATGGTAGCAACAGCATGCAGTATGGTCATGATTTGTACATTGTATGGTTGATAAATTGGACAACTAAAATAGATATTCAAAGGTAATGTGTCCTTTCTGTAAAAAATCAAGTAAAACAAAACGACCATGTTTACAAAATAAAACAGGACAAGAAAAGCTAAAATGATTCTCGTCCAAAAAGCAAGCACATGAAACAGGCCAGTATTGCCTGGTGGCAAGTGTATGGGTTTAATATTGGACTGTTACAATTATTAAAAGTAAAAAAAAAATATGTATTTTCTGTGCAAATGCATTATACTGCAGGACAGTTATTACTTACAGGGCTATAGCAAACCAATGTTTACATTTCATTTTTATCTTAATTTTTCTGCATATCCAGCCTCTTTCTTTATTTTTACTAGTCTTTTAACAGTAATGTAAATCAATTTAACCCCTTAACGAACGCCGATACGCCTTTTAACGGCGGTAGTTAAGGGTACTTAAACCACAGTGCCGTTAATTAACGGCTCTGTGGAAAAAAGTGTATAGCGCCCCCCAGAGTCTGATTTTCTCCAGGGTCTCGGCTGGCGGGGGTAGCCGAGACCCCAGAGTACATGATTCAGGTCGGTTTTTATTGACCCCGGGTTGTGATCGCCATTATTAACTGTATAACGGCGACCGCAAATAAAAAAAATCCGATTTGCCATTTAATTTCTCTCTCATCTGATGTGATCGCACATCAGAGGAGAGAGAAATAAGGTCCCCAATCACCCCACGGTGGTCTACGGGCCCTAGTGCCTCCTCCGATGGGCGCCGCCATCTTCTTCCATTCAGAAAATTGAGGGCGCATGCGCAGTGCGCCCGCCGCAATCTGCCGGGGGGGCAATTTTCTCCAGGGTCTCGGCTGCCAGGAGTAGGGTGATCAAAATAAAAAAGGAAATAAGCCCCCCTTTTATCACCCCGTTAGGGAAAAATAATAAAATAAAGAAAATGTAATTATTTCCATTTTTACATTAGGTTTAGGCTATAGTAAGTTGGGCTAAAGTTTTTGGGTTAGGGTTAGAGTTGGGCTAAAGTGAGTTGGGCTAAAGTTTTAGGGTTAGGGTTAGAGATAGGCTAAAGTGAGTTGGGATAAAGTTTTAGAGTTAGGGTTAGAGTTAGAGTTGGGCTATAGTGAATTGGGCTAAAGTTTTAGGGTTAGGGTTAGAGTTAGGCTAAAGTGAGTTGGGCTAAAGTTTTAGTGTAAGGCCGGGATCACACATGTGTCGAAAACGTCCGACTCTTGCATGTGAAATCCCAGCTCTGGCGCCGACACTCGGGAGTGGAGAGAGCGGCTGCATGTAGTTATCCACACCTGAGTGCTGGCGCCAGAGCTGGGATTTCACATGCGAGCGTCGGATGTTTTCGTTGCATGTGTGATCCCGGCCTTAGGGTTAGAGTTGGGCTAAAAGTGAGTTGGGCTAAAGTTTTAGGGTTAGGATTAGAGTTAGGATAAGTTGAGTTGGGCTAAGGTTTTAAGGTTAGGGTTAGAGTTAGGGTAAAGTGAGTTAGGCTAAAGTTTTAAGGTTAGGGTTACAGTTAGGCTAAAGTGAGTTGGGCTAATATTTTAGGGTTAAGGTTAGGCTACAGTGAGTTGGGCTAAAATTTTAAGGTTAGGGTTAGCCTAAAGTGAGTTGGGCTAAAGCTTTAGGGTTAGGATTATGCTAAAGTGAGTTGGTCTAAAGTTGAAGGGTTAGTATAAGGCTAAAGTGAGTTGTGCTAAAGTTTAAGAGTTAGGGTTAGGCTAAAGTGAGTTGGGCTAAAGTTTTAGGGTTAGGGTTTGAGTTAGGGTTGGGATTATGATTGGGATTAAGGTTAGGGCTGGGATTAGGGTTGGGGGTGAATTAGGGTTAGGTTTGTGGTTAGGGTTATGGTTAGTGTTGGGATTAGTGTTAGGGTTGTGGTTAGGGTTATGGTTAGAGTTGGGATTAGGGTTAGAGGTGTGTTGAGCTTAGGGCTATGGTTAGGGTTGTCATTAGGGTTAGGGTGTGTTTGGGTTGTGATTAGGATTTTGTTTAGGGTTTGGATTAGGGTTAGGGGTGTGTTGGGGTTAGGGTTGGAGTTAAAATTAGGGGTTTCCACTGTTTAGTTACATCAGTCGGTCTCCAAATGCGACCGAATGTGCGACCATTGATTCCCGCCAATTTTGCGTTCAAAAAGTTAAACTGCGCTCCCTCCCTTCTGAGCTCTGCCATTAGCTCAAACAGTGGTTTACCCCAGCATATGGGGAATCAGCATACTCAGGACAAATTGCACAACGCTAGTGGTCTTTTTTCTCCTGTTACCCTTGTGAAAATAAAAATTTGGGGGCTAAATGATCATTTTTGTGAAAAAAAAAATATTTTTTCATGGCTCTACGTTATTATCTTTTGTGAAGCACTTGGGGGGTCAAAGTGCTCACCACACATTTTGATAAGTTGCTTAGGGGGTCTAGTTTCCAAAATGGTGTCACTTGTGGGGGTTTCCACTGTTTATGCACATCAGGGGCTCTCCAAACGCAACATGGCATCCAATCTCAATTCCAGCCAATTCTACATTGAAAAAGTCAAACGGCGCTAATTCTCTTCCGAGCTCTGCCGTGTGTTCAAACAGTGGTTTACCCCCACATATAGGGTATCCGCGTATTCAGGAGAAATTGCACAACACATTTTGTGGTTCATTTTCTCTGTTAACACTTGAGAAAATAAAAAAAATTGGTTCTAAATTAAACTTTTTGTAAAAAAAAGTTAAATGTTAATTTTTTCCTTCCACATTGCTTCAGTTCCTGTCAAACACATATAAAGGGTTAATTAACTTCTTGAATGTGATTTTGAGCACCTTGAGGGTCCAGTTTTTAGAATGGTGTCACTTTTTGGTATTTTCTGTCATGTTCACCCCTCAAAGTGACTTTAAATGTGATGTGGTCCCTAAAAAAAATGGTTTTGTAAATTTTCTTGCAAAAATGAGAAATCGCTGATCAACTTTTAACCCTTATAACTTCCTAACAAAAAAATTTGTTTCCAAAATTGTGCTGTTGTAAAGTAGACATGTGGAAAATGTTATTTATTAAGTACTTTGTGTGACATATGTCTCTGATTTAACCCCTCTCTGACATTAGACATTAGTACACATGATCGCGGTGTACTGGGGGCACAGGGGAGGATCGCGCAGGGTGGGGGCTCCCTGCGCGCCCCCTGAGACCCTCAGACCAGCGCGATGTGATCACGCTGTTCTGAGGGCTTCCTCCCTCCCAGGACCCGGATCCAAGATGGCGCCGGGGTCCTGGAGGGAGGTGGCTTCCTCAGTGACTGCTGAGAGCAGGCACTGAGAAGCCTGCTGCACTGCCTGAGCGATCGCTGGTGTGACAGTGTGCTGTGCACACTGTCACACCAGCGATTTGATAAAATACAGTGATGTCCCACCCTGGGACAAAGTAAAAAAGTTAAAAAAATAAAAATAAACATGTTATAAAAAAAAATCCAAAATAAAAAAAAAAAAAAAATATTCCCCAATAAATTCATTTCTTCCTGTAAATAAAAAAACCAAAACAATAAAAGTACACATATTTGGTATCGCCGTGTCCGTAACGACCCCCCCTATAAAACTGTCCCACTAGTTAACCCCTTTAGTGAACCCCTTAAAAAAAAAAAAAAAACGAAGCAAAAAATCAATGCTTTATCATCATACCGCCGAACAAAAAGTGGAATAACGCGCGATCAAAAAGACCGATATAAATAAACATGGTACCGCTGAAAACGTCATCTTGTCCCGCAAAAAACGAGCTGCCATACAGCATCATCAGCGAAAAAATAAAAAAGTTATAGCTCGCAGAATAAAGCGATGCAAAAATAATTATTTTTTATATAAAATAGTTTTTATTCTATAAAAGCGCCAAAACATAAAAAAATGATATAAATGAGGTATCGCCATAATCGTACTGACCTGAAGAATAAAACTGCTTTATCAATTTTACCACACGCGGAACAATAAAAACGCCTCCCCCAAAAGAAATTCATGAATTGCTGATTTTTGTTCATTCTAACCTCCCAAAAATCGAAATAAAAAGCGATCAAAAAATGTCACCTGCTCAAAAATGGTACAAACAAAAACGTCAACTCGTACCGCAAAAAATAAGACCTCACATGACTCTGTGGGCCAAAATATGCAAAAATTATAGCTCTCAAAATGTGGCGATGCAAAAAACTATTTTTGCAATAAAAAGCGTCTTTTAGCGTGACAGCTGCCAATCATAAAAACCCGCTATAAATAGTAAATCAAACCCCCCTTTATCACCCCCTTAGTTAGGGAAAAATAATAAAATTAAAAAAATGTATTTATTTCCATTTTCCCATTAGGGTTAGGGTTAGGGTTGCGGCTAAAGTTAGGGTTAGGGTTGGCACTAAAGTTAGGATTAGGGTTAGGGTTGGGATTAGGGGTGTGTTAGGGTTAGGTTTGTGGTTAGGGTTGGGACTAGGGTTAGGGGTGTGTTGGGGTTAGGGTTGGAGTTAGAATTGGGGGGTTTCCGCTGTTTAGGCACATCAGGGGCTCTCCAAATGTGACATGGCGTCTGATCTCAATTCCAGCAAATTCTGCGTTGAAAAAGTCAAATGGTGCTCCTTCACTTCTGAGCTCTGCCATGCGTCCAAACAGTAGTTTATCCCCACATATGGGGTATCAGCGTACTCTGGACCCCAAGAGTTATTGTGCAATTTGTCCTATTTCTTCTGTTACCCTTGGGAAAATAAAAAACTGGGGGCGAAAATATCATTTTTGTACAAAAAAAAATATTTTTTTGTTTTTACGGCTGTACATTATAAACTTCTGTGAAGCACTTGGGGCTTCATAGCGCTCACCACACACCTAGATAAGTTCCTTGTGGGGTCTATTTTCCAAAATGGGGTCACTTGTTGGGGATTTCCACTATTTAGGCGCATCAGGGGGCTCTCCAAATGCGACATGACGCCCCCAGACCATTCCATCAAAGTCTGCAATCCAAAACGTCACTACTTCCCTTCCGAGCCCCAACGTGTACCCATACAGTAGTTTTCTCCCACATATTGGGTATCAGCGTACTCAGGACAAATTGGGCAACAACTTTTGGGGTCCAATTTCTCCTGTTACCCTTGTAAAAATAAAATATTGGGGCGAAAAAATCATTTTTGCAAAAAAAAAAAAAAGATTTTTTATTTTTACGGCTGTGCGTTATAAACTTCTGTGAAGCACTTCGGGGTTCAAAGTGCTCACCACACATCTAGATAAGTTCCTTGTGGGGTCTATTTTCCAAAATGGGGTCACTTGTGGGGGTTTCCACTGTTTAGGCGCATCAGGGACTCTCCAAATGCGACATGACGCACCCAGACCATTCCATCAAAGTCTGCAATCCAAAACGTCACTACTTCCCTTCCGAGCCCTGACGTGCGCCCATACAGTAGTTTTCTCCCACATATTGGGTATCAGCGTACTCAGGACAAATTGGACAACAACTTTTGGGGTCCAATTTCTCCTGTTACCCTTGTGAAAATAAAATATTGGGGGCGAAAAAATCATTTTTGTAAAAAAAAAAGGATTTTTTATTTTTACGGCTGTACGTTATAAACTTTAGTGAAACACCTGGGGGTTCAAAGTTCTCACCACACATCTAGATAAGTTCCTTGAGGGGTCTAGTTTCCAAAATGGTGTCATTTATGGGGGTTTCCACTGTTTAGGCAGATCAGGAGCTCTCCAAACACGACATGGAGTCCAGCCAATTCTGCGTTGAAAAAGTCAGACGGCGCTCCTTCCCTTCCAAATTCTGCCATGCACCCAAACAGTGGTTTACCCCCACATATGGGGTATCAGCGCACTCAGGACATATTGCACAATAACTTTTGGAGTCCTGTTACCCTTGGAAAAATAAAAATTGGGGTGAAAAGACCATTTTTGTGGAAAAAATATGATTTTTAAATTTTACGGCTCTACGTTATAAACTTGTGTGAAGCACTTGGGGGTTCAAATTGCTCATCAAAAATCTAGATAAGTTCCTTAGGGGGTCTAGTTTCACAAATGGGGTCATTTGTGGGGGGTTTCCACTGTTTAGGCACATCAGGGGCTCTCCAAATGCAACATGGCATCCAAACTCAATTCCAGCCAATTTTGGTTGGAAAAAGTCAAATGGTGCTCCTTCCATTCCGAGCTCTGCCGTGCGCCCAAACAGTGGTTCCCCCCCACATATGGGGTATCAGCGTACTCAGGACAAATTGTACAACAACCTATGTGGTCCAATTTCTCCTGTTACCCTTGGGAAAATAAAAAATTAGTGACTAAAAGATAATTTTTGTGGGAAAAAAATAGGATTTTTTATTTTCATGCCCGGGCATTATAAACTTGTGTGAAGCACTTGGGGGTTCAAAGTGCTCACCAAAGATCTAGATAAGTTCCTTAGGGGGTCTAGTTTCCAAAATGGGGTCACTTGTGGGGGTTTCCACTGTTTAGGCTCATCTGGGCACTGCAAACGGAACATGACCCCCATTAACGTCTGCATTCCAAAACGTTACTACTTCCTTTCCAAGCCCTGCCGTGCGCCCAAAAAGTTCCCCCCCCCACATATGGGGTATCAGCGTACTCAGGACAAATTGGACAACAACTTTTGGGGTCCAATTTCCTTGGGAAAATTCAAAAATTTGGGACTAAAAAATCATTTTTGTGGAAAATTGATTTTTTTTTTTTCACACCCAGGCTTTATAAACTTTTGTGAAACACTTGAGGGTTCAAAGTGCTCACAACAGATCTAGATAAGTACCTTAGGGGCTCTAGTTTCCAAAATGGTGTCACTTGTGGGGGTTTCCACTGTTTATGCGCAACAGGGGCTCTCCAAACGCGACATGGCATCCAATCTAAATTCCAGCCAATTTTAGTTTGAAAAAGTCAAACGTCGCTCCTTCCCTTACGAGCTCTGCCGTGTGCCCAAACAGTGGTTTTCCCCCACATATGGGGTATTGGCGTACTCAGGAGAAATTGCATAACAACCTTATCTGTCCATTTTCTCCTTTTACCCTTGTGAAAATAAAAAAAAAGTTTGTAAAAGATAATTTTTGTGGCTAAAAAGTAAAAAATTCATTTTTTCCTTCCACGTTGCTTTAGTTACTGTGAAGCACCTGAAGGGTTAATAAACTTCTTGAATGTGGTTTTGAGTACCTTGAGGGGTGCAGTTTTTAGAATGGTGTCACTTTTGGTATTTTCTGCCATATAGACCCCTCAAAGTGACTTCAAATGTGAGGTGGTCCCTAAAAAAAATGGTTTTGTAAATTTTCTTGCAAAAATGAGAAATCGCTGATCAACTTTTAACCCTTATAACTTCCTAACAAAAAAATTTGTTTCCAAAATTGTGCTGTTGTAAAGTAGACATGTGGAAAATGTTATTTATTAAGTACTTTGTGTGACATATGTCTCTGATTTAACCCCTCTCTGACATTAGACGTACTATCCCGTCCATAAAACCCGTGCCATTCTGCCCATGGACGGGATAGTACGTCACAGGCGATCAGCTGCGCTCCTGAGGGTAGCGCAGCTAATCGCCGCCAGGTGTCAGCTGATTATCACAGCTGACACCCGTGACTGTGTGTCAGGAGCGGTCACGGACCGCACCCGGCACATTAACCCCTAGCACACCGCGATCAAACATGATCGCGGTGTACTGGGGGCACAGGGGAGGATCGCGCAGGGTGGGGGCTCCCTGCGCGCCCCCCTGAGACCCTCAGACCAGCGCGATGTGATCGCGCTGTTCTGAGGGCTTCCTCCCTCCCAGGACCCGGATCCAAGATGGCGCCGGCGTCCTGGAGGGAGGTGGCTTCCTCAGTGACTGCTGAGAGCAGGCACTGAGAAGCCTGCTGCACTGCCTGAGCGATCGCTGGTGTGACAGTGTGCTGTGCACACTGTCACACCAGCGATTTGATAAAATACAGTGATGTCCCACCCTGGGACAAAGTAAAAAAGTTAAAAAAATAAAAATAAACATGTTATAAAAAAAAATCCAAAATAAATAAAAAAAAAAAAAAAATATTCCCCAATAAATTCATTTCTTCCTGTAAATAAAAAAACCAAAACAATAAAAGTACACATATTTGGTATCGCCGCGTCCGTAACGACCCCCCCCTATAAAACTGTCCCACTAGTTAACCCCTTTAGTGAACCCCTTAAAAAAAAAAAAAACGAAGCAAAAAATCAATGCTTTATCATCATACCGCCGAACAAAAAGTGGAATAACGCGCAATCAAAAAGACCGATATAAATAAACATGGTACCGCTGAAAACGTCATCTTGTCCCGCAAATAACGAGCTGCCATACAGCATCATCAGCGAAAAAATAAAAAAGTTATAGCTCGCAGAATAAAGCGATGCAAAAATAATTATTTTTTATATAAAATAGTTTTTATTCTATAAAAGCGCCAAAACATAAAAAAATGATATAAATGAGGTATCGCCATAATCGTACTGACCTGAAGAATAAAACTGCTTTATCAATTTTACCACACGCGGAACAATAAAAACGCCTCCCCAAAAGAAATTCATGAATTGCTGATTTTTGTTCATTCTAACCTCCCAAAAATCGAAATAAAAAGCGATCAAAAAATGTCACCTGCTCAAAAATGGTACAAACAAAAACGTCAACTCGTACCGCAAAAAATAAGACCTCACATGACTCTGTGGGCCAAAATATGCAAAAATTATAGCTCTCAAAATGTGGCGATGCAAAAAACTATTTTTGCAATAAAAAGCGTCTTTTAGCGTGACAGCTGCCAATCATAAAAACCCGCTATAAATAGTAAATCAAACCCCCCTTTATCACCCCCTTAGTTAGGGAAAAATAATAAAATTAAAAAAATGTATTTATTTCCATTTTCCCATTAGGGTTAGGGTTAGGGTTGCGGCTAAAGTTAGGGTTAGGGTTGGCACTAAAGTTAGGATTAGGGTTAGGGTTGGGATTAGGGGTGTGTTAGGGTTAGGTTTGTGGTTAGGGTTGGGACTAGGGTTAGGGGTGTGTTGGGGTTAGGGTTGGAGTTAGAATTGGGGGGTTTCCGCTGTTTAGGCACATCAGGGGCTCTCCAAATGTGACATGGCGTCTGATCTCAATTCCAGCAAATTCTGCGTTGAAAAAGTCAAATGGTGCTCCTTCACTTCTGAGCTCTGCCATGCGTCCAAACAGTAGTTTATCCCCACATATGGGGTATCAGCGTACTCTGGACCCCAAGAGTTATTGTGCAATTTGTCCTATTTCTTCTGTTACCCTTGGGAAAATAAAAAACTGGGGGCGAAAATATCATTTTTGTACAAAAAAAAATATTTTTTTGTTTTTACGGCTGTACATTATAAACTTCTGTGAAGCACTTGGGGCTTCATAGCGCTCACCACACACCTAGATAAGTTCCTTGTGGGGTCTATTTTCCAAAATGGGGTCACTTGTTGGGGATTTCCACTATTTAGGCGCATCAGGGGGCTCTCCAAATGCGACATGACGCCCCCAGACCATTCCATCAAAGTCTGCAATCCAAAACTTCACTACTTCCCTTCCGAGCCCCAACGTGTACCTAAACAGTAGTTTTCTCCCACATATTGGGTATCAGCGTACTCAGGACAAATTGGGCAACAACTTTTGGGGTCCAATTTCTCCTGTTACCCTTGTAAAAATAAAATATTGGGGCGAAAAAATCATTTTTGCAAAAAAAAAAAAAAAAGATTTTTTATTTTTACGGCTGTGTGTTATAAACTTCTGTGAAGCACTTCGGGTGTCAAAGTGCTCACCACACATCTAGATAAGTTCCTTGTGGGGTCTATTTTCCAAAATGGGGTCACTTGTGGGGGGTTTCCACTGTTTAGGCGCATCAGGGACTCTCCAAATGCGACATGACGCACCCAGACCATTCCATCAAAGTCTGCAATCCAAAACGTCACTACTTCCCTTCCGAGCCCTGACGTGCGCCCATACAGTAGTTTTCTCCCACATATTGGGTATCAGCGTACTCAGGACAAATTGGACAACAACTTTTGGGGTCCAATTTCTCCTGTTACCCTTGTGAAAATAAAATATTGGGGGCGAAAAAATCATTTTTGTAAAAAAAAAAAGGATTTTTTATTTTTACGGCTGTGCGTTATAAACTTCTGTGAAGCACTTCGGGTTCAAAGTGCTCACCACACATCTAGATAAGTTCCTTGTGGGGTCTATTTGCCAAAATGGGGTCACTTTTGGGGGTTTCCACTGTTTAGGTGCATCAGGGGCTCTCCAAATGTGACATGACGCCCCCAGACCATTCCATCAAAGTCTGCAATCCAAAAAAATCACTACTTCCCTTCCGAGCCCCGACGTGTGCCCATACAGTAGTTTTCGCCCACATATTGGGTATCAGTGTACTCAGGACAAATTGGACAACAACTTTTGGGTTCCAATTTCTTCTGTTACCCTTGTGAAAATAAAATATTGGGGGCAAAAAAAATCATTTTTGTAAAAAAAAAAAAAGATTTTTTATTTTACGGCTGTACGTTATAAACTTTAGTGAAACACCTGGGGGTTCAAAGTTCTCACCACACATCTAGATAAGTTCCTTGAGGGGTCTAGTTTCCAAAATGGTGTCATTTATGGGGGTTTCCACTGTTTAGGCAGATCAGGAGCTCTCCAAACACGACATGGAGTCCAGCCAATTCTGGGTTGAAAAAGTCAGACGGCGCTCCTTCCCTTCCAAACTCTGCCATGCACCCAAACAGTGGTTTACCCCCACATATGGGGTATCAGCGCACTCAGGACAAATTGCACAATAACTTTTGGAGTCCTGTTACCCTTGGAAAAATAAAAATTGGGGTGAAAAGACCATTTTTGTGGAAAAAATATGATTTTTAAATTTTACGGCTCTACGTTATAAACTTGTGTGAAGCACTTGGGGGTTCAAATTGCTCATCAAAATCTAGATAAGTTCCTTAGGGGGTCTAGTTTCCCAAATGGGGTCATTTGTGGGGGGTTTCCACTGTTTAGGCACATCAGGGGCTCTCCAAATGCAACATGGCATCCAAACTCAATTCCAGCCAATTTTGGTTGGAAAAAGTCAAATGGTGCTCCTTCCATTCCGAGCTCTGCCGTGCGCCCAAACAGTGGTTCCCCCCCACATATGGGGTATCAGCGTACTCAGGACAAATTGTACAACAACCTATGTGGTCCAATTTCTCCTGTTACCCTTGGGAAAATAAAAAATTAGTGACTAAAAGATAATTTTTGTGGGAAAAAAATAGGATTTTTTATTTTCATGCCCGGGCATTATAAACTTGTGTGAAGCACTTGGGGGTTCAAAGTGCTCACCAAAGATCTATATAAGTTCCTTAGGGGGTCTAGTTTCCAAAATGGGGTCACTTGTGGGGGGTTTCCACTGTTTAGGCTCATCTGGGGCACTGCAAACGGAACATGACCCCCATTAACGTCTGCATTCCAAAACGTTACTACTTCCTTTCCAAGCCCTGCCGTGCGCCCAAACAGTTTCCCCCCCCACATATGGGGTATCAGCGTACTCAGGACAAATTGGACAACAACTTTTGGGGTCCAATTTCCTTGGGAAAATTCAAAAATTTGGGACTAAAAAAATCATTTTTGTGGAAAATTGATTTTTTTTTTTTCACACCCAGGCTTTATAAACTTTTGTGAAACACTTGAGGGGTCAAAGTGCTCACAACAGATCTAGATAAGTACCTTAGGGGTCTAGTTTCCAAAATGGTGTCACTTGTGGGGGTTTCCACTGTTTAGGCGCATCAGGGGCTCTCCAAACGCGACATGGCATCCAATCTAAATTCCAGCCAATTTTAGTTTGAAAAAGTCAAACGTCGCTCCTTCCCTTACGAGCTCTGCCGTGTGCCCAAACAGTGGTTTTCCCCCACATATGGGGTATTGGCGTACTCAGGAGAAATTGCATAACAACCTTATCTGTCCATTTTCTCCTTTTACCCTTGTGAAAATAAAAAAAAAAGTTTGTAAAAGATAATTTTTGTGGCTAAAAAGTAAAATATTCATTTTTTCCTTCCACGTTGCTTTAGTTACTGTGAAGCACCTGAAGGGTTAATAAACTTCTTGAATGTGGTTTTGAGTACCTTGAGGGGTGCAGTTTTTAGAATGGTGTCACTTTTGGGTATTTTCTGCCATATAGACCCCTCAAAGTGACTTCAAATGTGAGGTGGTCCCTAAAAAAAATTTTGCTGTAAAAATGAGAAATCGCTGGTCAACTTTTAACCCTTATAACTTCCTAACAAAAAAAATTTTGGTTCCAAAATTGTGCTGATGTAAAGTAGACATGTGGGAAATGTTATTTCTTAACTATTTTGTGTGATATATTTCTCTGTTTTAAGGGAATAAAAATTCAAAGTTTGAAAATTGCTAAATTTTTAAAATTTTCGCTATATTTCCAATTTTTTTTATAAATAAACACAAGTCACATCGAAGAAATTTTTACCACTACCAAGAAGTACAATATGTCATGAAAAAACATTCTCAGAATAAGTGGGATCCGTTAAAGCATTCCAGAGTTATAACCTCATAAAGGGACAGTGGTCAGAATTGTAAAAATTGGTCTGGTCATTAAGCTGCAAAATTGCTGTCATTAAGGGGTTAAAATATAATTATAAAAGTGTAAATGATAACATTTCTAGAGTATGGAATACCTATGATCTTGAAAATATAATGAAAATTTCTCATCTAGGACAAAATTGTACTACATTTTATCCCAAGGTATTAAAATCAATGAAATATTAAGCCTGACGTTAGTACATATTTGATCATTTAAAATAAGTATGTGGTCTTGATTAAACTGTTACACAGTAACAATAATGCTGTAAGTAATGAAGGTTATAGAGAAACAAAGACCAACAATACAGGAAAAGAAAAACATTTCTCCACAGTTGGCGATTCTCAGATTAATTATTTGTATTCTAAGGAATAGAGCTGCGGGAACCTGTTCTTCAGGCTCTCATTATATATACAGTAATCAATATGGCAGTTGCAGTTCATCAAATGTTTACTTTTATGGGCCATAAAACATTTTCCATGGCAAATGCATTTCACTTCATTTCCAGATAATTTTACTTTTGTCAGTTAGCACTGCCAGAGAAAAATGTGAGATTTATTCTACTGTACAATATAGGTGTGATTTTTACATAAATCCTGGAATATTCATGTTTTATTCAAGTTAAAAATGTAAAATGAAAGTGGGACAATCCCACAGATTGGGACCACTTGATTAGTAACCAGTCTATTATAAAGCTAACAAAATGGAGCAAATTCTTATAGCTTTTTAGGCTAGTAAGTGAAAATAAAATGGCATGCTTCATACAAAAAATGGGAACAGTGGCTCATTATTATAGAAAATATTCTTGTAATTATATTATATCCGTAACAATTTAGATAGATCAAGGTAACTAAATCAGAAGAGTGAACATTGATTCCTTTAAAAATACTCTTTGATGATTAACTGTTAAAAACATATACCAGTTGAGAAAAATGGCATAATACAGCAATAAAAAACATTTGACCAAATCTATATATATAAGAGGCATCGTGATTACTTTCTAATCCTGCCCCCTGCACAGTAGCTCCGCCCCCACCACATTACCACACATAATGCCACCCCCACCACATTACCACATGCAATCCCACCCCCCACCACATTGCCACACACAATCCCACCCCCACACCACATTGCCACACATAATCCCACCCCCCAACACATCACCACACATAATCCCGCCCCCCCACCCCATTACCACACATAATCCCGCACCCCCAACACACATTACCACACATAATCCCGCCCCCCACCATATTACCGCTCATAATCCCGCCCCCACCACATTACCGCTCATAATCCCGCCCCCATCATATCACCACACATAATCCCGCCACCCCACCACATCACCACACATAATCCCCCCACACATTACCACACATAATCACGCCCCCCACCACATTACCGCTCATAATCACGCCCCCCACACATTACCACACATAATCACGCCCCCCACCACATTACTGCTCATAATCCCGCCCCCCCACCACATCACCACACATAATCCCGCCCCCAACACATTACCACACATAATCCCGCCCCCAACACATTAACACACATAATCCCGCCCACCCACCAGATTACCACACACAATCCCACCCCCCATCACATTACCACACATAATCCCGCCCCCCACCACATTACCGCTCCTAATCCCGCCCCCCAAACACATTACCGCACATAATCCCGCCCCCCACCACATTACCACACATAATCCTGCCCCCACCACATTACCACTCATAATCCCGCCCCCCCACCACATTAGCACACATAATCCCACCCTCCACCACATTACCACACATAATCCCGCCCCCACCACACTACCACACATAATCACACCCCCACCACATTACCACACACAATCTCGCCTCCCACCACTTCACTACACATAATCCTGCCCTCCCACCACATTACCACACATAATCCTGCCCCCACCACATTACCACACATAATTCCGCACCCCCACCACATCACCATACATAATACCACCCCCCACCACATTACCACACATAATCCCACCCCCCACCACATTGCCGCTCATAATCCCACCACCACATTACCGCTCATAATCCCGCTCCCCACCACACTACCACACATAATCCCGCCCCCCACCACATTACCACACACAATCCCGCCCCCCACCACATCACCACACATAATCCTGCCCCCCACCACATTACCACACATAATCCCACCCCCCACCACATTACCACACATAATTCCACCCCCCACCACATTACCACACATAATCCCGCCCCCACCACATCACCACACAGAATCCCACCCCCATCACATTACCACACACAATCCCGCCCCCCACCACATCACCACACATAATCTTGCCCCCACTACATTAACACACATAATCCCGCCCCCCCACCACATTACCACACATAATCCCGCACCCCCACCACATTACCACACATAATCCCGCCCCCAACACATTACCACACATAATACTGCCCCCCCACCACATTACCACACATAATCCCGCTCCCCCACCACATTACTACACATAATCCCGCCCCCATTACATTAACACACATAATCCCACCCGCCCACAATACCCCACGAGGCTCCGTCCCCACACATTACCACACAAGGCTCCGTCCCCCCACATTACCACACGAGGCTCCGTCCCCCCACATTACCACACAAGACTCCGTCCACACACATTACCACACTGTGAATAAAATGTATCATTAGTATTATTCAGATTTTTGATGATTATTATTGTTACTAACTTCATTTTAATTTCATTTACTACCTGCGTAAGCATTATTGAATGTTGTTGTCATTATTTACTTTAGTTTAATCACCAGCAGCGTTAATTAGATAGCAATGAGCGTGCCAAGCGTTAGCAGGCTGGAAACAGCTAGTTAGTCTATAAAGCCCTAACTAAGCCTAAGGCTGAGGTCACACTAGCGACAAAATCGGACGACTGCAATGCGATGAAATATCGCATTGCAGTCGGACCTATGTTAATCTATGGAGCAGCTCCCAGTATCAGATTTTTTGTGGTCCGTTTTAAACGTCCGAGTGCAATCGCAGCATGCTGCGATTGTCACCGATTGTGGGTCGACTATCGCCAATGCAAGTCTATGGGAGCAATGAAAAATCGGATTACAAACGGACCGCACGTGTGACTTGCGATTAAATCGCATCGCTGTCCTTTAGAAAAGCCGGCAATTCATCCCCGGCTATACTGTAAAATCACACTGACAGCTTTATTAAAGAATGGAATCAATACATATACACACATAGAATATATATATATATATATATATATATATATATATACATGTCATTGTGACATATATATACATATATTTATAGTTCATCCACTTCTACATACTGTAATAGCCGCTAATTCAATTGCCGGCTTTTGTGAAAATACAGAACCCGACATGAAATATTACATGGTTTACATACAGTTAACCATGTCATTTCATGTATTTTTATATATGGTTTAAACTTACAATTACATGAGTGTATGTGTGTGAAATTGCAGACATGTAGGGGTTAATTAAAGGTATAAATTCGTTGAAAAAAAATGCGTGGGCTCCCGGTGTATTTTCTCCACCAGATAAAGCCAGCGAGTGGGGCAGATAATAATAGACTAGGGAGGGTACTTTTTTTTTGTGCCCCCCCTGGCCACTAACATCTGCCCCCAGACACCCCAGAAAAGGCAAATCTCTAATTAGATTAGCCCTTTCTGGCACTTTGCCCATCTATTCCCATTGCCCTGTAGCGGTGGCGAATGGGTTAATAAGGGGTTAAAGCCACCTTGCAATTGAAAGGTGACTTTAAGCCTGGTTAATAATTGAGAGCTGTCAATTAGACAACTATCAATTATTAATCCTATTGTATGAAAGAAAAATCAAACACACACACTTTACTAAAAAAGAAGTTTAATGAAATAATCAAACAGTTTTTGACCATATTTTATTTTCCTGCTAAAACCATTTCCTGTAATAAAAATAAAATAAAAAACCAAAATTATTCTTACCTATCCGATGCACAGTCAGGTCCCACACTGTAATCCATCAGAAAGGGTTAACAGGTTACAGCTAGCAGGGAGCTAATGCTGCCTGCTGAGCTGTTACCCCCTGAATGAATCAGTTCCTCTCCCAGCGAAATGAGAGGAAGTGATTAATGAGTGGAGCTTAATTGATTTATTGCCACTTTCACTTCAGGTCAGGTCACCCTGACCTGACCTAAAGTGAAAGTGGGACGCAATCAATTAAGCTTCCCACAGTAATCACATCCTCGCCTGTTGCCGGGAGAGGAAGTTATTCATTCAGGATCTTTCAGCTGAGCAGGCAGAATTACTTGCGCTGCTTGGCTGAAAGCTTGTTTTATTATTTTTTCTTTATTATAGGAGATCAAGGGCTTCGCAGGGATTAAGAGTTAAATAAAAGATGGTCAAAAAAATGTGTTTTTATTTCATTAAAATTATTTATTCTTAAAGTGTGTGTGTTTTTTTATTTACTTCAATAGGATTAATAATTGATAGTTGTCTAATTGACAGCTCTCAATTATTAACCTGGCTTAAAGTCACCTTTCAATTGCAAGGTGGCTTTAACCCCTTATTAACCCATTCGCCACCGCTACAGGGCAATGGGAATAGATGGGCAAAGTGCCAGAAAGGACTAATCTAATTAGAGATTTGCCTTTTCTGGGGTGTCTGGGGGCAGATGTTAGTAGCCAGGGGGGCACAAAAAATGTACCCTCCCTAGGCTATTATTATCTGCCCCCACTCGCTGGCTTTGTCTGTCTGGTGGAGAAAATACAGGGGGAGCCCACGCATTTTTTTGCAACAAATTTATACCTTTAATTAACCCCTACATGTCTGCAATTTTGCACACATACACTCATGTAATTGTAAGTTTAAACCATATATAAAAAAACATGAAATTACATGGTTAACTGTATGTAAACCATGTGTCATTTCATGTCGGGTCTGTACTTTCACAAAAGCCGGCAATTGAATTAGCGGCTATTACAGTATGTAAAATCTATGAACTATAAATATATATATATATATATATATATATATATATATACATGTCACAGTGACATGTTTATATATATATATATATATATATATATATATATATATATATGTGTTCTATGTGTATATATCTATTCTTTCTTTTGTGATTTAAATACTATTCTTTTGGATCCACTATATGTCAGTTTTGGAAGCCTGCGAGAAATTCTCGCAAGTCGGATGTAAATCGGATGTTACAACTATGGTCAGATGCGACTAAATCGCATCTTTCCAGGAAAATCAGATGCCAGACGGATGTCTGTTCTTTACATTTTGGTCCGATAATCGACCGACTAAAACGGTCCGATTTTTTAGACGTTGTGTGTGACTCCAGCCTTACTCTAACACCTGCCTTGCTGTGGAGGTTGTCACCCTAAATAGCGATTTTTTTCGTGCCCCCATTCAATGAGGACTGTCCCTCAGTCCCCTATTACACCCTAACAATAAAGGTGGGAAAACAATGTCTTGATAGGGAAGAGATGAAAAAAGCAGAATAAATAACATATAATTTGAGAGACATTGCAGGTATTTTCATAGACCAAAAAAATGAATAAAATGAAACAATATCATCCCAGGCCTTGTGAAAGTATTCGGCTCCCTGGAACTTTTCAACCTTTTCCCACATATCATGTTTCAAACATAAAGATACCAAATGTAAATTTTAAACTTCTCCACCACAGAATCACAGACCAGCCTGTTGTGTTCCTTGGTCTTCATGATGCTCTCTGTGCTTCAAACAGAACCCTGAGAATATCACAGAGCAGGTGCATTTAAATTCAGAGACTTGATTACACACAGGTAGATTATGTTTATCATCATTAGTCATTTAGGACAACATTGGATCATTCAGAGATCCACAATGAACTTCTGGAGTGAGTTTGCTGCACTGAAAGTAAAGAGGCCGAATAATATTGCACGTCCCACTTTTCAGTTTCTGTATTTCCACAAAAATTTTAAATAACCAATAAATTTCATTCAACTTCACAATTGTGTCCCACTTGTTGATTCTTCACCCAAAATTTACATTTGGTATCTTTATTTTTGAAGCATATGTGGTAAAAGGTTGAAAAGTTCCAGGGAGCCGAATACTTTCGCAAGGCACTGTATATGATCCCTTTTGTTTTCATAGAAAGGGTAATTGTTAAATCTTGTTTTGTAGTGACTGCACTTTCGGGATATTGTCAAAGCTGCTGACATTTCTTTAACACAGTTAAACATAGAAAATAAACACATACTACCTTCCCAGACTCCATCTGCTCCTCTCAGTGTTGACTCTGGGCTTTCTGTGATAACAGAGATTGTTACCGCCATGATTTTGCCTATTGGTGTGTCTGAAAGCATTGAGTGAGAGTTCAGTCACCCAATCTAGGACAGGGACATGCTTAACTGTCTGTATGTTGAGGGACAGTTCAGCAATCTAATCAGGGCTGAGACGTGCCTTAGGGCTCCGTCATACATAGCGACACACCAGCGATCCCGACAACGATATGCACTTGTCAGGATCGCTGGTGTGTCGCTACATGATCGCTGGTGAGCTGCAAACAGGCAGCTCAGGCAGCGATCAGGACAGCGACACTGTGGGTAACGTCGCTTAGTTACCCGCAGTGTACGTTAGATACCAGCCCCCTGGTGCAGGGAGCTGTTAACCAAGGTACACATCGGGTTTCCAGGCGCTGCGCGGCACCTGGAAACCCGATGTGTACCTTGGTTACCAGCTCCCATGCAGCAACACGCTGGTATCCAACGTACACATCGGGTTTCCAGGTGCCGACCGCGCCTGGAAACCCGATGTGTACCTTGGTTACCAGATGATCGCTGGTCTCCTGCCTGCCACACGCAGCGATGCGTGCTGGCCAGCAGGAGACCAAAGATCAAAAAAATGTCCAGGACATTCAGCGACGATCAGCGATACCCAACAAGGGGGCTGATCGTCGCTGAATGTCACACACAGCAATATCGCTAGGGAGATCGCTGTTGCATCACAAAACTAGTGACTCAGCAGCGATCTCGCTAGCGAGATCGCTGTGTGTGACGGAGGCTTTAGTCTACTTCATGTGTCTCCTATTCAAGTGACTACCTGGCTATTTAGCTGGCTCTCTCCCTCTAATTACTGCCAGTTGTAACTTAGCTCAAGAGGTGTGCACTCTATATTTTGTGTTCCTGTATTTGATCTTTGTTGCCCAACCTTGGTCCTTGCCTTTGACAATCCATTTGCCTTGCCCTTTAGTCTTAATCAGCTATCTTCCAGGAATTCTAACCTCAAACTGTGACCTGACTATTCCTTTGTCTTAACTTTTTGTTTATGATGAGCCCTCTTGGTAGCTGACCCCGGACCTCATGACAATAATGTCAAATGGCTTGTCCATGAGTAATGTATAGCGTCTAGTGTTGAGTGATACTTCCCGATATCCATAAGTATTGGATCGGATTGGATCGGACCGATACTCAAAAAGTATAGGGTATCGCCGATTCTGATACCGGAAACCCAATGCAAGTCACTGGGACAGAAATATCGTAATTTAAAAAAAAACTTTCTTTCCTTGTAAACACTAGATATCCACACATAGAATATATATATATATATATACATATATATATATATATATATATAAATATATATATATATATATACATGTCATTGTGACATATATATATATACAGTACAGACCAAAAGTTTGGACACACTTTCTCATTCAATGATTTTTCTGTATTTTCATGGCTTTGAAAATTGTAGAATCACACTGAAGGCATCAAAACTATGAATTAACACATGTGGAATTATACATTACACTTTACAAAAGAGTGTGAAACAACTGAAAATATGTCTTATATTCTAGGTTCTTCAAAGTAGCCACCTTTTGCTTTGATTACTGCTTTGCATGCAGAAAAGGTGAATGGATGGACCCTGAAGGCCCGGAGGGGACCCTGAAGGCCCCCACAGAAGTGTAGGACAAAATGCAAAAATCAAGCACAAAAACAAAAAGAAGAAAATGTCTTATCTGTTAGCAGGAGATGCAGACACGACACAGCAGGCTACAAGGGAAACAGGAATCAAGGATAGAGACCAGAACAATTGATCACCGGCAACCCTGATGGGAAGGTGACTCCCTTATATAAGACCAGTCAGTAACACCTGATTCCCAATCCTCACAATCTTCACAATCTTCACTGGACAGACCAGTACCGCTTGTAACCACCAGAGGGAACCTCTGCTCAGAACTCATCTCAAGACCATTCACAACAGTACTCCCCCCTTGAGGAGGGGTCACCGAACCCTCATTTGAGCAACCAGGTCGGTCAGGATGAGTTCTATGGTACGCACGGATGAGTCTCCTAGCATGGATGTCCGAAGCAAACACCCAAGAATTGTCTTCCTGACCATAACCTCTCCACTTAACCAAATACTGGAGTTTCCGTCTAGAAAAGCGAGAATCTAATATTTTCTCAACCACATACTCCAGATTGCCCTCAACCATAACAGGGTCAGGAGGCACAGCAGCAGGAACCACTGGCTCAACAAACCTCTTCAACAAGGACTTGTGGAACACGTTATGGATCTTAAATGTCCCTGGAAGAAGCAAAATAAAAGAAACAGGATTAAGAATCTCCATGATCTTATAAGGTATAATGAACCTAGGCTTAAATTTAGGAGATGCTACTCTCATAGGAATATTTTTTGAGGACAACCAGACCAAGTCCCCTACTTAAACCGAGGACCATCAGTCCTATGCCGGTTAGCAAACCGCTGGGCCCTCTCCTGAGAGAGGGACAACCTCTCCACTACCTGGTCCCAAATCTGTTGCATACGCTCCACAACAGAGTCAACACCTGGACAGACAGAAGCCTCCGTCTGTCCTGAAGAAAATCGAGGGTGAAACCCAGAATTACAGAAAAAAGGAGACATCAAACTGGCAGAGCTAGCCCTATTATTAAGAGCAAACTCAGCCAAAGACAAAAAAGAGACCCAGTCATCCTGATCAGCAGACACAAAGCATCTTAGATAAGTCTCCAATGTCTGGTTTGTTCTCTCAGTTTGACCATTGGTCTGAGGATGAAATGCCGAGGAGAAAGACAATTGAACAACCAGTTTAGAACAAAAAGTCCTCCAAAATCTGGAAACAAACTGGACTCCTCTGTCAGACACTATGTTCTCAGGAATGCCGTGTAAATGAACCACGTGCTGAAGGAACAACGGCACCAATTCAGAGGAGGAAGGCAACTTAGGTAATGGCACAAGATGTATCATCTTGGAAAACCTATCACAAATCACCCAGATGGCAGTCATTCTCTGAGAAACAGGAAGGTCGGAAATGAAATCCATAGAGATATGGGTTCATGGTCTCTTGCGCACAGGCAATGGCATCAACAAACCACTAGAGCGAGAGCAAGGCTTGGAGCGAGAGCAAGTCCCGCAGGACTGCACAAATTCCCTGACATCACGAGACAAGGTAGGCCACCAAAAGGACCGACTAACCAAGTCTCTGGTACCAAAAATTCCAGGATGCCCAGCCAACGCGGAACAATGAATCTCAGACATCACACTCTTTTTCCACTGGTCCGGGACAAACAATTTTCCAACAGGGCAGCGCTCGGGCCTATCCTCCTGACACCCCTCCAGAGCAAGTCTCAAATTAGGTGAGATGGCGGAAAGAACTACACCCTCTTTCAAAATAACAGAAGGATCAGATAACTCAGGAGAGTCCGCAAGGAAGCTCCTCGAGAGGGCATCCGCCTTAACATTCTTAGTGCCAGGAAGAAAGGAAACCACAAAATTAAAACGTGTGAAAAACAAGGCCCACCTGTCCTGTCTAGGATTGAGTCGCTTGGCAGATTCCAGATAAATCAGATTCTTATGGTCAGTAAGGACGACCACCTGATGTTTGGCTCCCTCCAGCCAATGTCTCCACTCTTCAAAAGCCCACTTCATGGCCAATAACTCCCGATTACCCACGTCATAATTACGTTCAGTAGGAGAAAATTTTCGAGAGAAAAAGGCACAAGGGTTACTTTTAGAAGTCTCTGGATCTTTTTGGGACAAAACGGCACCTGCCCCAATTTCAAGGCATCAACCTCCACCTGAAATGGCAGAGAAACATCAGGCTGCCGTAGAACAGGAGCAGAAGTGAATCTCTGCTTAAGTTCCTGAAATGCAGAGACTGCCTCAGGAGGCCAATTCACCACATCAGAACCCTTTTTGGTCAAATCAGTTAATGGTTTAACAATAACCGAGAAATTACCAATAAATTTACGATAAAAATTGGCAAAACCCAAAAATCTTTGAAGAGCCTTTAATGAAGTAGGTTGGACCCAATCACAGATGGCCTGAACCTTGACCGGGTCCATTTCAATAACAGATGGGGACAAAATGAATCCCAGAAATGAGATCCTCTGTACGCCAAAAAGACACTTTGATCCCTTCACATACAGAGCATTCTCTCTCAAAATCTGGAATACAGTTCGCACATGTTTCACATGAGAGTCCCAGTCATTAGAAAAAATCAAGATATCATCCAAATAAACAATCAGAAATTTATCCACAACATCCCTGAAAATGTCATTCATGAAGGACTGGAAGACAGAAGGAGCATTAGTGAGCCCAAAGGGCATCACAAGGTACTCAAAATGCCCCTCCAGGGTATTGAATGCCGTCTTCCATTCATCCCCGTGCTTAATGCGAATAAGGTTATATGCCCCCCTGAGGTCAAGCTTGGTAAACCAAGTAGCGTTTTTCATCCTGGAAAACAGGTCAGAAATCAAGGGTAACGGGTATTGATATTTCACAGTAATATTGTTCAAAAGACGATAATCAATACACGGCCTTAATGAACCATCCTTTTTGGCCACAAAGAAAAAAACCGGCACCTAAGGGTGAAGAGGATGGTCTGATATGACCCTTCTCCAATGACTCCTTGATATAAGACCGCATAGCGTCATGTTCAGGTACAGACAAGTTAAAAAGGCGACCTTTAGGGAATTTACTACCAGGCACTAATTCAATAGCGCAGTCATAGCTCCTATGGGGAGGCAAGGATGCAGATTTACTTTCGCTAAATACATCAGAAAAATCAATCAAAAAGTCAGGAACATCCTGAGCCTGGGGGGAGGCAGAAAAAACAGGAGTGTTGGTATTAACACATTGGCAGCCCCAACTGGTTACAGACACAGATTTCCAATCCAAAACAGGATTATGAGACTGTAACCAAGGGAAACCCAGTACGATAATATCATGCAGATTATACAGAACCAAAAATTTGCAGCACTCTTGATGATCAGGTTCAACCCTCGTTATCACCTGAGTAGAGAACTGAGGTTTATTCTCAGCCAAAGGGTAGAATCGATCCCCAGTAGGGGAATAGACTTCTGTAGGGGTATCAAGGGAAACCCACAACGTTTAGCAAAATCATAATCCATCAGGTTAATAGCTGCTCCAGAATCAACGAAAGCCTGAGCAGAAAATGAGGACAGAGAGCATATCAGCGTGACAGTTAATAAAAACTTAGTCTGAACACTACCCAAGACAACTGAGCGTGCAAAACGTCTTCCCCGCTTAGGGCAGACTGAAATAGCATGAGAGGCATCACCACAGTAGAAACATAACCCATTGCGCTTTCGAAACTCATGACGCTGTGCCCCAGACACCACTCTATCACACTGCATGGATTCAGAAGCAGGTTCACAAGGCAACACTATTCCACGCATACTTCTCCGCTCACGCAAACGTCTGTCAATTTGAATCGCTAATGACATAGAATCATTGAGACCAGAGGGGACAGGGAATCCCACCATAACATCCTTTACATTCTCTAACAGACCCTTCCGAAAAAGGGCTGCCAATGCATCGTCATTCCATTTGGTCAGGACTGCCCACCTTCGGAATCTCTGACAGTATAACTCAGCGTCATCAAGCCCCTGATTTAATGCCAACAAGGCTTTTTCAGCTTGATCAGTGACATTAGGCTCATCGTACAATAACCCCAAAGCCTGAAAAAATGCATCAACATCACTCAAAACAGGATCCCAGGTGTCAGGGAAAAAGCCCAATCCTGAGGATCGCCGCGCAGGAGAGAGATGACAATTTGAACCTCCTGCGCTGCGTTCCCTGAGGACTTAGATTTTAAGGCAAAAAACAATTTACAATTATTTTTGAAATTCTGAAACTTAGCTCGATCCCCTAAAAACAAATCTGGCATGGGAATCCTAGGTTCCACAACAAGCAACCTAGCAAGATATGCAGCAATACTCTGAACCTCAGTGGCAAGCTGATCCACACGGCCAGACAACCGTGCAAACTCCATTGAGAGAAAAAATCCTCCCCAGCACCCAGAGATACAGAGGGAAAAAAAAAATGCAACAAACAGAAAAATATCTCTGACAACTCTGACAACCGTTTTTTCTTTCACAAATTTTTTCCCTTCTGTGAGTACAATACAATTTTAAATTTTTGGGCCGGTGATACTGTTATGTTTCGGTAGCTGAGGAGTGCAGGCAAAAAAGGCAATACACCAGAGCAGTTGGAATCTATGAGATTGCAGTACCCTGACTAACCACAACAACCAGAGGCAGCCGTGGAGCGTTCCTACGTTGGTCCTAGACGCCTCGTCACAGCCTGAGAAACTAACTACACCTAAAGATAGATATAGGAAAGCTATCTGCCCCAGAGCAGAACCCCAAAGATAATAGAAAGCCCCCAAACATGTAATGGCGGTTAGACAAGAAGAAATACTGACACAGACAGAAAATAGTATGAGCAAACGTTGGGGCCCAAACTAACTAAAAAGGATAGGAAGGGTACTTACTGCAATCCCAGAAAACCCTGAAAAGCATCAACTCTACTAATTTCAAAAACACCTGAGATCACACGACCTCTACCACCTAAATTAGTTCTCTGGTGTAACAAAATCAAAACAGCAGCCACTGAAAAAACTGGAAAAAGCAAAAGTACAAACATCAGAGGCTGAACTAAACTGAGAGGGCAAAAGCCCCTGGAGGGGACCCTGAAGGCCCCCACAGAAGTGTAGGACAAAATGCAAAAATCAAGCACAAAAACAAAAAGAAGAAAATGTCTTATCTGTTAGCAGGAGATGCAGACACGACACAGCAGGCTACAAGGGAAACAGGAATCAAGGATAGAGACCAGAACAATTGATCACCGGCAACCCTGATGGGAAGGTGACTCCCTTATATAAGACCAGTCAGTAACACCTGATTCCCAATCCTCACAATCTTCACAATCTTCACTGGACAGACCAGTACCGCTTGTAACCACCAAAGGGAGCCTCTGCTCAGAACTCATCTCAAGCCCATTCACAACAGTTTTCATTATTTTTATTTCACGCTCATCCTGCGACACCATCGATCTCCTGTAAAAAAACAAAACTAACAAACCAACAAAAATACTCCCTGTCCGACGCAGTCCAAAATCACGAGTGTCCCATGACGAGTCCAGCTCTGCTACATCTGGATGCCAGGCTGAGCCTGACATCCAGATGTAGCAGAGCTGCTTACCTGAGGAGATTCCCCGGCGATGACGTCATCAGACTGCTTTACGGCCAGCTGTCGCGAGAGTACAGCTGGTCGAGATTACCCAGTACCCGTCAGCACGTGCAGTTATTGCGAGAAGTTGCACGTGACCGCCAGGGAGAGGGTAATAGCCGGCCATCCAGGAGGACGTGATCACCGGGGATTTTCTGCCAGGTAAGTGCTGAGTCCTGACTCCTGACAGACCCGACCAACACTGACAGTGACACTTTCGGGAAGTTCCTGTGTCACGTACTTCATTCTGTGACATAGGAACTCCCCATAGACTTTACAGGAAAATTCAGATTCCGGTATCTGATATGCAAAAAATATCGTATCTCAGAATCGGAATTCCGATACCGCGAATATCGGCCGTTACCCGATTTTTGCAGCATCGGAATGCTCAACACTAATAGCGTCACATTACAACTGACCTTTCTTCGGGTTAACTGTTTAGCTGATTCAATATAAATATTTTCATGATCCATTACCACAGTGACCTGGTCAAGTGCTCCATCTGAAAATTGTATCTGATAGGGGGGTGGTATTTGTCTCAATATTATGGAGAGCATTTTATAGGAAACAGGGGATTGATTTGTAATTTTCCTCCACTTACCAACTTCAAACCAATGGTCAGACGGAAAAGACAAATCAAATGTTGTAACAAATTTTAAGGTGTTTTGTTGTAGCTTAGCAAGACTACTGGTCCTCATTTAAATTTTTTGCTGAGTTCATCTTTAACAGTCCTGTCAATCACTCCACTGGAGCTTTGCCTTGTTTGCAATTATGAGTTTCATCCCCAATTTTGTGAATTTTCTAGCATAAGGTCTCGGTGTCCTGGAGTAGAGGTCGCTGTACAGAAACTTGGGAATGTCTGGAGGGAGGTTGAGAAGAATGTTAGGGTGGCTCAGCTTCACCAAAAATGGGAGGCAGATAGGAAACAATCTGCAGATCCCATCTTCAAAGTAGGTAATAAGTTGGGCTCTTCATGCATGTGCTGCGACTGTCACAGTCGTGTCACACAGCCGTGACACATGCAGCCGGCGTGATCCAGGAAGCCGGGTTCCTTCTACAGGTTATTCGGTAAGCGCTATAGCTTACCGAATAAGAAGGAACCTGAACAAATTTGCTCAACTCTAATATTGACCTCCTCCAGCTCACAATTCATTGTGATGCTATCGTGAACTTAACATTTATCTGAAGTGCGAGAGGAGAGGGTAAGGTGCATAGGACTCTTTATAATCAGGGCCGGCTCCAGGTTTTTGAGGGCCCCGGGCGAAAGAGTCTCAGTGGGCCCCCCGCCCCCCCTTTAACACATACCAACCACGATTCATGATGCACGGATACAGCAGAGAAATATATGGTATAGTATGGATTAGACCAGAATATAAAAAGCAGAAAAACGGTACTGTATCAGAAGCGTACAGCTGTATACAATGTAGGGGTAATTGTAAATTTCCGTATATATTTCCGGAGTCACACACAGACGTTCACTCAGTATGGATTTGACCAGAATACAAAAAGAAGAAAAAAAGGTACTGTATCACAAGATACCAGGTGTGTATAGTATTCACTTAAGCCAAACAAAACAAATTGATGGCACAAAGAGTGTATAAATTAATTCAAATCCTTCTTTATTCACAAGCAATTATAATAAAATTATTATTATAATTATTATAATAAAATCAAAAACCTCCAAAAACCAGACTAGAAAAGGCATGCAGCTGAAATGGGTGCAAACAAACTACATTGGTTTATATATAAGCGCTAATGGTGCCTTTAAATGTGACCCACAAAATTGATCATTAATACTCACTATTAGGCCGGGATCACACATGTGAGTAAGTCGTCCGACACTCGCATGTGAAATCCCAGCTCTGGCGCCGGCACTCGGGAGTGGAGCGAGCGGCTGCATAGAACTAAATGCAGCCGCTCGCTCCACTCCCGAGTGCCGGCGCCAGAGCTGGGATTTCACATGCGAGTGTCGGACGACTTACTCGCATGTGTGATCCCGGCCTTACTGCCTGAAAACATAGATACTAAGTGAAATGATCAAGGTGGAGTACATAAGGAATCCATGAAAAAGTGCATGTAACATAGAAATACCTGTGGTAGACTGCGATACAATTACAACATAGTGGTCATACTAGCTAATACTACACAGTATAATAGCTGTTTGGGGTGGTCTCAAGCTGTCGGTCTGGTCTGTTGCAGGATGAAATCTGAGAAGTGCTGTAAATTCTACTTGTGACCACCCCCAGCAGCTAGTATACTGTGTAGTGTACTAACCTTTCCCCTGGAATAACACAGGAGCCAGGAGGAAAGCATTAATCAGCTCTTTGGAACCACATGTCTGTACTCACTCACTATCACTGCCTCAGGACTCAGAAACCTCAGCGTCAGTGAGCACTGGGAATCTGTGCAGGAGACAGGAGTGCAGACAGTGCCAGCCTGGAGTCAGGACCATTTTCAACGCTGCCTGCAGGCAGCCTGCATACAAACTAGCTTCCGTTCTGTCCTCTGCAGCTCGCCTCTTCCTATCTCAGCCTCATCACTTCCTCCCTGGCTGCAGCACAGTGAGGAGACAGGGGGCGGAGCTCGCCTCTACTAGACCAAGCCTGACGTCTGGAAGCGTGTCTGTCTGCTGCCATGACTCTGAGTGAGCGTGAGTGGGCCCCCCCGTCTCGTCAGGGCCCCGGCACTTGCCCGGGTGTGCCAGGTGCTGACGCCGGCCCTGTTTATAATTAATTGAAAAATGGGAGAAGACGCTGTCAGGGACTTGTAATGAATTGAGAGGGGTCAGAGTATACTGAGTACCTGATAGCGTCTTCTTCTACCCACAAATTCATTATGGTGCAATAATGGACTTTTAATGAAATGGGGATGGGCACAGGACAGGGACTAAAGCTATGTGCACACATTCAGAATTTGCAGGAGTAAATCTGCTGCATATCTTATTGTGTTGACAGGAAAAACGCTGCATAAACTACATTTATTTTTTGAAAGAAAGCGGCGGCAGTACTTAACCCAAGAAAAATTATTAGGAAAAAAAGCTACTTAGGATAGCTAAAATTTAACTTTTATTGGGTACCATATATACTCGTGTATAAGCCGAGATTTTCAGCCCATTTTTTAGGGCTGAAAGTCCCCCTCTCGGCTTATACACGGGTCATATATGGGGGTCAGCGGGGGAGGGGGAGCGGGTGTGTCGGATCATACTCACCCCTCCGCCGGCGCGGTCTCTGCAGCCCCCCTGCTTCTCCCACGATCTCCGGCTCCTTCCTGCAGCAGTCACATGGTATCACTCATTAAAGTCATGAATATGCACATATTCATGACTTTAATGAGCGGTACCACGTGACCGCTGTAGGACGGAAGCGCTGCGGAGACCGCCGGGAGAAGAGGAGACGCTGCAGAGAGTGACGCGCCGGCAGAGGGGTGAGTATAGCGATATTTACCTGTCCCTGGACCACCGCTGCACGCTGCTCCCTAGTCCGACTCCTCTGGCTGAGAATGTTCAGGCAGAGGGCGCGATGACGTCGTTAGTGCGCGCCGCGCCCCCTGCCTGGTCATTCACTGCCGAGGACCCGGAAGAAGGAGCAGTGCGCAGCGGTGGACCGGTCCGGTGACAGGTAATATCTCAGGTGCCGGGGTCTTGAGCGAGCGGTGACACCGGCACCTGTCCCCCATAGCGCGCTGGTGTCACCGCCTGCTCAGGACACCAGCACCTGGCCCCCAGCGACGAGAGGTGAGTATGTCATTTTTTTTTTGCAGCAGTAGCGCGGCAGCATAAGGGACGTATACTATGGGGCATAATCTGTGGAGCATATGGGGGCATAATCTGTGCAGCATATGGGGCATGATCTGTTGATCATACGGGGGCATAATCTGTGCAGCATATGGGGGCATAATCTGGAGCATATGGGGGCATAATCTGTGGATCATACGGGGGCATAATCAGGGGAGTATATGGGGGCATAATCTGTGCAGCATATGAGGGCATAATCTGTGGATCATACGGGGGCATAATCTGTGCAGCATATGGGCATAATCTGTGCAGCATATGGGGGCATAATCTGTGGATCATACGGGGGCATAATCAGGGGAGTATATGGGGGCATAATCTGTGCAGCATATGGGGGCATAATCTGTGGATCATACGGGGGCATAATCTGTGCAGCATATGGGGGCATAATCTGTGGATCATACGGGGGCATAATCTGTGCAGCATATGGGCATAATCTGTGCAGCATATGGGGGCATAATCTGTGGATCATACGGGGGCATAATCAGGGGAGTATATAGGGGCATAATCTGTGCAGCATATGGGGGCATAATCTGTGCAGTTTATGGGGGCCTAATCTATGGAGCATATGGGGCATAATAATTTTTCACCCTAGGCTTATACGCAAGTTAATAAGTTTTCCCAGTTTTTTGTGGCAAAATTAGGGGGGTCGGCTTATATACGGGTCGGCTTATACATGAGTATATACGGTATTTAAGATAAAAATAGCACAAAGAATAATAAACAACATATAAAGTGCATATGTGCCAGAACTGTAATAACACCAAGAACTAAAAATAAAGGTAGCAAATGGTCACCATTAGAGATGAGCGACTTTGCCTTTTTTAGGGTCGAGTCGAGTTTCATGGAACCCGACTTTCTCAAAAGTCGAGTCGAACGAAGTCGGCAGACTAACGGAAATGGGGAATAAAATTCGGCAGGGAGTAGAGGACTGTAAACACACCTACAGTGCCCATTTCAATGCCAACGACATCAATTCTTATTACTTAAGCTTGTCAACCTTAATTTACATAACACACTGAAAACTGGGGGTTATTTGGCTAAAGTTGTGCGGGGCAGGGCTGGCTCCAGGTTTTCGTGGGCCCCGGGCCGAAGAGTCTTAGTGGGCCCTTTTCACACATACAACAATTCATGAAGCTCCGTTACGGCAGAGAAATATAGATATAGTACAATGCCAAATACTTCACTTCTTACATTACATGAGTGATATCTATTTTAAATTCTACAATAGCTCAAAAAACGGACAGTATAGTCCTCCATATAGTATTATGGGCACCACATAGTGCGCCATACAGAATAATGAGCCCCATATATTGCTCCATACAGAATAATGAGCCCCATATATTGCTCAATACAGAATGGGCTCCATATAATGCTCCATACAGAATAGGCCCCATATGTGCTCCATATGATGCTCCATATATAAAGGGCCCTATAAGATGCCCAATAAATAATGAACCCCATATGATGCTCTAATATATGATGGGCCCCATATATGATGCTGCAGTGTATGATGAACCCCATATAATGCTCCAGATATAATGGTCCCCATATATAATGCTCCATATATAATGGTCTCCATGTGATGCTCCATATATAATGTGCCCCATATGATGCGCCATATATAATGGGCCCCATATGATGCTCCAGTATATGATGTGCCCCATGGATGCTCCAGTGTATAATGGGCCCTATCTATAATGCTCAAGTGTATGACGTTCAGCAGCTGCAAATGGAGGAATTGGAGAAGTCGGAGGAAGAGGAGGACAAAGCGAGCCATTTTGCTGGCAACCTATGTGTCATCAGGGGAAGGTGGTACAAAATCCTTTGAAACCCAGGCATGGTTCATTTTAATGAAGGTGAGATCATCAACATTTTGGGTCGGCAGCTGGGTCCTTCTTTTTGTCAGGATTGATCCAGCAGCACTGAAGACTCTTTCTGATAGCACACTACCAGCAGGGCAAGCGAGCTACTGTAAGGCATATGGTGCCAATTCAGCCCAGGTGTCCAGTTTACAGGCCCAGTAGTCAAAGGTGAATGAACTGTGAGGGAGAACATCGATGGGGGAGAAGTAATTTTGAACCATAGTTGACAACTGCTGTCTCCTGTCTGTTCCAATCGATTCAGTATTACCAGTCGGGTGCGCTGTATCGCCAATATTAGCTGTAGGTTCTCCTGTGGCATGATGCTCTGTAATTTGCCTTTATAGCGTGGATCGAGGATGCTGGCCAACCAGTAGTCGTCATCCTTCATAATTTTGGCAATGCGGGGATCCCTTTTTATGATCCGCAAGACATAATCACACATGTGGGCCAATGTTCCAGGTGTCAATGATGCACTGCCAGTGGTGGGTGGAGGAGCACTTTCTGCCAAATCCACATCCCTCCATTCACGCACAAACCCTGTACCAGACCTTGGCAAGTTCAGAAGAGTAGGCGATAGATCTGGAGGCTGTTTCGGCAATGTAAGCCAAAACCTGTTTCTTATGCTCCGGCTTTAAAAGCAGTTTACCTACTCCCAGAAAAGGGAGCCTTCCAGGTCTTCTGGAGCTGGACAATGATGCAGGCTCAACACCTCCTGCCTTTGGTGCTATTGGGCTTTTGGCACTACCAGCAGATGCACCACCACCACCATCATTCCCAGCTGGCCCCCCGCCCACGTCCGTGGCCTCTTCCACCATACTTCCTCATATTTGCGAAAATGTACCAAAAATACAGCACTGTATGAGGAGCGTACAGCTGTATATGGCATTAGGGAAAATTTAAATCTCCGTATATATTTCCGGAGTCACACACAGATGATCACTCAGTATGGATTTGACCGTAATACAAAGAGCAGATGTACGGTACTGTCTCAGAAGCGTACAGCTGTATACGGTGTAGGGGAAAATTGCAATCTCCGTATATATTTCTGAAGTCACACACAGACGCTCACTCAGTATGGATTTGACCGTAATACAAACAGCAGATATACGATACTGTCTCAGAAGCGTACAGCTGTATACGGTGTAGGGGAAAATTGCAATCTCTGTATATATTTCCGGAGTCACACACAGACGCTCACTCAGTATGGATTTGACCGTAATACATAGAGCAGATACACAATACTGTCTCAGAAGTGTACAGCTGTATACGGTGTAGGGGAAAATTGCAATCTCCGTATATATTTCCGGAGTCACACACAGACACTCACTCAGTATGGATTTGACCGTAATACAAAGAGCAGATATACTGTACTGTCTCTGAAGCGTACAGCTGTATATGATGTAGGGGAAAATTGCAATCTCCGTATATATTTCCGGAGTTACACACAGACACTCACTCAGTATGGATTTGACCGTAATACAAAGAGCAGATATATACGGTACTGCCTCAGAAGCATACAGCTGTAAATGGTGTAGGGGAAAATTGCAATCTCCGTATATATTTCCGGAGTCACACACAGACAATCACTCAGTATGGATTTGACCATAATAAAAAGAGCAGATATACGGTACTGTCTCAGAAGCGTAAAGCTGTATACAGTGTAGGGGAAAATTGCAATCTCCGTATATATTTCCGGAGTCACACACAGACGCTCACTCAGTATGGATTTGACCATAATACAAAGAGCAGATATATACGGTACTGTCTCAGAAGCGTACAGCTGTAAGCGGTGCATGGGAAAATTGCAATCTCCGTATATATTTCCGGAGTCACACACAGACACTTACTCAGTATGGATTTGACCGTAATACAAAGAGCAAATATACGGTCCTGTCTCAGAAGCGTACAGCTGTATACGGTGTAGTGGAAAATTGCAATCTCCGTATATATTTCCGGAGTCACACACAGATGATCACTCAGTATGGATTTGACCATAATTGTTATGATTTGGTAGCTGAGGAGAGCAAGCAAAAAAGGAAATACACCAGAGAGGTTGGAATCTATGGGATTGCAGTACCCTGACTAACCACCACAACTAAAGGCAGCCGTGGAGCGTACCTACGTTGGTCCTAGACACCTCGTCACAGCCTGAGAAGCTAACTACACCTAAAGACAGAAAGAGGAAAACTATCTGCCCCGGAGCAGATCCCCAAAGAACATAGAAAGCCCCCAAACATGTAATGGCGGTTAGACAAGAGGAGATACAGACACAGACAGAAAATAGTATGAGCAAACGTTGGGGCCCAAACTTCCTAAATAGAAAAGGATAGGAAGGACACTTACTGTAAGGTTCTTTGTCTCTGTTGACATGTTCCTTGAAACTCAGTTTTCCGTCGGCCATTTTGCTTTCTGTCTTTCTGCAGCTCTTGCCCTCAGTTAATATGGAGTTTCCAGTTTTCATGTTCCCTCCCTGATTCTTCCCTCTTGCTTCTTAAGCAGCCTCAGCTGAACAATCAGTGCTCCTGAATCAAGCCTCAGTCAGTCTGTGACCTGACTTCTGGAAACCTTGGACTTGTACTCCAGCTATTCCCTACTGAGGAGCCTTTGAACACTTTTGGACTCTGGAAACCTGCTGTTTGGTGAATCCATGTTTGCAGAGGAATTACGGTACAGAGAAGAGATCCTGAACCTGCTTTGGAGATTTATTGTAGTGCTTGAAGTTACTCTGGCCTGCTGTGTCTCCTGTCGCTGTTCCTGCAAACTGTGTGAACTTTTCAGCATGCTTGTATGAAGTAATACAAGTCATTTCATATCAACCTGTGTCTCCTGTGTTTTCCTCGCACCCAAGCACAAGACGCTATAGGAACTGTACACTATACATGACAAGATTCAGGAGCCAATGTTTAGTGTCTGCTGGGTCTGGGAAAGCCGTGTCTGCTGTGACTGTGGATATCCGATGTCCGTTTAATATCTTATGTGATGACAGTGGTTGTGACTTCTCACAACCATTCCAGGTGAGCGCATTCCCTTAAAATTTTACTCTGGAGTGTTACCACAGGTAAACACTATTGTTTTTTTTTTTCCTTTCCTCTTCTCCTTCCAGCACTTCTGCCTTAAAAGATCTGGAAGATGGAGGCCCGCATAAAGGAACTTTGCGGAGTGACTGATACAATCCTTTCAGATGTACAGACTTTAAAAACCCGTTTTGCAAGCCTACAGGACCTCACTAATCATAATTTGCAAGTGTTTGGACAGACTACCCAGGAATTGTGAGCCAGGATTGAGGCTCTAGAGGAACGAGCCCAGGCTCCTGCCATAACCCCGAGTTCTGGGATCCCCAAATTACCTCTTTTTCGTTTTGGCGGTGAACGTGAGAAATTCAGGGGATTTATTAATCAATGCAATTTATTTTTCTCTGCACAAGCTTCACAATTTCCCACTGAACGATCCAAAGTGCTTACTATAATCATGTTGCTTACCAATAAGGCTTTGATGTGGGCAAACCCTCTGATTGAGACTGAGGATGATTGTTTGAATCACCTTGATGCTTTTATTTCAGCCATGGGGCAGGTGTTTGATGACCCCAATCGAGGTGCAACAGCTGAAGCAGCCATGTTAACTTTGCGCCAAGGTAAGCGTTCAGTAGCCGAATATGCCCTGGATTTCAGGAGATGGGCTCTTGATACCACTTGGGACACTTCCGCTAAAAAATCTATTTTTCGGAAAGGGTTGTCTCCACTGATTAAGGATGAACTTGCTCGTGCCGACCCTTCCACTGCGTTAGGTGACTTTATTAACTATTGTATCCGTATTGATGCTCGTTTGACTGAACGCAGACAAGAGAGATGGTTCGAAAATAATCGCACTAACCTTTTACTACCTCCCTCCTCAGCTAAGGAACCTTTGAGTAGGATCACAAGGGAACCAGAACCTGAACCCATGCAGGTGGACTCTTTACAAAGACGGGTTAGTGATGCACGCAAAGAACATCGTATAAAGGAAAATCTATGTTTCTACTGTGGTAAGTCAGGGCACTTCATTATAAACTGCCCCAGCCGTTCTCGTAAGACTACTGCAGCAGTCATTCACTGTGAGTGTTGCGAGAGGAGCTCTGTCATGTCCGAGCCTCAGGCTCCAGAGAGATCTGCTGCAAGAGATCTTGATTTCTCGGACTTAAACTCTGTTAGTTCTGGGGACGATGACGGTATAAACGCTGCAATTTTTCAAGTTTCCTCAGCGGTGTCCCAGCTGAGTTGTAAAAGAAACAGTTCTCATTGCTTCCTTTCCATCAAACTCTGGGTTGACTCAGTCTGGGTGTCTAGCTCTGCTATGATCGACTCAGGAGCAAGTGGAAATTTTATGGATATCTCCTTTGCTCTGAAACAGGGGATACGTAAAGTGAAGAAGGCTACTCCAGTACAGATGGAGACTGTGGATGGCTCTCTACTGACTTCTGGACCAGTGGATCAAGAAACAGAGCCTTTGAGGGTCCTTATGGGTAAAGATCATCAGGAGAAAATGTCTTTTTTGCTTATCTCTTCTCCCCACTTTCCCATTATTCTAGGGCTACCATGGCTGCAGGCGCAGAATCCTACGATTAACTGGGAGACCAAGGAATTACACTTTCCGGAGAAACAGATGAGTCAAGGAGTTTCAGCTTGCTCTGTTCCTAAAGGAACCATGTCAGTCCCTGAACTACCAGCTGTATACCAGGACTATGTGGATTTATGTGACAAGAAGAACGCTGATCAGCTTCCTCCTCACCGTCCATATGATTGTCCAATTGAATTATTGCCTGGAGCCGAGATACCTTTTGGTAAGATCTACCCCCTAGCGGGGCCCGAGCTAAAAGCTTTGAAGGATTATATAGACGAAAATTTAGCCAGGGGCTTCATACGCCCCTCTTCATCTCCCGCAGGTGCACCCATCTTCTTTGTAAAGAAGAAAGATGGATCTCTGAGACCCTGCATAGACTATAGGGAACTCAATAAGGTTACTATTAGAAACCATTATCCATTGCCTTTAATCCCTGAGTTGTTGGAGAGAGTGCGGCATGCCAAAATTTTCTCTAAACTGGATTTCCGTGTGGCCTATAACTTGGTCCGTATTAGACCTGGGGATGAATGGAAGACTGCTTTCAGGTCACGCTATGGACACTTTGAATATCTAGTTATGCCTTTTGGTCTGAGTACCGCCCCAGCCACTTTCCAACACTTTGTGAATGATATCTTCAGGGATCTCCTAGATACATTTGTGGTGATTTATCTGGATGATATTCTAATTTTTTCTAACTCCACAGAGGAACATCATGGACATGTGAGAATGGTCTTAGAACGCCTAAGACAAAACCATCTCTACATCAAACTTGAAAAATGTGAATTCCATAGGACCGAAATTCAATTTCTGGGGTATGTACTATCTACGCAAGGGATTAGTATGGATGGAAGCAAGACCCAAGCCATCAAGGATTGGCCAATTCCTAGAAATGTGAAGGAGGTGCAGCGTTTCATCGGTTTGCCAACTTCTATAGACGTTTCATTAAGAATTTTTCTGAGGTAGTGTCACCTATCACCCAACTTACCCGGAAACAGTCTAGGTTCTCCTGGACCCCGCAAGCTCAGGAAGCATTTTCCTGTTTAAAGGATAAATTTACCACCGCACCTATCTTAGTACATCCCAACCCCGAGCTTGCCTTCATAATAGAGGTGGATGCTTCAGACTGTGCCGTTGGAGCTATACTCTCTCAGAGAACAGGTGAGAAGAATGTCTTGCATCCCTGTGCCTTCTTTTCCCAGCAGTTGTCTTCGGCTGAGAGGAACTACGATGTGGGCAATAGAGAATTGTTGGCCATTATTGCCGCCTACAGGATGATTGGGTGGATCTACTTCCACTGGCTGAGTTCTCTTATAACAACTTTCAGAGTGCCTCCACTAAGCAGTCTCCTTTTTACTCCAATCTAGGTTATCATCCTAACATTCTTCCTCGATTTCCCATAGATACGCCCTTGCCGGCAGTGGCTGAAAGAATCACTTCTTTACAAAAGAATATGGATCTTCTAAAGGAAAATCTAGATTCGGCTCAGGAAAGGTACAAGAAAGCAGCAGATAAATTTCGTAAACCTGCACCAGCTTTCAAGGTAGGAGATTTGGTCTGGCTGTCAACCAGAAATCTTAAATTAAAGATTCCATCGTCTAAATTGGGACATAAGTACATTGGACCTTATAAGATCAATAAGATTATAAGTGCTGTTGCTTGTCGTCTTCAATTGCCCAGAACTATGAGAATCCACCCTGTCTTTCATGTATCCCTACTAAAGGCTGCAACACCCAATACGTTTCCTGGACATTCTTCTCCTTGCCCTGACCCAGTGCTGGTCGATGGTCAGGAAGAATTTATGGTGGAAAGGATTCTAGATTCCAGGTTGTACAGAAATCAGTTGCAATATTTGATTAAATGGCAGGGCTACCCAGTGGAGGACAACTCATGGGAACCAGTCAATAATGTAAATGCTCCTCGCCTGCTCCGCCAGTTTCATCAGAGGTACCCTGACAAGCCTGGTCTGAGGTCATCCGGAGGTTGTCCCTAAGGGGGGAGTAATGTAAGGTTCTTTGTCTCTGTTGACATGTTCCTTGAAACTCAGTTTTCCGTCGGCCATTTTGCTTTCTGTCTTTCTGCAGCTCTTGCCCTCAGTTAATATGGAGTTTCCAGTTTTCATGTTCCCGCCCTGATTCTTCCCTCTTGCTTCTTAAGCAGCCTCAGCTGAACAATCAGTTCTCCTGAATCAAGCCTCAGTCAGTCTGTGACCTGACTTCTGGAAACCTTGGACTTGTACTCCAGCTATTCCCTACTGAGGAGCCTTTGAACACTTTTGGACTCTGGAAACCTGCTGTTTGGTGAATCCATGTTTGCAGAGGAATTACGGTACAGAGAAGAGATCCTGAACCTGCTTTGGAGATTTATTGTAGTGCTTGAAGTTACTCTGGCCTGCTGTGTCTCCTGTCGCTGTTCCTGCAAACTGTGTGAACTTTTCAGCATGCTTGTATGAAGTAATACAAGTCATTTCATATCAACCTGTGTCTCCTGTGTTTTCCTCGCACCCAAGCACAAGACGCTATAGGAACTGTACACTATACATGACACTTACTGCAATCCCAATAAACCCTGAAAAGTACCAACTCTACTAATTACAAAAACACCTGAGATCACACGACCTCTACCACCTAAATTAGTTCTCTGGTGCAACAAAAACCAAACAGCAGCCACTGAAAAAACTGGAAAAGGCAAATGAACAAACAACAGTGGCTGAACTAAACTGAGAGGAGCACAAGCCCCCGGAGGGGACCCGGCAGACCCCCACAGAAGTGCAGGACAAAATGCAAAAAGCAAGCACAAAAAACTAAAAGAAGAAAATGTCTTATCTGTTAGCAGAAGATGCAGGCACGAAACAGCAAGCTACAAAGTGAACAGGAATCAAAGATGAGACCAGAACAATTGATCACCGGCAACCCTGATGGGAGGGAACCTCCCTTATATAAGACCAGTCAGTAACACCTGATCGCCAATCTTCACAATCTTCATTGGATAGTTCAGTACTGTTTGTAACCACCAGAGGGAGCTTCTGCTCAGAATTCATTTCTAGCACATTCACAACAGTACCCCCCCCTTGAGGAGGGGTCACCAAACCCTCATTTGAGCAACCAGGTCGTTCAGGATGAGCTCTGTGATACGCACGGATGAGTCTCCTAGCATGGATGTCCGAAGCAAACACCCAAGAATTGTCCTCCTGACCATGACCTCTCCACTTAACTAAATACTGGAGTTTCCGTCTAGAAAAACGAGAATTCAATATTTTCTCAACCACATACTCCAGATTGCCCTCAACCAAAACAGGGTCAGGAGGCACAGCCATAGGAACCACTGGCTTGACAAACCTCTTCAATAAGGACTTGTGGAACACGTTATGGATCTTAAATGTCCCTGGAAGAAGTAAACGAAAGGAAACAGGATTAAGAATCTCCATGATCTTATAAGGTCCAATGAACCTAGGCTTAAACTTAGGAGATGCAACTCTCATAGGGATATTTCTTGAGGACAACCAGACCAAGTCCCCCACTTCAAACCGAGGACCATCAGTCCTATGCCGGTTGGCAAACCGCTGGGCCCTCTCCTGAGAGAGGGACAACCTCTCCACTACCTGGTCCCAAATCTGCTGCATACGCTCCACAACAGAGTCAACACCTGGACAGGTGTCTGTCCTGAAGAAAATCGAGGGTGAAACCCAAAATTGCAGAAAAATGGAGACATCAAAGTGGCAGAGCTAGCCCTATTATTAAGAGCAAACTCAGCCAAAGGCAAAAAGGAGACCCAGTCATCCTGATCAGCAGACACAAAGCATCTCAGATAAGTCTCCAATGTCTGGTTTGTTCTCTCAGTTTGTCCATTGGTCTGAGGATGAAAAGCCGAGGAGAAAGATAACTGAACACCAAGTTTAGAACAAAAAGTCCTCCAAAATCTGGAAACAAACTGGACTCCTCTGTCAGACACAATGTTCTCAGGAATGCCGTGTAAATGAACCACGTGCTGAAGGAACAAAGGCACCAATTCAGAGGAGGAAGGCAACTTAGGTAATGGCACAAGATGTATCATTTTGGAAAACCTATCACAAATCACCCAGATAACAGTCATTCTCTGAGAAACAGGGAGGTCGGAAATGAAATCCATAGAGATATGGGTCCATGGTCTCTTGGGCACAGGCAATGGCATCAACAAACCACTAGAGCGAGAGCAAGGCTTGGAGCGAGAGCAAGTCCCGCAGGATTGCACAAATTCCCTGACTTCACGAGACAAAGTAGGCCACCAAAAGGACCGACTAACCAAGTCTCTGGTACCAAAAATTCCAGGATGACCAGCCAACGCGGAACAATGAATCTCAGACATCACACTCTTTTTCCATCGGTCTGGGACAAACAATTTCCCAATAGGGCAGCGCTCGGGTTTATCCTCCTGACACCCTTCCAGAGCCAGTCTCAAATTGGGCGAGATGGCGGAAAGAACTACACCCTCTTTCAAAATAACAGCAGGATCAGATAACTCAGGAGAGTCCGCAAGGAAACTCCTCGAGAGGGCATCCGCCTTAACATTCTTAGTGCCAGGAAGAAAGGAAACCACAAAATTAAAACGTGTGAAAAACAAGGCCCACCTGGCCTGTCTAGGATTAAGTCGCTTGGCTGATTCCAGATAAACCAGATTCTTATGGTCCGTGAGGACCACCACCTGATGTTTGGCTCCCTCCAGCCAATGTCTCCACTCTTCAAAAGCCCACTTCATGGCCAATAACTCCCGATTACCCACGTCATAATTACGCTCAGTTGGAGAAAATCTTTGAGAGAAAAAGGCACAAGGGTTACTTCTAGAGGTCTCTGGATCTCTTTGGGACAAAACGGCAACTGCCCCAATTTCAGAGGCATCAACCTCCACCTGAAACAGCAGAGAAACATCAGGCTGCCGTAGAACAGGAGCAGAAGTGAATCTCTGCTTAAGTTCCTGAAACGCAGAGACTGCCTCAGGAGGCCAATTCACCACATCAGAACCCTTTTTGGTCAAATCAGTCAATGGTTTAACAATAACAGAGAAATTACCAATAAATTTACGATAAAAATTGGCAAAACCCAAAAATCTTTGAAGAGCCTTTAATGAAGAAGGTTTGGACCCAATCACAGATGGCCTGAACCTTGACCGGGTCCATTTCAATAACAGATGGGGACAAAATGAATCCCAGAAATGAGATCCTCTGTACGCCAAAAAGACACTTTGATCCCTTCACATACAGAGCATTCTCTCTCAAAATCTGGAACACAGTCCAAACATGTTTCACATGAGAGTCCCAGTCATTGGAAAAAATCAAGATATCATCCAAATAAACAACCAGAAATTTATCCACAAAATCCCTGAAAATGTCATTCATGAAGGACTGGAAGACAGAAGGAGCATTAGTGAGCCCAAAGGGCATCACTAGGTACTCAAAATGCCCCTCTGGGGTATTAAATGCCGTCTTCCATTCATCCCCGTGCTTAATGCGAATAAGGTTATATGCCCCCCTGAGGTCAAGCTTGGTAAACCAAGTAGCACTTTTCAACCTGGAAAGCAGGTCAGAAATCAATTGTAACGGATATTGATATTTCACAGTGATATTGTTCAAGAGACGATAATCAATACACGGCCTTAATGAACCATCCTTTTTTTCCACAAAGAAAAAACCGGCACCCTAGGGTGAAGAGGATGGTCTTATATGACCGTTCTCCAATGACTCCTTGATATAAGACCGCATAGCCTCATGTTCAGGTACAGACAAGTTAAAAAGGCGACCTTTAGGGAATTTACTACCAGGCACTAATTCAATAGCGCAGTCATAGCTCCTATGGGGAGGCAAGGATGCAGATTTACTTTCGCTAAACACATCAGAAAAATCAGTCAAAAAGTCAGGAACATCCTGAGCCTGGGGGGAGGCAGAAAAAACAGGAGTGTTGGTATTAACACATTGGCAGCCCCAACTGGTTACAGACACAGATTTCCAATCCAAAACAGGATTATGAGACTGTAACCAAGGGAAACCCAGTACGATAATGTCATGCAGATTATACAGCACCAAAAATTTGCAACTCTCCTGATGATCAAGTTCAACCTTCATTATCACCTGAGTAGAGAACTGAGGTTTATTCTCAGCCAAAGGGGTAGAATCGATCCCCAGTAGGGGAATAGACTTCTGTAGGGGTATCAAGGGAAACCCACAACGTTTAGCAAAATCAAAATCCATCAGGTTAATAGCTGCTCCCGAATCAACGAAAGCCTGAGCAGAAAATGTGGACAGGGAGCAAATCAGGGTAACAGTCAACAAAAATTTAGTCTGAACACTACCCAAGACAACTGAGCGTGCAAAACGTCTTCCCCGCTTAGGGCAGACTGAAATAGCATGAGAGGCATCACCACAGTAGAAACATAACCCATTGCGTTTTCGAAACTCATGACGCTGTGCCCCAGAAGCCACTCTATCACACTGCATGGGTTCAGAAGCTGGTTCACAAGGCAACACTATTCCACGCATACCTCTACGCTCACGCAAACGTCTGTCAATTTGAATCGCTAATGACATAGAATCATTGAGACCAGAGGGGACAGGGAATCCCACCATAACATCCTTTACATTCTCTGACAGACCCTTCCGAAAAAGGGCTGCCAATGCATCGTCATTCCATTTGGTCAGGACTGCCCACCTTCGGAATCTCTGACAGTATAACTCAGCGTCCTCAAGCCCCTGATTTAATGCCAACAAGGCTTTTTCAGCTTGATCAGTGACATTAGGCTCCTCGTACAATAACCCCAGAGCCTGAAAAAATGCATCAACATTACTCAAAACAGGATCCCCAGGTGTCAGGGAAAAAGCCCAATCCTGAGGATCGCCGCGCAGGAGAGAGATGACAATTTGAACCTGCTGTGCTGCATTCCCTGAGGACTTAGATTTCAAGGCAAAAAACAACTTACAGTTATTTTTGAAATTCAGAAATTTAGCTCGATCCCCTAAAAACAAATCTGGCATGGGAATCCTAGGTTCCACAACAGGCAACCTCGCAAGATAGGTAGCAATACTCCGAACTTCAGTGGCAAGCTGATCCACACGGCCAGACAACTGTGCAAACTCCATTGAGAGAAAAAAAATCCTCCTCAGCACCCAGAGATACAGAGGGAAAAAAAAAATAAAAAATCTCTGATAACTCTGACAATCTTCTTTCTTTAACACTATTTTTCCCTTCTGTGAGTACCATACAAATATCAGTTTTTGGGCCGGTGATACTGTTATGATTTGGTAGCTGAGGAGAGCAAGCAAAAAAGGAAATACACCAGAGAGGTTGGAATCTATGGGATTGCAGTACCCTGACTAACCACCACAACTAAAGGCAGCCGTGGAGCGTACCTACGTTGGTCCTAGACGCCTCGTCACAGCCTGAGAAGCTAACTACACCTAAAGACAGAAAGAGGAAAACTATCTGCCCCGGAGCAGATCCCCAAAGAACATAGAAAGCCCCCAAACATGTAATGGCGGTTAGACAAGAGGAAATACAGACACAGACAGAAAATAGTATGAGCAAACGTTGGGGCCCAAACTTCCTAAATAGAAAAGGATAGGAAGGACACTTACTGCAATCCAAAAAAACCCTGAAAAGTACCAACTCTACTAATTACAAAAACACCTGAGATCACACGACCTCTACCACCTAAATTAGTTCTCTGGTGCAACAAAAACCAAACAGCAGCCACTGAAAAAACTGGAAAAGGCAATTGAACAAACAACAGTGGCTGAACTAAACTGAGAGGAGCACAAGCCCCCGGAGCGGACCCGGCAGACCCCCACAGAAGTGCAGGAGAAAATACAAAAAGCAAGCACAAAAAACTAAAAGAAGAAAATGTCTTATCTGTTAGCAGAAGATGCAGGCACGAAACAGCAAGCTACAAAGTGAACAGGAATCAAAGATGAGACCAGAAAAATTGATCACCGGCAACCCTGATGGGAGGGAACCTCCCTTATATAAGACCAGTCAGTAACACCTGATCGCCAATCTTCACAATCTTCATTGGATAGTTCAGTACTGTTTGTAACCACCAGAGGGAGCTTCTGCTCAGAATTCATTTCTAGCACATTCACAACACAAAATACAAAGAGCAGATATACGGTACTGTCTCAGAAGCATACAGCTGTATACGGTGTAGGGGAAAATTGCAATCTCCGTTTATATTTCCGGAGTGACACACAGATAGTCAGCATGTATTTTGTCCGTTATACCAGCCTGTACACGGTAGTGTGTGAGGAGCGTACAGCTCTATACGGTGTGGGAAAAATTGAATGGTCGGTAAGTGTGCAGAAAAAAAAGAATAAAATTATTAGTGCTGTGTAAAAAGCAGTCTACACAGCAGTGTACACACAGCAATACAGCTCTCAGGCAGCCTAATAACCAGCGCTGCTGCACACAAGAAAATCCTCCCCTGTCACTGCACACTAACTGTACAGCACAATTGCTATCAGCACAAGCACAGAAGAACTTCTCTTTCCAGCCCTAACTCTCTCCCTACTGATAAACAGCGTCAGCAACCTCTCCCTACTGTTAATATTGGCAGAAGTAAAATGGTGGTCGGCGCTCAGGGCTTTTATAGACACTATGACGCCCCGCAAAGCAAGCCGATCACTGCAATGCCCTTCTCTAAGATGGTGGTGGATGCTGCACATGTCATCTTGTTGCCCACAGTTTAGGTCCTTGCTCATTTGCAGAAAAAAGGCGCCTGCAAGCATTATGTGAAAACCGACTTGGGCGCTGAGGTCGACGACCGCATGACCGACTGCAAACTATGGTCGAGTTTCAGCCAACGAAACCCAACTTTGGCGAAAGTCGGCGACTTTTAAATCTGACCGACCTGTTTTGCTCAACTCTAGTCACCATCAAATATACAGTTTATACTGTACAATGAAATCTTATAGGCAGGTGGCTAGTAGTGATGAGCGAATTTGTTTGGGAAATGATCACCATAATTACCATCCTCCAAACAAACAGTGAGGATACATGATATAATCAGAGAGTAAAGTCCAATAGGGACTACAAAATATAGGAGATATAAATATAAACCAGACAACTTATAGTTTGCTCTGCACCGCAAGAGCAAAAAATTGACTACCTAAATGCAAGTGTATGCATCGCTTATTTGTAAGTCATTTGTCTGGAACGCAATCAAACGTGTGTGAGACAGTATGTATAAAAGGAATGATCTCACCCATTTGAATGGAGATATGCGCTCCAAAATTCATCTCCTAATAAAATATGCATCTGGTCATTTCCAGAGTAGATAAGGCCCTTTCCCAACGCGTTTCCTCCTTTCAGGATTCATCAGGGGATATGGCGACTAGAGACATCTATATCAAATGCATTGCTCTCATGGGGAGAAAAATCATATAACTCCTCCTTATATCAATTAATAAGACACTCCCACCACCATTCAAACCAATCAGTGCAAAACAAAATAATGAATCACCAATCAAACGTGATGTGCATAGTTTAAAAATACATGCCTGTTTAATGAGCTCATAATCATGTTGAAACGCACGCCACATATAACGAAATGCATATAGCGATCCACCGTTTGCCAAATAGTGATCGCGCGCCCTATATTAGTGGCGCATGCGCATTTAGTGACTTCCGGTAATCGCATTCATTGGACCGCCGGTCTACTGAGACTACGTCATTGGCGTCCCACTTTGTGATGTAAAAACCACCGCACGCATGCGTGATACAAATTAAGTGGCTTACGATGTATAAATTCAGTTCGCACATTTCAAGAATAACACAGAACGCACAATTGTGTTGTGTCCTATATTGGGAAGTTGAATTAAATCGCAAATTGCGACGAAGGTATAACGCTAATATATCACTACACAACAGAAGCATCAAAATACAAATATATTGCGTCCCTAATGGCGTCATTAAATATTATTTTAACCAGTATCACTTATTGCGACCAAAATCATGCCATCTTAGGTGACATTCAATAGTTCACCAAAATCTGACATTAACCATATAGAAACATAAAAAAAGGGCGCGCAAGATCATTTTAGCTCATTTTAACTCATTCAATACCGTTATTAACACAGACATAGTATACAAATCCCCAAACGAAGAAAATTGGAGATTGATGCTCTCTTTTGTTCCGTCTAGTAATTTTGACTCATTTGAGGGTACGAAGGACCTCAATTTATTTGTCAGGAAACTTAAATGGAAGAAATTTCATATTCAATCTCAAAAAAGGACGTGTGATGAATTAGGGGTTTCTGACTCCCTCCTGGAGGATATTAGAGTCCTGTATAACCTCTCTGACACTGACTCTAGTTTAAGTGGTAAAGGTCCTTTTACAGATCTTAAATGCAAGAGTAAAAAAATGCCACCTCCCCAATCAGACCTTACGTCGATCGATATATTTTTGAATTTGGTTTCTAAAGACATACAGAAACTTGGTGAATTTCCTAAAGTCACTAAATGCGCATGCGCCACTAATATAGGGCGCGCAATCACTATTTGGCAAACGGTGGATCGCTATATGCATTTCGTTATATGTGGCGTGCGTTTCAACATGATTATGAGCTCATTAAACAGGCATGTATTTTTAAAACTATGCACATCACGTTTGATTGGTGATTCATTATTTTGTTTTGCACTGATTGGTTTGAATGGTGGTGGGAGTGTCTTATTAATTGATATAAGGAGGAGTTATATGATTTTTCTCCCCATGAGAGCAATGCATTTGATATAGATGTCTCTAGTCGCCATATCCCCTGATGAATCCTGAAAGGAGGAAACGCGTTGGGAAAGGGCCTTATCTACTCTGGAAATGACCAGATGCATATTTTATTAGGAGATGAATTTTGGAGCGCATATCTCCATTCAAATGGGTGAGATCATTCCTTTTATACATACTGTCTCACACACGTTTGATTGCGTTCCAGACAAATGACTTACAAATAAGCAATGCATACACTTGCATTTAGGTAGTCAATTTTTTGCTCTTGCGGTGCAGAGCAAACTATAAGTTGTCTGGTTTATATTTATATCTCCTATATTTTGTAGTCCCTATTGGACTTTACTCTCTGATTATATCATGTATCCTCACTGTTTGTTTGGAGGATGGTAATTGTCTGTGTGTCCCCTTTTTAACATTAGGTTCATTAAATGTTAAGTTTTACATCCCCAATTCTTTTGCTGCTATACATTGAAATACATTTTGGGGTATACCTCTATTATATTGCTTTATTGGGAAATGATCACCAAATATAAATTCGGCATGAATATGGCACATTCAGATTCGTGATCGGAAACACGAGCAAAATTTTATAAAATCGGTTACATTTGGTAAAAGTGCGGGAAAATACTTGCGTTGCCACAAACATATTTTCCGCACTTTAGCAACGATAATGGTGGTGTATCATTAGCGTTAGGCACTTGTTTGATGAGAGGAGGGGAATTTCAGAGCTCAGAGGCGCCGCGTTCTTGTAAGCACAGCACAGCAGTCTTTTTTTTCCTAACTTTATGTGTGCACATTGCGGCTAGCCAATCAGGGAGCAGGAAACACCCACAATGTCCTGACACTATGGCTTGTGTCATTGGCTGCTGAAATCACTTGTCCCTCTCCATATAAATAGTGGACATCTTGTTTTAGCGCCATTTTGACACTGATACAGCACAGAGAGGCTGCTCCTGACGCTGCCACTGTTAACAGAAAGATTTTAGCTAGTTAGTTAGGCAGTTGTATATCAGTCGGATAGTGTAGCTAGATAGTGTCCAGTGTGGCTGTAAAATTTACCGTCCTTAATTTTTTATTTTTTTGGGTCATTACTGAGGTCCACAGACAAAGCAAGCAGGGCACATGTCCTACAAGTGTGTTGTACACTGCTCCTATAGTGCTCCATGCACGAGTGTAGCATTCTAAATAATATTTTTTCAGCAGCTAAATGTAAAAAAGCCTGCTGTTTCCATTTCAGCTAGTTAGATAGGTGGTTGCATATCAGTCAGATAGTATAGCAAGCTACTGTCTAGTGTGACTTTTAAATTTACTCTCCAGCATTTTTTAACATTTTTTTTTGCATTACTGAGGTCCACAGACAAAGCCAGCAGGGCACGTGTTGTCCACTGCTTCAAATAAGATCCATGCACGATTATACCATTCTAATTCACATGTAGCTAGTGAAAAAATATTAAACAGCCTGCTTTATCCCACCTTGACATTTAGTGCTGTGGTGACATAAAACTGTCTGCAGACCTAAGGCACATTAAAAAAAGTTATAATTTTTTCTGTTGCTAAATGTGAAACAGCCTGCTGTATCTCACATTATCATTTTGTGGCGGTGATATGAACCTGTCTGCAGACCTAAGGCATATTAAAAAAAATTATAATTTTTCATTTGAAAAAGTTAGCCACCCCGCCGTATCACACTTTGTCATTTGGTTGGGTTGAAATTAAGCTGTAGAGGCCTGATCCATAGGCCGCAAAAAATTATTCTGTTAATAATGGCATAGAGTAAAGGACCTGACTGTAAAATAGTTTGTAGTATCTAGTGTGTTATAGAAGCCTGATCCATAGGCCGCAAAAAATTATTCTGTTAATAATGGCATAGAGTAAAGGACCTGACTGTAAAATAGTTTGTAGTATCTAGTGTGTTATAGAAGCCTGATCAATAGGCCACAAAAAATTATTCTGTTATTAACATCATACAGTAAGAGACCTGACTTTAAGTTTGTAGCATAACTTCTTTGTCATACAGGCCTCATCCACACTCAAACAACAATTCTTTTTTCTGTGACTAACACAATACAGCACGCCATATTTCGACTTTGAATTTACTGCTGCTGAAATTCAGCTGTTTGCGGAGGTTGTACAGAGTTTAAAATCTAATTTTTTGTTGCTAATACTGTGCTCCTACCACACTATCTGAGCAACATGACTGGGAAAAAGCGAGACCGTGGTGAAAGGGGAATTAGGCTTGGTGTTCAAGGTGTATGTGGGGTAGGTGTTAATGTTTGTGAAAGCACTAATGAAGCAACGTCACGTGCTATGCAAAACAATACAATGAAAAAGGAGAAAAAGAAACATACTATACACCAGGGATACCACAAAATACAAATATCATTTTTTTATTAAGAAAAAGCCTGAAAAAACTGTACACCACACAAGTTAAAAACATTTAAAAACAGGACACAAACGCCCCATGATATGATGTAAACCCTCCAAAACAAGAAAAGCACCAGACAAATAGTTAGACATTAAGTCAACATGTGAGGAAATGGCAAGAGAAAACAAAAGCACAAAATGATCAATAACATACAATCATGCATGATAGTGCACAATCCTAATATGAAGCTGGCACTAGCCACAGTAAGCAGGTCTATCCCCCAAGAAAAAAGGGCCAATGATGAAGGAAGCAACAACAATTTCATAAAAAATATATACACATATATCGCTGAACTATATATAAGGCATATCATACATATCCAATGCAATAAATGAAGATGCTTAAATAGCCGTGGGGCTACTCTCCACGTGGCCCAGCAAATATATACATGCTAGGGATATGAGTGGAAACAAGGGAGAGTTACCATCCACTAGTCAAGACCACACGGAGAGCCAAATAATAAGGCTCAGTACAGGGGGTCCCACATTTGAAGCATGACCAAATGTTACCAGGCAAAAAATGTCAGAAGGGGTGAGCCCAACGCGTGTCGCCACAACCGTGGCTTCATCAGGAGAATGGGGTAAGAGTACGACAGGCTGATTACATATTTATACAAAAATTATCACAAGATACAGCAGCTGTATAGATTTCTAAATAAATAAATAAAGTAGCCCACATCCGAAATGAGCCATCAAGATTCAGGAATACACAGGACAGAAAAAACAGTGAAAATAAGACTGTTTAAAGTAACACAGCAAACCATGGCACACAGTCAATTAATTAAGTCTATATCTAAAGCGCATACATCCAATGCAGGGACGCATAAAAATATGTGTTTGTGTTACACTCGGTCCCAGCGCTGGCTCTGCACTCCGTTCTGCTCACTCACCTGTTCTCGGGCTGTCCCTCTGCGGCGGTCTGTGCGTGGGCTGGGGTCTCCTGTCCCATCTGCTCTTCGGCGTCCTGTGTCCTTCTCCACTTCCTGGCACGCTGCTGGCAGGCCTCCAGATAGACTGCTTAGGACACGAGGCCGCGCTCACCGTCTCTCTTAAAGGGGCAGCGTGCATTTTTTGAAATAGCTAATTAACCAATGGCTGCGCACTCAGTACTATATCTGGTCACTCCACCATTAGGGGAGTGCCGAAGCAACGTGTTCTATCATTGCTACATCCGGTTCTGTTCCTGATCTGTCTGCGCTGCGTCTGCAGTCTCTGTGCTTCGCTTACACTGTTTGTCTCCTCAGATCATTGCTAACCTGTATCTGGCTAACCTGGACAATCTCGGCTATTACTGGCGCAAGTGTCATCCCGTTCCGCCATCAGCCATCCGTACCCGTGGACCGTGACAAGGTCACTGAAGCCAGCCTACTACCATCCGTTCTGGACCAGGACCTTACCCTTCTCCGTCAAGAACCCTCCACGGACTCTGTAAATACATGTTACCCTTTTGGTCCCTCTGGGACAGCTGCCACGTGTCCGGGGTCTAACTGGAGGTAGCACCTGTGTCCTCCGGGTATTCCATTCTGGTCCTGTTCGAGGGGCCTTACTACGGGTACCCGGGGCTCACTAGTTACGCTTCGGAGCCCCCCGGACCGCGGTCTCGAGGTTCCACATTAAAAAATAAAAACGAATGTGAACTTCACCATCTCTGCCTCCGCTTCCATTCGTTACAGTTTGTTGATTTGTTTGTTGATATGTGTTGTTATCTCGGTTACATCTAATTATGTGCCCACATGGGTACTATATTTAAATAATAGAATATAATCAGCGAATATATATATACATTCTCCTGATTTTTTGTGCCTTTTTGTACTTTATTTGTATGCTCGTCAGGGTTGCTCCGCTCCCGATGTACGTTCTTGCAGTCCAGTGATTTCTATCAGAACTCTGTGTATACTAGTTACATCTATCTATGTGTGTCTATGGGGGCACTATAAATAGACAGTAGAACATAACTGGAGAGCTCATATGGGTGTATTAAAAAAAAAATTTTTGTAATTTTTTTTGTAAGTTTTTTGTGCTTTTCTGTACTATTTTTCATGCTCTAGATCTATCTAATTGGGGATTTTTTTAATGTGCATCTCCATCTGCGCACATTATACTTAGTTATATCTTTAAATGGGAAATATGTTAAATCTGTTAGCCCAGTATTTGCGCTGTTTTTGGCTAAGTTCGTCATTTACATCTGAATGACTCGTTGTGCTTATTGCTTATACACTCACTATGTGTTTTTTTATTTTTATTTTTAATGTGGGCAAACCTGTTAATTTAAGAGATAAGGGGGCATAGTGTTTCTGTTTTGTGGTGACACATATGTAATTTATGTATGTGTTGGCTATTCCAGTGCTTAAACACATGTTATTCAACGGCTTTTGTTTATTCACATAATGTTACTTGGGAAATACCAACAGCCTGATCCGCCGTGTTCATCACCTACATACTCACTATGCGCCCCTTCATTTTTGAACATGGGCCATCTTACCAATTTAAGGTAGTTGGTGGGTGTTTTGCTGTTTTTTTTTTTTGTTATCTAGCCTTCAAAATGCCCAATAGGGGGCGACTGATTTTTGTATACGAAATCGCAGCATACTGACAAATATTATAGGCTTTGTATATTATATACATTTATTCGTGTGTTCCTGAATATAGATATTATATAGCGTATTGTACTTGTTCAATGTACAATTCATATGTCCACTTTTGCCTTAAAATCTGGAACATACCGACATTTTTATGTGTCCCTGCATTGGATGTATGCGCTTTAGATATAGACTTAATTAATTGACTGTGTGCCATGGTTTGCTGTGTTACTTTAAACAGTCTTATTTTCACTCTTTTTTCTATCCTGTGTGTTCCTGAATCTTGATGGCTCATTTCGGATGTGGGCTACTTTATTTATTTATTTATTTATCAAGGCATAGGTGCAGCTTAAAGGTGGGAGGCCTACCAACAAAGTGCGGTGTTGAGCCTCTCATTGAGCTCCCTTCTTTAGTTATAACTAGAGTTGAGCGATACTTTCCGATATCCTAAAGTATCGGAATCGGAATGGTATCGCCGATATCACTAAAATATCGGCGATACCCGATACCGATACCGGAAGTCCCATGTAAGTCTATGGGAACAAAATATCGCAACTAAAAAAACCCCATTCTTTCCTTGTAAACACTAAATATACACACATAGAATACATATATATATATATATACATGTCATTGTGACATATATATATACATATATGTATAGTTTATACACTTCTACATAGTAAAATATCCTCTCATTCAATTGCGGGTAAAGCCAGCTTCAGTGAAAAGACAGAAGCACCCGACATGAAATGACACTTGGTGTACATAGGGTTAACCATGTCTTTTCATGTCCTTTGCTATCTAATTTGCACAAACAATTAAATCAGACTATGTGTGCAAAATTTCACACCTGTAGGGGTTAATTAAAGGTGTAAATTCGTTGTAAAAAAAACGGACTTTTTTGCTACGAATTTACACCTTTAATTAACCCCTACAGGTGTGAAATTTTGCACACATAGTCTGATTTAATTGTTTGTGCAAATTAGATAGCAAAGGACATGAAAAGACATGGTTAACCCTATGTACACCAAGTGTCATTTCATGTCGGGTTCTGCATTTTCACAAAAGCCGGCAATTGAATTAGCGGCTATTATACTATGTAGAAGTGTATGAACTACAAATATAAATATATATATATATATATGTGTCACAAATTCAATGACATGTATATATATATATGAGGTGTAAAATTGCTGAAAAAAAATGCGTGGGCTCCCGCCCTATTTTCGCAACCAGACAAAGCCAGTGAGTGGGGGCAGATAATAATAGCCCAGAGAGGGACCATTATTTTTGCCCCCCCCCGGCTACTAACATCTGCCCCCAGACACCCCAGGAAAGACAAATCTATAATTAGATTCGCCCTTTCTGGCACTTTGCCCGTCTATTCCCATTGCCCTGTAGCGGTGGCGAATGGGTTAATATGGGGTTAAAGCCACCTTGCTATTGAAAGGTGACCTTAAGCCAGGTTAATAATTGAGAGCTGTCAATTAGACAACTATCAATTATTAATCCTATTGCATGAAATAAAAATAAAACCCCACACTTTAATTAAAAATCATTTTAATGAAATAAAGACACATGTTTTTGACCATCTTTTATTTTACTGCAAAAACCATTTCCTGTAATAAAAATAAAATAAAAAAGCAAAATTATTCTTACCTATCCCATGCACAGTCAGGTCCCACGGTGTAATCCTTCAGAAAGGGTTAATGTTTACTGCAGGGACCGCAGCTAATGCTGCAGCCTCACAGTAAACCCCAAATGAATGAGTTCCTCTCCTGCCTGACAGGAGAGTAAAGGCTGGGTGTCACATAACGATACACCAGCGATCCCGACAACGATATGCACTTGTCAGGATCGCTGGTGTATCGCTACATGATCGCTGCTGAGCTGCCAAACAGGCAGCTCAGGCAGCGATCTGGGACAGTAACACTGCGGGTAACATCGCTTAAGGGCCTGTCTCACATAGCGATATCGCTACCGAGATCGCTGCTGAGTCACTAGTTTTGTGACGCAGCAGCGAGCTCACCAGCGATATCGCTGTGTGTGACATTCAGCGACGATCAGCCCCCTGCCGGGTATCGCTGATCGTCGCAGAGAAATGTCAGGACCTTTTTTTGATCGCTGGTTTCCCTCTGACAGTCACGCATCGCTGCGTGTGACAGGCGGGAGACCAGCGATCCGCTGGTAACCAAGGTACACAGCGGGTTTCCAGGCACCGCGCAGCACTTGGAAACCCGCTGTGTACCTTGGATACCAGCTCCCTGCATCAGGGCGCTGGTATCCAAGGTACACAGCGGGTTTCTAGGCACAGCCCCGCGCCTGGAAACCCGCTGTGTACCTTGGTTACCAGCGGATCGCTGGTCTCCCGCCTGTCACACGCAGCGATGTGTGCCTGTCAGCGGGAAACCAGCGATCAAAAAAAGGTCCTGACATTTCAGCGACGATCAGCGATACCCGGCAGGGGGGCTGATCGTCGCTGAATGTCACACACAGCGATATCGCTGGTGAGCTCGCTGCTGCGTCACAAAACTAGTGACTCAGCAGCGATCTCGGTAGCGATATCGCTATGTGAGACGGGCCCTTAAGTGGAAAGCTTAATTGATTGCTTTCCACTTTCACTTCAGGTCAGCCAGGGACACAATCAGTGACGTCAGAGGGAACTGATTAACAAAAATAGGGGTTCCCTTCGAAAAAAAAATGGCGTGGGGTCCCCCTATTTTTGTTAACCAGCCAGATGAAGCAGACCGCTGAGGCCTGGATTTTCAGGCTGTTAAGGAGCCAAGATCCATGGACCTTGCCAGCCTGATAATACTAGGCCACAGCAGTCTGCATATCTTGGCTGATTAACAAAAATAGGGGATCCCCTCGAAAAAAATTGGCGTGGGGTCCCCCCTATTTTTGTTAACCAGCCAGATGAAGCAGACCGCTGAGGCCTGGATTTTCAGGCTGTTAAGGAGCCAAGATCCATGGACCTTGCCAGCCTGATAATACCAGGCCACAGCAGTCTGCATATCTTGGCTGATTAACAAAAATAGGGGATCCCCTCGAAAAAAATTGGCGTGGGGTCCCCCCTATTTTTGTTAACCAGCCAGATGAAGCAGACCGCTGAGGCCTGGTTTTTCAGGCTGGTAAGGATCCAATATCCATGGACCTTGCCAGCCTGATAATACCAGGCCACAGCAGTCTGCTTAGCTTGGCTGGTTAACAAAAATAGGGGATCCCCTCGAAAAAAAAACGGCGTGGGGATCCCCCTATTTTTGTTAACCAGCCAAGTAAAATGCAGACTGCTGCGGCCTGGTATTAAAAGACTGTCAAGGCCCATGGATTTTGGCCCTCAACAGCCTGATAATACCAGGCTACAGCAGCCCCACATTTGGCGCATCAAAAGATGTGCCAATTGTGGCACTTTACCCGGCTCTTCCCACTTGCCCTGTAGCGGTGGCAAGCGGGGTAATAAGGGGTTAATGTCACCGTTGATTGCACGGTGACAATAAGCCCGGTTAATAATGGAGAGGCGTCAATAAGACACCGATCCATTATTAATCCCAAAGTTATTAAATGTTTAAAAAAAAGACACAGCAAGAAAAAAGTATTTTAATGAAATAAAAGAGACAACACAGTTTTCATTAATTTTATTATACTCTCATTCCTGCGACGCCATCGATCTCCTGTAAAAAAAGAAAAAAAACAAACCAACAGTATACCACCTGTCCGACGCAGTCCATAACGACAGTCCCACGACGATCCAACTCTGCTACATCGCAATGACAGGCAGAGCCAGTCATCGCGACGCAGCACAGCTGATTACCTGCTTCCCCGGCGGTGACGTCATCGGACTGACTGCTTTACGGCCGGGATTACCCAGCAGTCACTGCAGTTATCGCGAGAAACTGCATGTGACCGCCGGGGAAAGAAGATTGCGGCCATGAAGCAGTCCAGGACGTGACCGCCGGAGATCTTCTGCCAGGTAAATGCCGCTGACTCCTGACAGACCCGACCGACGGACACTGACAGTGACAGTGACATCCCGATTCCGGTATCCGATAAGACGAAAATATCGGAATTCGGAATCGGAATTCCGATACAGCCAATATCGGCCGATACCCGATATTTGCAGTATCGGAATGCTCAACCCTAGTTATAACGCATGCACAGTCTCATGGGGGAGTGTGTCTTCATTTCTCTATCGCTCTGAATGACTTTATTCTATCTGGATGCATGCGCACTGTTGATTTTGTCGGCCATCTTGGTACACCAAGTAATGCTGTATTGTGCTCCTTGGCGATTTATATTGCGGCGCCTGCGCATTTGTAGTGTAGTGGCCATCTTGCTACGCCCTTGAGCGCTGTTTGCTCTTCCTGTCCGTTGTACTTCCGGGGCATAGTAACACGTGCAGCCGCACTCAGCGTTTTATCGGTCTCTGCTAGAAATCTATACAGCTGCTGTGAGTATCTTGTGATAATTTTTGTATAAATATGTAATCAGCCTGTCGTACTCATACCCCATGCCCCTGATGAAGCCATAGTTGTGACGACACGCGTTGGGCTCAGCCCTCCTGACATTTTTTGCCTGGTAACATTTGGTCAAGCTTCAAATGTGGACACAAGAAAAAAAGGTAGCACACTGTAGCGCTATAGCTTGGAAAAACACGAAATATGAAAAATATGAAAAATGAATTGCATCATTACCTTAGAGATATGAAAAATTGAGAAGTCTTAGCGCATAAGATGGCCAAATTATGTGAGCCTGATAGCCATGTCAAGGCTCTTCTCGTATATCAGGTCCTAACTAATGCCTATCCTCGCTTAGAAAAGTCTGTCTGCATGGGAACATATGAGTCCTCTCTTCAGACTAAAATCTACATCTCTGTGGAGGGGTGATGAACCTGTTGTAATTAAAAAGCCTGTGACCACCAGGTGGAGTGCTCAGGTAGAAGGTAAATGAATACATATCAAAAAACTGACCGGCACATCCAAACATAGATTCAGTGTGAACAGGTGCTAAACTTAGAGTCACCAACTCATATATATACACAAGAAAAAAAGAAAAAAAGGTAGCACACTGTAGCGCTATAGCTTGCAAACACGAAATATGAAAAATATGAAAAATGAATTGCATCATTACCTTAGAGATATGAAAAATTGAGAAGTCTTAGCGCATAAGATGGCCAAATTATGTGAGCCTGATAGCCGCGTCAAGGCTCTTCTCGTATATCAGGTCCTAACTAATGCCTATCCTCGCTTAGAAAAGTCTGTCTGCATGGGAACATATGAGTCCTCTCTTCAGACTAAAATCTACATCTCTGTGGAGGGGTGATGAACCTGTTGTAATTAAAAAGCCTGTGAACACAAGGTGGAGTGCTCAGGTAGAAGGTAAATGAATACATATCAAAAAACTGACCGGCACATCCAAACATAGATTCAGTGTGAACAGGTGCTAAACCTAGAGTCACCAACTCATATATATATACACAAGAAAAAAAGGTAGCACACCTTTTTTTCTTGTGTATATATATATGAGTTGGTGACTCTAGGTTTAGCACCTGTTCACACTGAATCTATGTTTGGATGTGCCGGTCAGTTTTTTGATATGTATTCATTTACCTTCTACCTGAGCACTCCACCTGGTGGTCACAGGCTTTTTAATTACAACAGGTTCATCACCCCTCCACAGAGATGTAGATTTTAGTCTGAAGAGAGGACTCATATGTTCCCATGCAGACAGACTTTTCTAAGCGAGGATAGGCATTAGTTAGGACCTGATATACGAGAAGAGCACGTGGCTATCAGGCTCACATAATTTGGCCATCTTATGCGCTAAGACTTCTCAATTTTTCATATCTCTAAGGTAATGATGCAATTCATTTTTCATATTTTTCATATTTCGTGTTTGCAAGCTATAGCGCTACAGTGTGCTACCTTTTTTTCTTGTGTGTATATATATGAGTTGGTGACTCTAGGTTTAGCACCTGTTCACACTGAATCTATGTTTGGATGTGCCGGTCAGTTTTTTGATAAGCTTCAAATGTAGGACCCCCTGTACTGAGCCTTATTATTTGGTTCTTCGTGTGGTCTTGACTAGTGGATGGTAACTCTCCCTTGTTTCCACTCATATCCCTAGCATGTATATATTTGCTGGGCCACGTGGAGAGTAGCCCCACGGCTATTTAACCCTACGATGCAAGACATTCAGAATCTACACTCTTACATATCCCGGGCCTCTTAGGCCCGTTTGCAACTTATATGGAAGGAATTGACAAAAAAAATTAAAAATAGGCATTTTTTGAGTTTATTTCAAAATTGTAAAGTCAGATATGACAAATGCACACAATTATAAGTGGGTATAAAGAGAAATAACATGTAAATTGAAGTAAACAAAACCTGCAACTAGTTTTCGTTTCTAACTTTTCCTTTACTTTTCAATTTTATTACTCTCCATCACAATTTTCGCATGTTATCTTCTCTAAAGAATGTTCTTTACAAACATTTTTGATGATTTCAGGTTTTTTTTTTCCGGGTATTGAGTTCAACAAAGGCATCATGATGCATTACACTGCAAAAAATTCCAGCCATTTCAGCCTAAAGAAGTGACCTGAGATGTCCTGAACAGTATATAAACATCTCAATCCAGGAAAGAATCAACACATCCAGAAATAAATTTGACAAATAGCTAAACAGAGTATAAAGAAATGAAGCCAGCAAAGAATCAACAAATACAGAAATACATGTGATAATGGCTAACCAGTCTAAACAACATGTATGAAACCAGCTTAGCTATCTAATCTTATAAATGGAGCTGGCAGATGCAGGAGTAATAGTCTTGGGTATCTGGTGGCTACAAACAGTTGTCAAATGGTACTTACCAGCAATAATATCACACAGGGGGTAATGGAAGTCCTTGATATTCAGTCAGTGAGGGAATGAGCTTCTCCTTCCAACAGTGCTCAGTGCATCAATTCTGAAAGATGGGTGGGGAGAGCAAAGGGACAAAAGGCAAATAGCTAGGTGGAGCCTGTATGCTGTGTACACAAACTAAAGGTGGCTTCACATGGGTCATCTATTGTTCAACTGGTTTATCTACTGACCACAGGTAGTTTGCTGTGTGAAAGGACCTTTAGTCTGAAAACATAAATGTCATGCAGACATTTTGTTCTTCCAAAAAAGTATTTTATAAAAAAAACCATGAACACATGAAACTAGGAAATTACCAACAGCTAAAAACCTGAGAAATACCTAGAGTTTCAAAATTCTAAAGTACAGCAAGTAATCTTGCAGAAAATAGCAAAAAAAAAAATAAAAAAAATAAACTGATGCGTATATGATAAACCTAATACGGGCTTAAAAGGCCCGGGATATGTAGAGCTGTAGTTTTCCAAAAAAAAAAAATTATATAAAAAAACCCCATCACATAAAAATATATAAACAACTGGAAATTACACACAACTACAGACTTGAGGAATACCTAGAGTTTCAAAATTCTAAGTTTAAAAACCTTTCAGAATTTTTGCAAAACAAAAGTTCCCGGGCCTAAAAGGCCCGGGATATGCATCGTAGGGTTAAGCATCTTCATTTATTGCATTGGTTATGTATGATATGCCTTATATATAGTTCAACAATATACAGTTATATGAAAAAGTTTGGGCACCCCTATTAATCTTAAGCTTAATGTTTTATAAAAATTGGTGTTTTTGCAACAGCTATTTCAGTTTGAAATATCTAATAACTATTGGACACAGTAATGTTTCTGCCTTGAAATGAGGTTTATGTACTAACAGAAAATGTGCAATTTGAAAGGTGCATAAGTATGGGCACCTCGCCAGAAAAGTGACATTAATATTTAGTAGATCCTCCTTTTGCAAAAATAACAGCCTCTAGTCGCTTCCTGTAGCTTTTAATGAGTTCCTGGATCCTGAATGAAGGTATTTTTAACCATTCCTCTTTACAAAACAATTCCAGTTCAGTTAAGTTTGATGGTCGCCGAGCATGGACAGCCCTCTTCAAATGATCCCACAGATGTTCAATGATATTCAGGTCTGGGGACTGGGATGGCCATTCCAGAACATTGTAATTGTTCCTCTGCATGAATGCCTGAGTAGATTTGGAGCGGTGTTTTGGATCATTGTCTTGCTGAAAGATCCATCCCCTGCGTAACTTAAACTTTGTCACTGATTCTTGAACATTATTGTCAAGAATCTGATGATACTGAGTGGAATCCATGCGTCCCTCAACTTTAACAAGATTCCCGGTGCTGGCATTGGCCACACAGCCCCAAAGCATGATGGAACCTCCACCAAATTTTACTGTGGGTAGCAAGTGTTTTTCTTGGAATGCTGTGTTTTTTTGACGCCATGCATAACGCCTTTTTGTATGACCAAACAACTCAATCTTGGTTTCATCAGTCCACAGGACCTTCTTGCAAAAAGAAATTGGCTTCTCCAAATGTGCTTTTGCATACCTCAGCCGACTCTGTTTGTGGCGTGCTTGCAGAAACGGCTTCTTTCGCATCACTCTCCCCTACAGCTTCTCCTTGTGCAAAGTGCGTTGTATAGTTGACCGATGCACAGTGACACCATCTGCAGCAAGTTGATGCTGCAGCTCTCTGGAGGTGGTCTGAGGATTGTCCTTGACTGATCTCACCATTCTTCTTCTCTGCCTTTCTGATGTTTTTCTTGGCCTGCCACTTCTGGCCTTAACAAGAACTGTCCCTGTGTTCTTCCATTTCCTTACTATGTTCCTCACAGTGGAAACTGACAGGTTAAATCTCTGAGACAGCTTTTTCTATCCTTCCCCTGAACAACTATGTTGAATAATCTTTGTTTTTAGATCATTTGACAGTTGTTTTGAGGAGCCCATGATGCCACTCTTCAGAGGAGATTCAAACAGGAGAACAACTTGCAAGTGGCCACTTTAAGTAGCTTTTCTCATGATTGCATACACCTGGCTATGAAGTTCAAAGCTCAATGAGGTTACAAAACCAAAACAAGTGCTTTAGTAAGTCAGTAAAAAGTAGCTAGGAGTATTTAAAACAAGAAAATGATAAGGGTGCCCATACTTATGCACCTGTCAAATTTTGTTTGGATGCAGATTGCACATGTTCTGCTAGTACAATAAACCTCATTTCAAGGCAGAAACATTACTGTGTCCAATAGTTATTAGATATATCAAACTGAAATAGCTGTTGCAAAAACACCAATTTTTATCAAACATTAAGCTTAAGATTAATAGGGGTGCCCAAACTTTTTCATGTAACTGTATGTGTGTACAGTATATTTTTTATGAAATTGTTGTTGCTTCCTTCATCATTGGCCCTTTTTTCTTGGGGGATAGACCTGCTTACTGTGGCTAGTGCCAGCTTCATATTAGGATTGTGCACTATCATGCATGATTGTATGTTATTGATCATTTTGTGCTTTTGTTTTCTCTTGCCATTTACTCACATGTTGTCTTAATGTCTAACTATTTGTCAGGCGCTTTTCTTGTTTTGGAGGGTTTACATCATATCATGGGGCGTTTGTGTCCTGTTTTTAAATGTTTTTAACTTGTGTGGTGTACAGTTTTTTTCAGGCTTTTTCTTGAATAAAAAATGATATTTGTATTTTGTGGTATCCCTGGTGTATAGTATGTTTCTTTTTCTCCTTTTTCATTGTATTGTGTCTTAGACATACTCCAGGTTGATATACCATTTCTTTTTTATACTGGATGGTGCCCTCCTCTCTCTTTCCTTAGTGCTATACAAAACAACTGACAACTTATGTTACTGGACAGGCTACACCACTACCTTTGGCAGATGCACAGCGGTACGCCTTATTGATGATGCCAAGAAAGAGCATGTACTCGAGTGGATGGCAAGTGTAGCTTCAAGTGGCCTCTCCTCCTCTTTCTCCAACTCAACATCACACCCAGTACAGTAAACAGAGGTGGCACCAAAATTCCTCTTGCATCCCAACTATCCATTCGTTCAACTGACTGTACAGAACCACAGATAGGTGAGTCTGAAGAGCTGTTCACACATTCTATGCCATGTTCATCAGAAGTGTACTCAAAAGCTTCACAGAGTCAAAAGGAGGACACTCTAAAGGAGAAAGAGAGAGGACCCCACTAAACCATAAGAGCTAACACCCTACATGAGAGAGATGATCCCGCTGACGATAAGAGCTTACAAAGCTTACACTTTACAGGTGAGAGAGGGCGACACTAACCATAAGAGCTTACACTTTACTGAAGTGCAGAAGAGAAAGACTTACCCTGTGACTTGAAAGGTTGAATTCGACTGTGCCATGAAAACTATGCTTCAATAAGAAATGCAGGACATTTTGGGAAGCCAAAGCAAAATGATGTGAGCGCGCTCTCTGATGCTTCAGCAGTGTCAGCAGTGAGGGAAACAGTGACCGGCAATTTTTTATTTTTTAGGGTAAGAACCACAAATTGAATCTAAAAATGTGTGACACGTGTTATTGACGTACATAATTTTCATTTTTTATACATGCATATACTACATGTATTATTCTGTTGAGTTTTTAACATATTTTCTTGTGTCTTGAATATATTATTTTTAGTGTCATTAATGTCTGAGTCACAACTGAGGGGTTTGTTTAATTTGTCTTGTGTAAAATTTGGAATATAGGCTATGATTAAATAATACGTCTGAATTGTGTCAGGTGCATGTTGTTTATCTGCTATTAAAGTACACTTATGGACTTTTGCTGACCTTCTGCTAATAAATATTGATCATTTTGATAGATTTTAAATGAGGACGTGTAGGGTTCTTACCCTGAAATTAGTCATTTTTTATCAATATGAGCAAAAGTTAAGTCATTGTACCTTTGTACATCCAGTGCTACCATTTTTTATCTAGCATCGGTGGCCAATAGACCTCCCCTTGTGTAAAAGTCTAGCTTCACTTACCGTACACTATTTGGAATGAAAACAATATATTATAACTGAAAACTAAGTATGAACTTCATTTTTTATGTTATTTTTTAATTACGCTACTTGGAATTTTTAACATAAATGCACAGAAATGTAGACAATTCCCCTATGCACTGAAGCTTTCAATCTGATCTCTTTATTACATAATCTATGCAACGAGGCCATTTTCATTAGAAACCAATTAACTAGGATATTATTGAGTGTTATGTATAAATCAAATCACCATGAGGAAATGCAGTAAACACAAGTAGAACATCACTACATAACTAAAAAAAAAGAGGCTAATTAAATCTATAAACCCCATTGCTGGCTTTGTACTAAGATGTCAAATATTTTTTCCTCTTCTCTTTTACTAGCACGTTAATAAATCTTGAAATTGTACTGTTTTTTCTGGAAAGCACATTAATATTCCTCTCTGCAGAGAGATGCATGCATGGATCTAAACCTATATCTATCCATTCTGGGAGTTTGGAAATTCACTGAATTAAAAAGCACAAAGTGACCGTGAAAACTATCAGACAGAAGATTTAGAGAGAGCTATGGCGTTGGAGAGGAAGAGACAGCAAATAGATTAAAAGAGATGCATTGTGCCATATTGCTGAGTTATTGTTACATCTCGGCTACTTAAAAATGTTTGAATATGATAACTTTGACTCTGATTCATGTGGTCACTGCTTGGTTGCTACGTCGTGCTCCGCCGATTCCCGGGATTTGACTAATGACAGCACTTGCAAATTATATGAAGCAATGGATACAGTAAATGTATTGTTTACCATTCACTGTAAACTGAATTGTCTTGAAGATGCACAGCTCCGAATACTCACAATGCTCCTTAGAATATCATCTGCATCATTCCGTAAGAAAAGGTCAAAATGCAAAGAAAACAAAGAAAGGTTTCTAGGATATGAGCCTCAAGCCACGAATTGTTCTGGGAGGGTGAAGAAGGTTTTTGTGGGGGTGTAGAAATGCTATTAATAAAAAGCCCCAGACTTCGTTCAAATGCTGTATGGCTCCACATAGACTTTCAGCATTTCATATTGATATCTAATAAAAGAATTACAACTCATTAAAACGTACTCAGAACACATTATTACAGACAATTTAATTATGCTTCATTGTGCAGGAAGCTCAACATAATGTTTACGTAATGTTCCCTTCATTTACTCTCCATATTGAAAGCAAAAAAGGCCGCGCTGAATATGTAGGTCATTTGTGTATGGGGAAAATGGCTATTTCATCCCAAATAGTCCTGTAACCTTAAAATACCAGTGCCTAAAGCATCTTGTCTTGTGTCCAACAATTGAAATACAACTATCAAAGCAAAATGGATCACCAGAATTTCTAAAATACAGTGGTTCCCCATGTTACATTATCCTGAGCCACCATTATCTGGCATGAGTAGCATACAATTTGGCCAATCAGCATTCATATTTCTCTGAACACTTACCTGTGTTTTCCAATAGCCAATCAGTTTATAGCACTAGGAGCAAGAACAGCCAATTGAAGAACTGTATTGTTGAATTGCACAAATTGAATGGCTACCTAGTGCAGCCTGTCTATGGTGCAGTACACTTTGTTATGCTGTGCTGCACTTTAACTGAGCTATCTGTTTTGCAATGCTCTCTACACGCATCACATGCGCTGTTGACAGTCTACCTGCTTCAGTGTAAAAAAAGGTTGACAAATAAGGTAAATGCAACCAGTATGCAAACAGAATGTAACTAGGGTAATATCTGAGGAAAAATATAACCTGTTCATTTTTCTCGGATGGTAACATTCACATGGATGTGTGTAAGTAACCTATGGGTATGTGCATAAGTTGCGGATTTAGATGCGTTTCTGCAGCGTTTTTGGATGCGCAGAAATGCATCAAACCCGCAGTGTAGTGCACAGCCAATGTAAATCTATGGGAAACGCAGCGGATTCGCAGCATTTTATTTTCCGCAGCATGTCAATTCTTTGTGCGGATCTGCAGCGTTTCTGTACCCATTGACTTGCATTGAGTCAGGCACTTCCGTAGCAAAACCACAGGTCTAAAAAAGATCTGCAGTATTGCTGCGGATGAAACGCTGCAGATCGGGAGGAGGGAAGTGTGTGGGCGGTGACTATGTGCATGTACGGTGTGTGTGGGGCACTGCGTTAATGGTGTGTGTGTGTCTGTGTGTGCTGGTGTGTGTGTGTCTGAGTAAGCAGCCATTGTCTGATGGGACTACTGCTCCCATCCGGCAATAAATGCTCACAGTGACAGCATTTCCGATGATGGCAAAGTAGTCCCATCAGACAACGGCTGTGATCAGTTGTAAAAAAAACAAAAAAAAGACATACAGAACATACAGTACATACATATAACATACAGAACATACATATAACATACAACACATAGCATAGAGTACATATTGACCAAACAAAGTCCCCGACACCCTTGTTTCTTTTAATAAAAATAAAATAAAAAAACAACCTATACATTACCTTTCCGCCGTAGTCCAGTTAATTACGAGTGTCCCACGATGATCTCCAGTGTAGAACACTGACGTCGAGTGATGTCAATGCTCTACCTGGGTCCCGCGATATACTGACAGCGGACGTAATCCTCCACGATGTATATCCCTCAGCCGCTGCCGGGAGAGAGGTCACTTCAGTTCTTTCTCTCACCGCCAATCCTGAGTGAGAAAATTCCCACACAGCATTGCTGGAAAGTGAGAGAATGAACTCAGGTAACCTCTTCAGTGATGAACTGCAGGAGGATTATCTCCTGTCAGTTCATCATTGGGAGGCCCTATGGAGCATTGACATCTCCAGATGTCACTGTTCTATAGGGGAGATCGTTGTGGGACACTCGTTATTGATTGCGTCGGACAGGGAGTAGACGGTTGGTTTATTATTTTACTTTTTATTACAGGAGACCAAGGGCATTGCATGGATTAGGCGTGCATTAAAAATATGAAAAACATGTTGTGTTTTATTTCATTAAAATACTTTATTCTTGTGTGTGTGTTTTTTTAACCCTTTCATACTATAAGATTAATAATGGATAGGTGTCTTATTGACGCCTCTCCATTATTAACCGGGCTTAATGTCACCTTACAATACAAAGGTGACATTAACCCCTTTATACCCCGTATGCAACCGCTACACTGCAGTGGGAAGAGAGGGGCTAAGTGCCAGAATTGGTGCATCTGACAGATGCTCCATTTCTGGGGCAGCTGCGGGCTGGTGTTTGAAGCCAGGGAGCGGCAAATATCCATGGCCCCTTCCTAGGCTATGAATATCAGCCCGCAGCTGTCTGCATAGCCTTTCTGGCTATTAACTATAGGGGGACCCTACATCATATTTTTTTGGGGTCCCCTATTTTAATAGCCAGTAAAGGCTATGCAAACAGCTGCTGGCCGATATTCATAGCTTGGGAAGTGGCTAAGGGTATTACCCCCTTCCCAGGCTATAAACATCGGCCCCCAGTTGCTGGCTTTCCCTCCCTGGACTTGAAAATTTTGTGGGAGCCCACGCAATTTTTTTTCCATTTTTTTTAAATTAAACAGATATTGCGTTTAAGGCCGGGGTCACACTTTTTGAGAAACTCACATGAGTCTCGCACCACAGTACTCGCACTGCCGCTGGCACTTGAGACTGGAGTGTGTGGCTGAATGTATTTCTATGCAGCTGAACTCTCCGGTCCGAGTGCTGGCAGCAGTGCGAGTATTGAGTATTGAGTATTAACCAGAAAACCTCAGCAAATGACCGCGCTGTTGCCAAAAATAATCTATATATAAAAAGACCAATATTGATATCACCGCCAAATGGTTAGTGGTAAATAATACCAGTACTACAGAACATATAAGAGATCATAGCAGAGTTACAGATAGTGACTTACCGCTGATGTTCTTTCTGATGGAATCGTTCACTTTGATGTCTTTTCCATCTGGCCCAGACCGACATGACAACTTCTCCAGCCAGGACTCGGCTACAGAGAATACAACAAAGACCCGTTTCACTTCTCATATTTTCAGCACTGTCACGGTCACCTATTGGACTATTCTCAACCTGCACAAACTCCTCATCCTGCTGATACCCCAACACTGAGCCGCTGCTGCCATATGTGTCCCTATTACTGCTCCTGATACCCCAATACTGAGTCGCTACTGCCATATCTGTCCCTATTACTGCACCTGGTACCCCAATACTGAGCCGCTGCTGCCATATGTGTCCCTATTACTGCACCTGATACCCCAATACTGAGCTGCTGCTTCCGTATGTGTCCCTATTACTGCTCCTGATACCCCAATACTGAGCCGCTGCTGCCATACGTGTCCCTATTACTGCTCCTGATACGCCAATGCTGAGACGCTGCTGCCGTATGTGTCCCTATTACTGCACCTATTGTTTGGTTCTGTGTGACCTCTAAATTTTAAAGCAACCCTCTATAATATAGTAATGCCAGGTGCATGGGCCCTAGAAAACAGTGCCCACATGTTGTCCCCTAGAATGTAATACTGTATTGCCCTGTGTGCCCTTTGACAGTCACAGTAACCAGAGTTCCCCTATAGCAATAAGTGCCCACTTTACATTTAATAATGTCCCGAGTCTCCCCCCCTTTACAGCTCCCCTATACACAGTATGATGCCCCCTCACTGGATATATACTGACCCCTTAATATCCCCAAACTATTTAATGGCTCCAACAATGTATGATGGCCCCGCCACTATAATCCCCACACTGTATGATGGCCCCCTAAATAGCCTCCATATTGCATAATATACCAGATAGTCCTCAATACAGTATAATGCACCCCCATAGGTAGCCTCTGTATTATAATGTACCCCCATAGACAGCCTCTGTATTGTAATACACCCCCATAGGCAGCCTCTGTATTATAATGCACCCCCACAGACAGTCTCTATATTGTAATGCACTCCACATAGGCAGCCTTATTAACCCCTTCATGACCCGGCCTATTTTGACCTTAAAGACCTTGCCATTTTTATCAATTCTGACCAGTGTCCCTTTATGAGGAAATAACTCAGGAACGTTTCAATGGATCCTAGCGATTCTGAGACTGTTTTTTCGTGACATATTGGGCTTCATGTTAGTGGTAAATTTAGGTCGATAATTTTTGCGTTTATTTGTGAAAAAAAGGAAATTTGGCAAAAAATTTGAAAATTTTGCAATTTTCAAATTTTGAATTTTTATTCTGTTAAACCAGAGAGTAATGTGACACAAAATAGTTAATAAATAACATTTCCCACATGTCTACTTTACATCAGCACAATTTTGGAAACAAATTTTTTTTTTCTTAGGAAGTTATAAGGGTTAAAAGTTGACCAGTGATTTCTCATTTTTACAGCAAAATTTACAAAGCCATTTTTTTTAGGGACAACCTCTCATTTGAAGTCACTTTGAGGGGTCTATATGAAAGAAAATACCCAAAAGTGACACCTTTCTAAAAACTGCACCCCTCAAGGTACTCAAAACCACATTCAAGAAGATTACTAACCCTTCAGGTGCTTCACCGGAACTAAAGCAAAGTGGAAGGAAAAAATGGACATTATAATTTTTCCAACAAATATTTTCTTTTAGCAACAATTTTTTCATTTTCACTCGGCCAACAGGATAAAATGGATCCTAAAATTTGTTGGGCAATTTCTCTTGAGTACACCGATACCTCATATGTGGTCATAAACCACTGTTTGGGCGCACGGCAGGGCCCGGAAGGGATGGAGCGCCATTTGACTTTTTGAAGGGAAAATTAGCTCCAATCGTTAGGGGACACCATGTCGCATTTGGAGAGCCCCTGTGTGCCTAAACATTGGAGCACCCCCACAAGTGGCCCCATTTTGGAAACTAGACCCCCCAAGGAACTTATCTAGATGCATAATGAGCACTTTTAACCCCTATGTGGTTCACAAATTGATCCGTAAAAATGAAAAAGTACTTTTTTTTTCACAAAAAAAATTTTTAGCATCAATTTTTTCATTTTCACAAGGGCAGCAGGATAAAATGGATCCTAAAATTTGTTGGCCAATTTCTCCTGAGTACACCGATACATCATATGTGGTCATAAACCACTGTTTGGGCACACGGCAGGGCTTGGAAGGGAAGGAGCGCCATTTGACTTTTTGAAGGGAAAATTAGCTCTAATTGTTAGCAGACACCATGTCGCGTATGGAAAGTATGTAGCATATGTCAGGTTCGTGTGTGGTGTGATGTAGTGTATGTTAGGTTGGTGTGTGTAGTGTAGTATGCATCAGGTTCGTGTGTGTGGTGTTTACTACACCACAAACATCAACCTGACGTACACCACGCCACACCACACACCAACCTGACGTACACTACAACACATGCATCAACCTGACGTACACTACACCACACCAACCTAACATACACTACATCAGGTTGGCGTGTGTGGTGTAGTGTAGGTCAGGTTGGTGTCTGGTGTGGTATAGTGTACGCCAGGTTGGTGTGTGGTATGGTGTATGTCAGGTTGGTGTGTGTGCTGTAGTATACACCACACACACACCATCCTGACGTACACCACACACCAACCCGACATACACTACATCAGGTTGGTATGTGGTGTAGTGTGTCAGGTTGATATGTGTGGTGTAGTATACACCACACACACACAACAACCTGACGTACACAACAACCTGGGGCTGTCAGGCGCTGGGCAGCAGGAGGGGGCTGTCAGGTGCTGGGCGGCAGGAGGGGGCTGTCAGGCGCTGGGCGGCAGGAGGGAACTGTCAGGCGCTGGGCGGCAGGAGGGGGCTGTCAGGAGCTTGGCGGCAGGAGGGGGCTGTCAGGCGCTAGGCGGCAGGAGGGGGCTGTCAGGCGCTGGGCAGCAGGAGGGGCTGTCAGGCGCTGGGGGGCAGGAGCCGGCAGCAGCAGCAGCGGGAGATTACTGGGGAACGGGTTGATCACAATTGCGGGGGTGTGAAATCAGGCAGCAGAGGACAGTAGAAAAGGGAGATCGGCGGCAGCAGGTGGTGTGATCAGCGGCAGCAGCAGCAATCAGCGGCGATCAGCAGCAGCGGCGACCAGCAGAGACCACAGGCAGAAGCGGCGGAGACCAGCGGCAGCAGCAGCGGCGACCAGCGGAGACCACAGGCATCAGCGGCGGAGACCAGCGGCAGAAGCGGTGGAGACCAGCGGCAGCAGCAGCGGAGACCAGCGGAGACCACAGGCAGCAGCGGTGGAGACCAGCGGCAGCAGCGGTGGAGACCAGCGGCAGCAGCGGCGGAGACCAGCGGCAGCAGCTTCGGCGACCACAGGAGACCAGCGGCAGCAGCAACGGTGACCAGCGGAGACCACAGGCAGCAGCGGAGACCAGCGGCAGCAGCAGGGGCGACCACCGGAGACCAGAGGCAGCAGCGGTGGAGACCAGAGGCCGCAACGGCGGAGACCACAGGCAGCAGCGGCGGAGACCACAGGCAGCAGCGGCGGAGACCAGCGGCAGCAGCAGCGGAGACCACAGGCAGCAGCGGCGGAGACCACAGGCAGCAGCGGTGGAGACCAGCGGCAGCAGCGGTGGAGACCAGCGGCAGCAGCGGTGGAGACCAGCGGCAGCAGCTTCGGCGACCACAGGAGACCAGCGGCAGCAGCAACGGTGACCAGCGGAGACCACAGGCAGCAGCGGAGACCAGCGGCAGCAGCAGGGGCGACCACCAGAGACCAGAGGCAGCAGCAGTGGAGACCAGAGGCCGCAACGGCGGAGACCACAGGCAGCAGCGGCGGAGACCACAGGCAGCAGCGGCGGAGACCAGCGGCAGCAGCAGCGGAGACCACAGGCAGCAGCGGGGGAGACCACAGGCAGCAGCGGAAACCAGCGGAGACCAGCGGCAGCAGTGGCAGAGACCAGCAGCAGCGGCGGAGACCAGCGGCAGAAGCGGCGGAGACCAGCAGCAGCTGCGGCGACCACCGGAGACCAGCGGCGGAGACCAGCGGCAGCAGCAACGGTGACCAGCGGAGACCACAGGCAGCAGCGGAGACCAGCGGTAGCAGCAGGGGCGACCACCGGAGACCAGAGGCAGCAGCGGCGGCGATCAGCGGCCGCTGGGGCGATCAGCGGCAGATGGGGCGATCAGCGGTAGCTGGGGCGATCGGCGGCAGCTGGGGCGATCAGAGGCAGCTGGGGCGATCAGCGGCAGCTGGGGTGATCAGCGGCAGCTGCGGCGATCAGCGATAGGAGCGGCGATCGGCGGCAGCTGGGGTGATCAGCGGCAGCTGGGACGATCAGCGGCAACTGGGGCGATCAGCGGCAGCTGTGGCGATCAGCGATAGGAGCGGCGATCGGCGGCAGCTGGGGCGATCAGCAGCAGCTGGGGCGATCAGCGGCAGCTGGGGTGATCAGCGGTAGCTGCGGCGATCAGCGATAGGAGCGGCGATCGGCGGCAGCTGGGGCGATCAGAGGCAGCTGGGGCGATCAGCGGCAGCTGGGGCGATCAGCGGCAGCTGTGGCGATCAGCGATAGGAGCGGCGATCGGCGGCAGCTAGGGCGATCAGCGGCAGCTGGGGCGATCAGCGGCAGCTGGGGCGATCAGCGGCAGTTGGGGCGATCAGCGGCAGCTGCGGCGATCAGCGATAGGAGTGGCGATCGGCTGCAGCTGGGGCGATCAGCGGCAGCTGGGGAGATCAGCGATAGGAGCGGCGATCGGCGGCAACTGGGGCGATCAGCGGCAGCTGGGACAATCAGCGGCAGCTGGGGCGATTAGCGGCAGCTGCGGCGATCAGCGATAGGAGTGGCGATCGGCGGCAGCTGGGGCGATCAGCGGCAGCTGGGGCGATCAGCGGCAGTTGGGGCGATCAGCGGCAGCTGCGGCGATCAGCGATAGGAGCGGCGATCGGCGGCAGCTGGGACGATCAGCGGCAGCTGGGGCGATCAGCGGCAGCTGCGGCGATCAGCGATAGGAGCGGCGATCGGCGGCAGCTGGGGCGATCAGCGATAGGAGCGCGCGATCGGCGGCAGCTGGTGGCGATCAGCGGCAGCTGGGGCGATCAGCGGCAGCTGCGGCGATCAGCGATAGGAGCGGCGATCGGCGGCAGCTGGGGCGATCAGCGGCAGCTGCGGTGATCAGCGATAGGAGCGGCGATCGGCGGCAGCTGGGGCGATCAGCGGCAGCTGGGACGATCAGCGGCAGCTGGGGCGATTAGCGGCAGCTGCGGCGATCAGCGATAGGAGTGGCGATCGGCGGCAGCTGGGGCGATCAGCGGCAGCTGCAGCGATCAGCGATAGGAGCGGCGATCGGCGGCAGCTGGGACGATCAGCGGCAGCTGGGGCGATCAGCGGCAGCTGGGGAGATCAGCGGCAGCTGCGGCGATCAGCGATAGGAGCGGCGATCGGCGGCAGCTGGGGCGATCAGCGGCAGATGGGGCGATCAGCGGCAGCTGTGGCGATCAGCGATAGGAGCGGCGATCGGCGGCAACTGGGGCGATCAGCGGCAGCTGGGACGATCAGCGGCAGCTGGGGCGATTAGCGGCAGCTGCGGCGATCAGCGATAGGAGTGGCGATCGGCGGCAGCTAGGGCGATCAGCGGCAGCTGGGGCGATCAGCGGCAGCTGCGGCGATCAGCGATAGGAGCGGCGATCGGCAGCAGCTTGGACGATCAGCGGCAGCTGGGGCGATCAGCGGCAGCTGGGGCGATCAGCGGCAGCTGCGGCGATCAGCGATAGGAGCGGCGATCGGCGGCAGCTGGGGCGATCAGCGGCAGCTGCGGCGATCAGCAATAGGAGCGGCGATCGGCGGCAGCTGGGGCGATCAGCGATAGGAGCGGCGATCGGCGGCAGCTGGGGTGATCAGCGGCAGCTGGGACGATCAGCGGCAGCTGGGGCAATCAGCGGCAGCTTCGGCGATCAGCGGCAGCAGCGGCGATCAGCAATAGGAGAGGCGATCGGCGGCAGCTGGGGCGATTAGCGGCAGCTGGGACGATCAGCGGCAGCTGGGGCGATCAGCGGCAGCTGGGACGATCAGCGGCAGCTGGGGCGATCAGCGGCAGCTGGGGCGATCAGCGGCAGCTGCGGCGATCAGCGATAGGAGCGGCGATCGGCAGCAGCTTGGACGATCAGCGGCAGCTGGGGCGATCAGCGGCAGCTGGGGCGATCAGCGGCAGCTGCGGCGATCAGCGATAGGAGCGGCGATCGGCGGCAGCTGGGGCGATCAGCGGCAGCTGCGGCGATCAGCAATAGGAGCGGCGATCGGCGGCAGCTGGGGCGATCAGCGATAGGAGCGGCGATCGGCGGCAGCTGGGGTGATCAGCGGCAGCTGGGACGATCAGCGGCAGCTGGGGCGATCAGCGGCAGCTTCGGCGATCAGCGGCAGCAGCGGCGATCAGCAATAGGAGAGGCGATCGGCGGCAGCTGGGGCGATTAGCGGCAGCTGGGACGATCAGCGGCAGCTGGGGCGATCAGCGGCAGCTGGGACGATCAGCGGCAGCTGGGGCGATCAGCGGCAGCTGCGGCGATCAGCGATAGGAGCGGCGATCGGCGGCAGCTGGGGCGATCAGCGGCAGCTGGGAAGATCAGCGGCAGCTGGGGCGATCAGCGGCAGCTGCGGCGATCAGCGATAGGAGCGGCGATCGGCGGCAGCTGGGGCGATCAGCGGCAGCTGGGGCAATCGGCGGCAGCTGCTGCGATTGGTGGCAGCTGTGGCGATCGGCAGAAGCTGCGGCGATCGGCAGCAGCAGCTGGGGGTGATCACAGGCACGGGGTGATTACGGGGGCAGGGGGGTGATTACTAGGGCAGGGGGTGATTACTGGGGCAGGGGGTGACTACTGGGGCAGGGGGGTGATTACTGGGGCATGGGGGTGGTTGCTGGGGCAAGGGGTGATCACAGGGCCGGGGGGGTGATCACAGTGGAGGGGGGGTGATCAGAGGTGCGGGGTGGTGATTACTGGGGCAGGGGTGAAATTAGGCAGAAGAGGGGAGAGGAGGACAGCGATCAGCAGGCAGGGAGATCGGCGCTGGGGGCGATCGGCGCAGCAGGGGGCGATCGGCGGTGGTAGCAGCAGGCAGGGACCTGTCAGATGTCAGGGCAGCAGGCAGCACCTCGCTCTTCACCTTCCATGGACGGGATGAGGGTGAAGAGCGATACCTGACACCTCCCCTCCACATCTGATTGGAGGGATAGCGTCACGTGGCGCTAGCTCCAATCAGATCTGGGGGGGGTGACACAGCGGTCACCAAGCTCCAGCCAATGGCTGATGCTATTGCAGCATCAGCCATTGCTGGAAAATAAATATTTAGCAATCTAACATAGCAATCGCTGTGATTGGCTGTTTCACTTTCAACAGCCAATCACAGCGATCATAACACCGGGGGGGCAAAGTCACCCCCCCTGGGGTTATCTGCCGGTCATCCTGTATCTGCAGGTCGGGTGACATTTAAATGACCCCGGTCACCCGACCTGCAGGAATGCGATTTTCACCATGACGCCGACGTCGGCGTCATGGGTCGAGAAGGGGTTAAAAATGTACCCCCCATAGGCAGCCTTATTTATAATGCATTCCCCATAAGCAGTCTTTTTTATAATGCACCCCATAGGCAGCCTTACTTATAATGCACCCCCATATGGAGCCTCTGTAGTATAATGCACCCCCTTTACAAAATTAATAAATCCTGTACTCACCTCTCTTGCTCCCGGCTCCTGCGCTGCTCACTGCTCTCCCTCTCTTCTCCTGACAGCGGGCGCCGGGCAGTGACGTCATCGCGCCCGCTGTCAGACGCTGAGAGGGGAATGATGGGAGAAGGAGCGCTCGCTCCTTCTCTCTCAATGCGGTCAGCTGTATCGGCTGGATGCCGATACAGCTGACCCTCCGATGACGGGCGGGGGGCCCACTGCTGGCACCGGGGCCCCATAGCGGCCGAGCGGCAGAGCAGGGAGAGCGATTCTCCCTGCTCTGCCAAAGAATGTAACTATATCGGCGCGCAGTGCACGCTGATACAGTTTAGCAGCGTAGCTCCGGGTGGGCCCCCTCAGAGCGCGGGGCCTGGGGCCACCGCCCCCTCTGCCCCCGGTAGCTACGCTACTGAATCTATCTATCCCATAACTATCTATTATCTATCTATTATCTACCTATATATCTACTACTATCTATCTATCTATCTATCTATCTATCTATCTATCCCATATCTATCTATCTATCCATCTATCTATCTATCTATCTATCTATCTATTTATCTATCTATTTATCTATCTATCTATCTATCTATCTATCTATCTATCTATCTATCTATCCATATCTATCTATTATCTATCTATTTATCTACCTATATATCTACCTATCTATCTATCTATCTATCTACCTATCTATCTATCTATCTATCTATCTATCTATCTATCTATCTATCTATCTATCTATCTATCCCATATCTATCTATCTATCTATCTATCTATCTATATATCTATCTATCCATCTATCTATCTATCTATCTATCTATCTATCTATCTATCTATCTATTTATCTGTATATCTGTGTGTGTAATGGAGTGTGGGTTGGACAAATATAAAAGAGGAGGTAGGACAAGAAATGACATCACTATTTTGTTAAATAACATATCTTTATTTAGCTTACAAAAACGCATGAAAATCCACATCAAAAAGGCACCAAATCCCCATCTGCGTTTTCTGCCAAGAAGTGCAGATTCTGTGCAGAAAATTCTGCAGGCAAATCTGCAACGTGTGCACAAACCCTATGACTTGGGTCAGATTAATGTGTGAAAAATCGCTGGAATTTGATCATGACAACTTAAACTTATACCACAATAAAATAATAAAGCCTACACTCCTCATGCTGTCTCTGTTCTAACGGTGTCAGAACGCATGGTTCTGGGGCTGTGATGTGGTGGAATGAGACGTGATGCCCAGCACCCTATCAGCACGTGCGTCATTGTCTCCACTTTCGGACAAACTGAACATGAAGATGAAGTTTGGGCTGCAGCTGATCCCTAACGTCCGCTTCATGTTCAGTTCATATGAAGGGGAAGACAGTGACACCAGTGCTGGTTGGGAGCCGGTGTCATGCGTCATTCCACTGCATCACAGCCCCTGTTACAGTGAGTGCCAACACCACAGGAAAGGAGGAGGCACGGGAGGTGAGTATAGGCTTTATTATTTTATTGGGGCCAACATTTAGTTTAAGAAGGGGTTGTTCATATCTGATTTTTACATCTTTGTGACATCTGTATGACATCAAAGTGGCATCCATTTTTATACCTCACCATTTTACAATGTACATAATCAAATTTAGCTTGCTAGATTAATAATGGCAAGTATGTAAAAAAATCGGATGCTTCACAAATGATCTGAATGGGATCTGAGTTTTTTGGGCACCTTTAGACTTTCATAGATTATTTTAATCCAATACTTTGAAGTGTACACTGTGATTATGTTTACATGAACACTTGAAATGTGACAAAGTATCATCTGACAAGTTCTATTGAACTAAATTGGTAAGCACACATTTAATCTGTATAAGACTGGGTTTACATGAACGTGTGCAAAAATCATCCATTTTACATCCAGAAAAATGAACAATTTTTTCTTCCATATTGCCATCCATATGCAGTCCGTATGCCATCTGTGTGTATGGTTTTTAATTCAAAATGCAATTCATATGTCCAGATTTCCATTCATAATGCATCTGTTTATAAAATAATTTTATATAGTATAAAGTGTTTGCAGTTTCCTATTCATATAACTATAAAGTGGCCATGTTGAACACATGACATACATACAGATGGCAACTAGTGATGAGCGAGTACTAAAATGCAATGTAAGTCTATGGAAAACCCGAGCTTTTTTGCCGAGACCCCCCCCCCCCGAGGTCTTTCTGGGTATCAGAACGTCGGAAATCTATGGAAACAGTGCACAAATGACATGGGAACATCATGGGGAAGACACCTGGAAGCATTTCTGCCTCCTAGGTCACTGCTGTGAACAATGTTGTCAGAGTGTTACGCCATTTTTACAGGCGCACACTAAAACATACAAAAATGAAACCAAAATGAATTTTCCTGAGAAATATGTTAAGGAACATCCTTTCCAGGGTAATGATTTGTATGTAATTCAAAATAAATAACCCCAAATAGAACTGTACCCCCACTATTTGGACTATGCGTTTTTCAACTTTAGCATTGCTTTCAACCAATACAAATGCATTCACTGGGAAATGTCATTTTAACATTTAACAACCTTATCTGGCCATGTGGTGTGTGACACATCATCAGACTCATCCTGTTTCATTTATGAAGGAGGGACTCTGAAACTCACAAAGCCTATTTTCATAGGAGCATCAGGCGGCATTAATATTCTTAAAGGGCCATGAGGCAGCTATGCTTTGTTGTTCCCTTTATTAAACAGTGGGTCTCCAATACTGTTATTGCCTATGCAGTGAGTGGCTAGGCTGCCAAAAATTAGGATGCCCCTTATACCCCTATGACGAGATGTACAGGAGGGCATCATAAAAAAATGTTCCCATAGTGTTTTCCTATGCATTGAATGCAAGGCCTGTCTTGCCCCAAAGTTACACGAACTAAATAACCCTTTGGTTTCATGTGACCATCCACTAAGTTGGTTCAAAGTTCCCATTATGCTTATTTTTTTTACTCCCATACAGTTTGCCCATGAAGTGAATGGAAGGCCTGCCCTGCCCTGCCCTGCCCCAACGTTACACGCACCGCAATAACCCTTTTAACCAACGTCATGGATGGTTATATGAAACCAAAGTTCCCATAATGCTTATTTTTTGACTCCCATACAGTTTGCCCATGAAGTGAATGCAGGGCCTGCCCTGCCATAGACTTACACGCACCCCAATAACCCTTTCAACAGATGTACTGGATGGCCACATTAAACCAAAGTTAACATTTTTTTCATTTGGTACTGCCATACTGGTAGCCTATGCATTGAATGCAAGGCCTTCCCTGCACCAAATTTAGACACACCCCAATACTCCTTTTAAGAGGTGTACAAGGAGGGTCTCATGAAAAAATGTTCACATTCGGAGAAAGTGGGTCTCCGATAGTATTTGCCTATGCATTGAATGCAAGGCCTGCCTTGCCCCAAAGTTACATGCAACCCAATAACACTTTGAACAGACGTCCTGGATGGCCATATGAAACCAAAGTTCCCATTATTCTGAATTTTGTACTCCCATACAGTTTGCCCATGAAGTGAATGCAAGGTCCACCTTGCCACAAAGTTACACGCACCCCAATAACCCTTTGAACCGACATCCCGGTTTCTACATTCAACCAAATTTACTATTATTTTTCATTTGGTACTGCCATACTGTTTGCCAATGCATCGAATGCAAGGCCTTCCCTGCCCCATAGTTACACGAACCACATTAACCCTTTGAAGTGACATACTGGATGGCCACATGAAACCAAAAGTTCCCATTCAAAATTTGGTAGTCCCATACTGTTTGCCAATGTTTTGGTTCAATACCGACATGAAGATATCCAACTCACTGGCACTGCCCTGCCAGATGAACAGGACATCGTCAATGAACCGATACCACCCCAGGATCTGGGAGGAGGCGTGTGCGCGATCTGGAAAGGTCTCTGTTTCCCAATATCCCAAAAATAAATTAGCATACGAAGGCGGTATTGAACCAAAACAATCGCAACATTAGACTTACTTATGTGTCTAGTAGGGAAACTATCTCTTTCTTGGACATTGAGATCAAGGTACAAGCCAATGGCCTCTTATTTACTGATGTGTTCCGTAAACAAACCTCGGTCAATGCACTACTACATGCCTCATCAGCCCATCTGAGTTCCACTATCAAGGCCATCCCAAAGGGACAATTTCTTAGATTAAAATGCATCTGTACTTCAGACGAATTATATGAAGGGCAGGCTGCGGACCTTGGACAGAGGTTCAGGGATCATGGATACAGCAAGCGAAATATCAGACAGGGTTACTGGAACGCTAAGAGGTTATCGAGGAAGGATTTCCTTGTATACCAAAAGAGACCTAAAAAGGATATGGAGATTCGTTTTATATCTGTAATGTATGTAGTACAGTTCATATAGCGTCTTGTGCTTGGGTGCGATGAAAATACATGAGACACAGGTTTGATATAGAAAGTCTTGTATTACTTCATACAAGTTGGTAAAAATAGTCACACAGTTTGCAGACACAGAAGCAGGAGACACAGCAGGCCAGAGTAATCTAAGCTCAGCAATCACTCTCCACAACAGGTTCAGGATCTTCTTCTCTGTTACCGTAAGTCCATGCAAACGTGGGTCTTTCAAAGAGCAGGGTTCAGAGTCCACAAGTGCTTCAGAGTTCCTCAGTAGAAATAGCTGGAGTACAAGGTCCAAGGCTTTAGGAGTCAGGTCACAGGTTCACTGCAGGCTAGATTCTGAAGCACTGATTGCTCAGCTGTGGCTGCTTAAGAAGCAAAAGGAGAGAATCAGGGCGGGAACATGCAAGCTGGAAACTCCATTTTGACTGAGGGCAAGATAGCTGCAGCAAGACAGAAAGTAAAATGGCTGACGAACAAACTGAGTTTCAGGAACATGTATACAGAACCTTACATTACTCCCCCCTTAGGGACAACCTCCGGATGACCTCAGGCCAGGCTTGTGTGGGTACCTCTGATGAAACTGACGGAGCAAGCGAGGAGCATTAACGTTATTGACTGGTTCCCATGAGTTGTCCTCCACTGGGTAGCCCTGCCATTTAATCAGATATTGTAACTGATTTCTATACAACCTGGAATCTAAAATCCTTTCCACCACAAATTCTTCCTGACCATCGACTAGCACTGGGTCAGGGCAAGGAGAAGAACGTCCAGGAAACGTATTGGGTGTCGCAGCCTTTAGTAGGGATACATGAAAGACAGGGTGAATTCTCATAGTTCTGGGCAGTTGAAGACGACAAGCAACGGCACTTATAATTTTACTGATTTTATAGGGTCCAATGTACTTATGTCCCAACTTAGACGATGGAATCCTTAACTTAAGATTTCTGGTTGACAGCCAGACCAAGTCTCCTACCTTGAAAGCTGGTGCAGGTTTACGAAATTTATCTGCTGCTTTCTTGTACCTTTCCTGAGCCGATTCCAGATTCTCCTTTAGAAGATCCATATTCTTCTGTAAAGACGTGATTCTTTCAGCCACTGCTGGTAAAGGCGTTTCTATGGGAAATCGTGGTAGAATGTTAGGATGATAACCTAGATTAGAGTAAAAAGGAGACTGCTTAGTGGAGGCACTCTGAGAGTTGTTATACGAGAACTCAGCTAATGGAAGTAGATCCACCCAATCATCCTGTAGGTGGCAGATAAAGCAGCGGAGATACTGCTCCAGGGTTTGATTGGTTCGTTCGGTCTGTCCATTAGTCTGGGGATGAAAAGCAGAAGAAAGGTTTACTTTAATGTCCAATGCTGCACAGAAATTTTGCCAAAACCTAGAAGTGAATTGCACCCCTCGATCCGAAATAACCTCATCCGGTACTCCATGTAAGCGAAACACATCTTTAATCATCAAATCTGATGTCTGTTTTGCAGTGGGTAAGCCGACACAAGGGATAAAATGAGCTGCCTTTGTTAGACGGTCAACCACCACTAGAATGGAGTTCTTTCCTTGAGAGGTTGGTAACTCCACAATGAAGTCCATAGAAATGGATCCCCACGGGCGGGACGGGGTGGGAAGAGGCTGTAACAGACCAGTTGGTGAGGAGCGAGGTGTTTTGCATCTTGCACAGACTTCACATGAAGTGACATAGTTTAAAACATCCTTCCTGCAAGTGGGCCACCAAAAGAAACGAGAGAGAAATTCCTGTGTCTTTAGAATTCCTCTATGCCCAGCTATCTTGGAATCGTGAATGAGTTGCAATACTCTCAATCTGACTGTTTCAGGAATATACAGGCGTTGTCCCTGAATCCACACACCATTCTTAAAGACAAGACTTACGTCCCTTGGGGGTTGTGCCAAAAAGGAATCCGCATGGTATGCTTCCTTGATGTCCTTAAGTAGGTCTTGATTATGAATTACTCCTAGGAATCTAGAGTCAGGAAGAATAGTCTTAGGAGGAGTAATTGGACGTGTCTCTGCTGAGTAAATCCTAGAGAGTGCATCAGCCTTTCCATTGCGCGATCCTGGTCTATAAGAAATGATAAAATTAAATTGGTTTAAGAAAAGATTCCAGCGAGCCTTTCGAGGAGTCAGGCACTTAGCCGACCTGATAAACTCAAGGTTACGATGGTCTGTCAGGACGACTATTTGCTGTGCAGCTCCCTGAAGAAGGTGTCTCCATTCTTTGAAGGCGGCAATAATGGCCAACAACTCTCTATTGCCCACATCGTAGTTCCTCTCAGCCGAAGACAACTGCTGGGAAAAGAAGGCACAGGGATGCAAGACATTCTTCTCACCTGTTCTCTGAGAGAGTATAGCTCCAACGGCACAGTCTGAAGCATCCACCTCTATTATGAAGGCAAGCTCGGGGTTGGGATGTACTAAGATAGGTGCGGTGGTAAATTTATCTTTTAGACGGGAAAATGCTTCCTGGGCTTGGGGAGTCCAGGAGAACCTAGACTCTTTCCGGGTAAGTTGGGTGATAGGTGACACTACCTCAGAGAAATTTCTAATGAAACGTCTATAGAAGTTGGCAAACCCGATGAAGCGCTGTACCTCCTTCACATTTCTAGGACTTGGCCAATCCTTGATGGCTTGGGTTTTGCTTCCATCCATACTAATTCCTTGTGTAGACAGTACATACCCCAGAAATTGAATTTCGGTCCTATGGAATTCACACTTTTCAAGTTTGATGTAAAGATGATTTTGTCTTAGACGTTCCAAGACCATTCTCACATGTCCATGATGTTCCTCTGTGGAGTTAGAAAAAATTAGAATATCATCCAAATAAATTACCACGAATGTATCTAGGAGATCCCTGAAGATGTCATTCACCAAGTGTTGGAAAGTGGCTGGGGCGGTACTCAGACCAAAAGGCATAACTAGATATTCAAAGTGTCCATAGCGTGACCTGAATGCAGTCTTCCATTCATCCCCAGGTCTAATACGGACTAAGTTATAGGCCCCACGAAGATCTAGTTTAGAGAAAATTTTGGCATGTCGCACTCTCTCCAATAACTCAGGGATTAAAGGCAATGGATAACGGTTTCTAATAGTAACCTTATTGAGTTCCCTATAGTCTACGCATGGTCTCAGAGATCCATCTTTCTTCTTTACAAAGAAGATGGGTGCACCTGCAGGAGATGAAGAGGGGCGTATGAAGCCCTTGGCTAGATTTTCGTCTATGTAATCCTTTAAAGCCTTTAGCTCGGGCCCTGCCAGGGGGTAGATCTTACCAAAAGGTATCTCTGCTCCAGGCAATAATTCAATTGGACAATCATATGGACGGTGAGGAGGAAGCTGGTCAGCGTTCTTCTTGTCACATAAATCCACATAGTCCTGGTATACAGCTGGTAGTTCAGGGACTGACATGGTTCCTTTAGGAACAGAGCAAGCTGAAACTTTTGGACTCATCTGTTTCTCTGGAAAGTGTAATTCCTTGGTCTCCCAGTTAATGGTAGGATTCTAAGCCTGCAGCCATGGTAGCCCTAGAATAATGGGAAAGTGGGGAGAAGAGATAAGCATAAAGGACAGTTTCTCTTGATGATCTTTACCCATAAGAACCCTCAAAGGCTCTGTTTCCTGATCCACTGGTCCAGAGGTCAGCAGGGAGCCATCCACAGTTTCCATCTGTACTGGAGTAGCCTTCTTCACTGAACGTATCCCCTGTTTCAGAGCAAAGGAGACATCCATAAAATTTCCACTTGCCCCTGAGTCGATCATAGCAGAGCTAGACACCCAAGCTGAGTCAACCCAGAGTTTGATGGAAAGAAAGCAATGAGAATTGTTTTTCTTACAACTCAGCTGGGACACCGCTGAGGAAACTTGAAAAATGGCAGCGTTAACACAGTCAACGTCCTCAGAGGTAACGGAGTTTAAGTCCGAGAAATCAAGATCTGTTGCTGCAGATCTCTCTGGAGCCTGAGGCTCGGACCTGACAGATCCCCTCTCGCAACACTCACAATGAATGAGTGCTGCAGTAGTCTTACGAGAACGGCTGGGGCAGTTTATAATGAAGTGCCCTGACTTACCACAATAGAAACATAGATTCTCCTTAAAACGATGTTCCTTGCGTGCATCACTAACCCGTCGTTGTAAAGAGTCTACCTGCATGGGTTCAGGTTCAGGTTCCCGTGTAATCCTACTCAAAGGTTCCTTAGCTGGAGAGGAAGGTAGGAAAAGGTTAGTGCGATTGCTTTCCAACCATCTCTCTTGCCTGCGTTCAGTCAGACGAGTATCAATACGGATGCAGTAGTTAATAAAGTCACCTAACGCAGTGGGAGGGTCGGCACGAGCAAGTTCATCCTTAATCAGTGGAGATAACCCCTTTCGAAAAATAGATTTTTTGGCGGAACTGTCCCAGGTGGTATCAAGGGCCCATCTCCTGAAATCCAAGGCATATTCAGCTACCGAGTGCTTACCTTGGCGCAAAGCTAACATGGCTGCTTCAGCTGTTGCACCTCGATTGGGGTCATCAAACACCTGCCCCATGGCTGAAATAAAAGCATCAAGGTGATTCAAACAATCATCCTCAGTCTCAATCAGAGGGTTTGCCCACATCAAAGCCTTGTTGGTAAGCAACATAATTATAGTAAGCACCTTAGATCGTTCAGTGGGAAATTGTGAAGCATGTGCAGAAAAAAAAAGATTGCATCGATTAATAAATCCCCTGAATTTCTCACGTTCACCGCCAAAACGAAAAGGGGGCAACTTGGGAATCCCAGAACTCGGGGCTACGGCAGGAGCCTGGACTCGCTCTTCTAGAACCTCAATCCTGGCTCGCAAATCCTGGGCAGTCTGTCCAAACACTTGCAAATTGTGATTAGTGAGGTCCTGTAGGCTTGAAAAACGGGTCTTTATATTCGGCAAATCTGCAAGGATATTATCAGTCACTCCGCAAAGTTCCTTTATGCGGGCCTCCATTTTCCAGATCTTTTAAGACAGGAGTACTGGAAGAAGAGGAGAGGAGAGAAAAAAAAAACAATAGTGTTTACCTGTGGTAACACTGCAGAGAGAAAAAAAAAATGAAGGGAACTGCTCACCTGGAATGGTTGTGAGAAGTCACAACCACTATCATCACAGAAAGTTCACCCGGACATCTGATATCCACAGTTACAGCAGACAAAAAAGAGAAAAGAAAAAAAAAAAACAATAGTGTTTACCTGTGGTAACACTGCAGAAAAAAAAAACACTTAAGGGAATTGCTCACCTGGAATGGTTGTGAGAAGTCACAACCACTGTCATCACAGAAAGTACAACCGGACATCCGATATCCACAGTTACAGCAGACACAGCCTTTCCAGACCCAGCAGACACTAACGTTTTGGCTTCAGAATCTTGTAATGTATGTAGTACAGTTCATATAGCGTCTTGTGCTTGGGTGCGATGAAAATACATGAGACACAGGTTTGATATAGAAAGTCTTGTATTACTTCATACAAGTTGGTAAAAATAGTCACACAATTTGCAGACACAGAAGCAGGAGACACAGCAGGCCAGAGTAATCTAAGCTCAGCAATCACTCTCCACAACAGGTTCAGGATCTTCTTCTCTGTTACCGTAAGTCCATGCAAACGTGGGTCTTTCAAAGAGCTGGGTTCAGAGTCCACAAGTGCTTCAGAGTTCCTCAGTAGGAATAGCTGGAGTACAAGGTCCAAGGCTTTAGGAGTCAGGTCACAGGTTCACTGCAGGCTAGATTCTGAAGCACTGATTGCTCAGCTGTGGCTGCTTAAGAAGCAAAAGGAGAGAATCAGGGCGGGAACATGCAAGCTGGAAACTCCATTTTGACTGAGGGCAAGATAGCTGCAGCAAGACAGAAAGTAAAATGGCTGACGAACAAACTGAGTTTCAGGAACATGTACACAGAACCTTACAATATCCATGTTCAACCAACAGTGGAATTTGATGCGCACTATTCTGAAAAGACATTGGTCTGTTTTATTAACGGATCCAATACTTTCTAGATCCCTTCCCAAAGGACCATTTATGACTGCACGCCGTAGCAGGAATCTTACAGATATCCTGTGTAAAAGTCACTATGTGGGAAACACTGTAAACCCAGTCATTATAAAGAGAAAAGAGTGGGCTTTTTCCCATGTGATGACTGTTTGGCGTGACAAAACCATGAGAGGGCAAGTAATTTTATTTCATCTAATGGTCAGAAGGAATACAAAATCAGACAACACATTACATGCAAAACCTCTGGCGTAATTTATTATGCCCGTTGCTCATGTAATTTGTTATATGTTGGACTAATGTCAAGGGAATTGAGAATCAGAACACGTGAGCACGTTAGGGATATTTTGGCAGCAAAGGAGATAGATGACCCGGGCATTTGTAATCCCAAAGAATGGAGGAATCAAGGCATTGACTGGATCCATTTGGATATTAGAGGCGGGGATTTCAAAAGTGCCCTTGCCCGTAGAGAATGTCAGTGGATCTCAACCCTCAATACTATGGTAATGGCTGGCTTGAATGAGCAATTGAGTTTTGCTCCTTTTCTTTGATTTTATTATATGTTTTTGTTTTTTCAATCTGATTATGTTGTATTTGTGTCCTTGTTTGTGTGTCCTAATGTTAATTTTATTTTTCTAGTTTAATGCCCCACATTTTCTATTTATGCTGCAATATGCTGGATGAAAGATGGGATGGTGAAATTGAAGATGATGGAGTCTTTAACTGCACTCTTGGTGTGCACTTCTCGAATGAATAATTCGTCTTAATCACTATATGTCTTATATTCAGATTGTGTATATTATTATTGATTAATTGGTTTTGCATATATATTTTTGTTTTTTTGTCACAGAACTCACTTTTGTAGCTCTTACAGTATGTTTCATATTTATATATATTTAAGTATACACTTTTTTGTGATTAAGTATTGTATGAAATCCATTTATTATTTTATGTTTTATTATTACATAATTTTCTTTCTACATTGGGATTCACATTTATGTACACCCTCTTTTTTATATATTTACTCACCGAACCTCAGATCCATATTGCAACTTTCTCTGGAATAATTCCCCATTATACTCAGATTTTATGCATTATCATGTGCACTTTATTTGATTCTTTACTCCATGAATGGCCAGTGCGCATGTACCGTTCTGCTTCAGCCGGAGCGTCGCATGGGGCATCCTTTAATGACGCTTGTGGGTCATTGACGACAAAATGGGGTGTTCCAGTGACCCGCAGCGTCATGGATGCCGGATGTGATGTAACTTCCAGCGCGGCACAGCGACACACACGCCCTTATGGGACCACATGTGAGTATGTGCACAGTGGGGTATATTTAGCGGTCTGTACACTGCTTTAGACACGGCCCCCCGAAGAAGCCAACGTGAAACGCGCGTTGGGGCTGCGTGTCCGTGGAATCCTAGTGAGGCACTATGGGTGAGAGTGATTACTTTATTAATATGTAGTTACATTTATCTTGCGATACTATGTTTGGAGCTTTTATCTTGGATAGCCCGGTGGTGTCACTTCTGGATGGCACAATACTGACAGTTTTTGTGACTGCATGAGGGCTTGTCTATTTGAGTCTGTGGATGCATGGTCTCTTATATGCACTTATGCACATAATGGTATCAGCAGTGTTATTATCATATAATTGTTAGTACCACCCCCCACCTCTTATTACATATATGTAATTTCATATAGGACCAGGGTACTACATTTGGTTGCTTGTCTGCTTCCTTATATATACCTTATATGTGTTTTTGTGTCATATATTTTGTATGTACTATTTGGATACTAATAAATATTGATTTTTATGATATTTTGGTGGTTTTCTACACTTTGTCTCTTATAGACACTATAAGGAAGGGAAAGCTACTGACAAGACACAGAGATTACCACAAAATATATAAATTTTATTGAGTAACAACAAGACAATAACATAAAAACATTTAAAAGTCATAAAAATGACAATACACCACCCTTTTGGCTCATAATAAAGTCTAACAGACTCACCTTGGGGGCAAGTAATAAATAACAACAACAAAGCCCAATGCTTAACCCCTTAACGACCGCCAATACGCTTTTTAAGGGTACTTAAACCACAGCGCCGTTAATTAACTGTGGAAAAAGTGAATAGCGCCCCCCAGAGGCACATTTTCTCTGGGGTCTTGGCTACCCCCCCACATATTTGGTATCAGCGTACTCAGGACAAATTAAACAACAGCTTTTGGGGTCCAATTTCCTTGTGAAAAATCAAAAATTTGGGACTAAAAAATCGTTTTTGTGGAAAATTGTTTTTGTTTTTTTTTCACACCCAGGCATTATAAACTTTTGTGAAACACTTGGGGGTTCAAAATGCTCACCACAGATCTAGATAAGTTACTTAGGGGGTCTAGTTTCCAAAATGGGGTCACTTGTGGTGGTTTTCCACTGTTTAGGCACATCTGAGGCACTGCAAACAGAACATGACCCCATCAATGTCTGCATTCCAAAACGTTATTACTTCCTTTCCAAGCCCTGCCGTGCGCCCAAACAGTTTCACCCCCCACATATTTGGTATCAGCGTACTCAGGACAAATTGGACAACTTTTGCGGTCCAATTTCTTTGTGAAAAATCAAAAATTTGGGACTAAAAAAATCATTTTTGTGGAAAATTGTTTTTTTTTTTCCACCCAGGCATTATAAACTTTTGTGAAACACTTGGGGGTTCAAAATGCTCACCACAGATCTAGATAAGTTACTTAGGGGTTCTTGTTTCCAAAATGGGGTCACTTGTGGTGGTTTTCCACTGTTTAGGCACATCTGAGGCACTGCAAACAGAACATGACCCCCATCAATGTCTGCATTCCAAAACGTTATTACTTCCTTTCCAAGCCCTGCCGTGCGCCCAAACAGTTTCACCCCCACATATTTGGTATCAGTGTACTCAGGACAAATTGGACAACAACTTTTAGGGTCCAATATCCTTGTGAAAAATAAAAAATTTGGGACTAAAAAATCATTTTTGTGGAATTTTTTTTTTTTTTTCACACCCAGGCATTATAAACTTTTGTGAAACACTTGGGGGTTCAAAGTGCTCACAACAGGTCTAGATAAGTTCCATAGGGGGTCTAGTTTCCAAAATGGTGTTACTTGTGGGGGGTTTCCACTGTTTAGGTGCATCAGGGGCTCTCCAAACGCAACATGGTGTCCTATCTCAATTCCAGGCCATTTTGATTTGAAAAAGTCAAACGGCACTACTTCCCTTCCAAGCCCTAACGTGCGCCCAAACAGTGGTCCCCCCCCCTCATATGGGGAATCAGCGTACTCAGGACAAATTGGACAACAAGTTTTGTGGTCTAATTTCTCCTGTTACCCTTGGGAAAATAAAAAATTGGGGACTAAACGATCAGGTTTGTGGAAAAAATATGATTTTTTAATTTCAAGCCCGGGCGTTATAAACTTCTGTGAAGCACTTGGGGGTTCAAAGTGCTCACCATACATCTAGATAAGTTCCTTAGGGGGTCTAGTTTCCAAAATGGGGTAACTTGTGGGGGTTTCCACTGTTTAGACACATCAGGGCCTCTACAAATGCGACATGGTGTCCAGCCAATTCTGCGTTGAAAAAGTCAACCGGCGCTCCTTCCCTTGCGACCTCTGCCGTGCGCCCAAAAAGTGGTTTACCACCACATATGGGGTATCAGCATGCTCAGGACAAATCGCACAAAAACTTTTGGGGTCTTGTTACCATTGGGAAAATAAAAATTGGGGTGAAAAAAGCATTTTTGTGGAAAAAATATGATTTTTTATTTTTACTGCTCTACGTTATAAACTTGTGTGAAGCACTTGGAGGTTCAAAGTGCTCACCACAATCTATATAAGTTTCTTAAGGGGTCTAGTTTCCAAAATGGGGTCACTTGTTGGGGGTTTCCACTGTTTAGGCACATCAGGGGCACTCTAAACGCGACATGGCATCCAGCCAATTCTGCGTTGAAAAAGTCAAACGGCGCTCCTTCCCTTGCGACCTCTGCCGTGCGCCCAAAAAGTGGTTTACCCCACATATAGGGTATCAGCATGCTCAGGACAAATTGCACACAAACTTTTGTGGTCTTTTTACTCTTGGGAAAATAAAAATTGGGGTGAAAAGATCATTTTTGTGGAAAAAAAATATTTTTTTTTTCACGGCTCTACGTTATAAACTTGTGTGAAGCACTTGGAGGTTCAGAGTGCTAACCACACATCTAGATAAGTTCCTTAAGGGGTCTTTTTTCCAAAATGGGGTCAATTGTTGGGGGTTTCCACTGTTTAGGCACATGCTATACCGCTACCAGCCCGTAAACGCTATGTGTTGAACGGGCTGGTAATACACAATATGAACCTAGCCTTAGGGTTATGGTTCTAATTAGGGTTGGGGTTGGAATTAGGGTTAGGGTTAAAATTAGGGTTGGGATTAGGGTTAGGATTAGGGTTAGGATTAGGGTTAGGGTTGGGATTAGGGTTAGGGGTGTGTTGGTGTTAGGGTTGAAGCTAGAATTGAGGGGTTTCCACTATTTAGGCACATCAGGGGGTCTCCAAAAAGTCAAATGGTGCTTCCTCCCTTCCGAGCCCTGCCTTGCACCCAAACAGTGGTTTACCCCAACATATGGGGTATCAGCGTACTCAGGACAAATTGAACACTAATTTTGGGGTTCTAATTTCTCCTGTTACCCTTGGGAAAATAAAAAATAGCTGGCTAAAAAATCATTTTTGAGGAAAAAAGTGATTTTTTATTTTCATGGCTCTGCATTTATAGATTTCTGTGAAGCACTTGGGGGTTCAAAGTGCTCACCACACATCTAGATAAGCTCCTTGGGGGTCTAGTTTCCAAATTGGTGTCACTTGCAGGGGGTTTCTACTGTTTAGGCACATCAAGGGCTCTGCAAATACAACATGATGCCCGCAGAACATTCCATCAAAGTCTGCATTACAAAATGGTGCTCCTTCCCTTCCAAGCTCTCCCATGCGCCCAAACAGTGGTTCCACCCCACATATGGGGTATCAGCGTACTCAAGAAAAATTGCACCACAACTTTTGGGATCCAATTTCTCCTGTTACTTTTGGGAAAATAAAAAAATAGTGGGCTAAAAAAATCATTTTTGAGGAAAAAAAGATTTTTTATTTTCATGGCTCTACGTAATAATCTTCTGTGAAGCACTTGGGGGTTCAAAGTGCTCACCACACATCTAGATAAGTTCCTTAGGGGGTCTAGTTCCAAAATTGTGTCATTTGTGGGAGTTTTCAGTGTTTAGGTGCATCAGGGGCTCTCCAAAAGTGACATGGCGGTCAATCTCAATTCCAGCCAATTTTGGTTTGAAAAAGTCAAACTGCGCTCCTTCCCTTCCAAGCCCTGCCGTGCGCCCAAACAGTGGTTCCCCCCACAAATGGGGTATCAGCATACGCAGGAAAAATTGCACAACAACTTTTGGGGTCCAATTTCTCCTGTTACCCTTGGGAAAATAAAAAAATAGCGGGCTAAAGAATCATTTTTGAGGAAAAAAATGATTTTTTATTTTCACGGCTCTACGTTATGAACTTCTGTGAAGCACTTGGGGGTTCAAAGTGCTCACCACAAATCTAGATAAGTTCCTTAAGGGGTCTAGTTTCAAAAAAGGTGTCATTTGTGGGGGTTTCCACTGTTTAGGCGCATCAGGGGCTCTCCAAACGCGACATGGCATTCAATCTCAATTCCAGCCAATTTTGGTTAGAAAAAGTCAAACGGCGCTCCTTCCCTTCCAAGCCCAAACAGTGGTCCCCCCCACATATGGGGTATCAGCATACTCAGGACAAATTGGACAACAACTTTTGTGGTCTAATTTCTCCTGTTACCCTTGGAAAAATAAAAAAATTGGGGACTAAACGATCAGGTTTGTGGAAAAAATATGATTTTTTATTTTCACGCCCGGGCGTTATAAACTTCTGTGAAGTACTTGGGGGTTCAAAGTGCTCACCACACATCTAGATAAGTTCCTTAGGGAGTCTAGTTTCTAAAATGGGGTTACTTGTGGGGGTTTTCCACTGTTTAGACACATCAGGGCCTCTACAAACACGACATGGCGTCCAGCCAATTCTGCGTTGAAAAAGTCAAACGGTGCTCCTTCCCTTCCAAGCTCTGCCATGCACCCAAACAGTGGTTTACCCCCACATATGGGGTATTAGCATACTCAGGACAAATTGGACAAAAACATTTGGGGTCTTGTTACCCTTGGGAAAATAAAAATTGGGGTGAAAAGATTGTTTTTGTTGAAAAAATATGATTTTTTATTTTCACTGCTCTACGTTATAAACTTCTGTGAAGCACTTGGAGGTTCAAAGTGCTCACCACACATCTAGATAAGTTCCTTAAGGGGTCTAGTTTCCAAAATGGGGTCACTTGTTGGGGGTTTCCACTGTTTAGGCACATCAGGGGCTCTAAACGCAACATGGCGTCCAGTCAATTCTGTGTTGAAAAAGTCAAACGGCGCTCCTTCAATTGCGACCTCTGCCGTGTGCCCAAAAAGTGGTTTACCCCCACATATGGGGTATCGACGTATTCAGGAGAAATTGCACAACAAATTTTGTGGTTTATCTTTTCTTTTAACCCTTGTGAAAATTAAAAAAATTGGTTCCGAAGTAAAGTTTTTGCAAAAAATAGTTAAATGTTAATTTTTTCCTTCCACTTTGCTTCAGTTCCTGTGAAGCACGTAAAGGGTTAATAAACTTCTTGAATGTGGTTTTGAGCACCTTGTCGGGTACAGTTTTTAGAATGGTGTCACTTTGGGGTATTTTCTATCATATAGACCCCTCAAAGTAACTTCAAATGTGATGTGGTCCCTAAAAAAAAATGGTGTAAAAATGAGAAATCGCTGGTCAACTTATAATATAACTTTGTAAAAAAAAAAAAATTTTGGTCCCAAAATTGTGCTGATGTAAAGTAAACATGTGGGAAATGTTATTTATTAAGAAATTTGTGTGACACATCTCTCTGATTTAAGGGCATAAAAATTGAAATTTTGAAAATTGCTAAATTTTCAAAATTTTTTGCCATATTTCCATTTTTTTCATAAATAAAAGCAACTCATATAAAAATTTTTTTTACCACAAACGTGAAGTACAATATGTCACGAAAAAAAACTTCTCAGAATCACTGGATTCGTTAAAGCGTTCCAGAGTTATAACCCATAAAATGACATGGCAGAATTTAAAAATTTCCCGGGGGTCATTAAGCTCAAATTTGGGCTCGTCCTAAGGGTTAAGCATTGACTTTGTTGTTGTTATTAATTCCCCCAGGGGAGTCTTCTGGCTATTAACCAAAAGGGGTGGTATTGCTTTTTTATGACTTTAAAATGTTTTTATGGATTGTCTTGTTGCTATCAAAAAAAATTTATATTTTTTTGGTGTTCTCGGTCTTGTCAGTAGCTTTCCCTTCCTATAGTGACTATTTTACTAACTGACAAAGGTGTATCCCATTGTTTATTGTGTGGTGCCCTCCCAGTTTTTCTTCTTTACGGGCTCTTACAGACCTGATACGCTGTGCGCCAGCAAATCACTATAATACCACAACCAAGATGGCGCGGCATTCAAGCCTATAACAATCCCAGCATGTTGATTGGCACTCTAGAATGCCAAAAGAGTGAGCGAAACAGGTCGGTCAAATTCAAAAAGACCCATTTTCCCGCCAAAGTTGGGTTTCACTCAGCGAAACCCACCATAGCATGATCGGCCATGCTTTTGTGACCCGAGCCGCCAAAGCGTTTTCCCCAAATTCTTTAAGGTCCTTTTTCTCAGCCAATAGCAAGGACGCAACTGTGGGAACACGATGACATGGGCAGGGCCATACCATCTTAGAAGGCATTGCATGATTGACTTGCTTTGTGGGGGCGCACAGTGCCCAAAAAAACCCTCACCGCCGACCGCCATTTAACTTTTGCTGACTTAGGTAGGAGGGGTTGTGATGTGGTTCTCAATAGGGAGATTTTTTACATAAAAAAAAAACTAATTCTGTGCTTGTGCTGATAGCGATTTTCTGTAAGTTAGTGTGCAGTGACGGGGAGGGAGGATTTTGTGTGCAGCAGCACGGTCCTTAGCTGCCGCCAGTGACAGGGGAGAATTGTTGGTGAAGCAGCAGAGCTATTATTAGGCGCCGCCGAGAGAGGGGAGAATTTATTTTGTGCGCAGCAAGAGGGGATTTTTAAGCTCCTCCATGACAGGAAGAACTGCTTGTGTGCAGCGCAAAAGATTATTAGGCTGCTGTTTTGCCGTAGAGGGAGGGAAATTTTTTGTGTGGAGCAGCAGAGCTGATTATTAGGCTGCCGCCTTTACGGGGAGAAATTTCTTTAGCTGTGTGTAACTGCGTGCAGATTGCATTTTAACTCAGCACCTACGCAGCACTAATACTTTTATTTTTTCTGCACAGTTACTGAGCGTTCATTTTTTTCCCACACCGTGAGAGCGTACGCTCCTCCCCACTACTGTGTACCACCAGCGGTATCAGGACAAATTCATCTGACTACTTTGTGACCCGGAAAATAAAATGGTGATTTCAATTTTCCCCCAAAACGATACACTGGTTTCCCTTTTGATACAGTACCTTTTCTGCCTTGTGGGATTACAGTCAAATCCAACTGAGGAGCGGTGGTGTTTCTCCGGAAATAATACGGAATTTAAAAATTACCCCAACACTGTGTACACCAAACCACTGAATACAGTACACTTTTTTTTGCTTTTCATATCTGGTGTAAACCATACTGAGCCTGTGAGCGTGTGTGTTACTCCTCAAATTATAGGAGATTTAAAATTACCCCAACACTTTTAACCTGTATCTACTGATACAGTACACTTTTTATGCTTTTCATATTCTTGGTGTTATCCATACTGACCTGTGACCGTGGTGTTACCCTAAATATATAGGGAGTTTTAAAATTTACCCCAACCTGAAACAGCTGTACCTACTGATACATACACTTTTTATGCTTTTTCATAATCGGTGTAAACCATACTGACCGTGACCGTGTGTGTTACTCCTCAAATAAACGGAGATTTAAATTACCGCAACACTGTATGCAGCTTTACCTACGAAACATACACTTTTTATGCTTCTCAATTCTGGTTTTACCATACTGAGACTGTGACCTGTTGTTTTCTCCTGAAATAATACGGAGATTTAAAATTACCCCAACACTGTATAAGCTGACGCTACTAAACAGTACACTTTTTCGCTTTTCATATTCTG
>JARQOD010000002.1:309163273-309234847 GCA_033576555.1 Oophaga sylvatica | reverse complement strand
AAAAATAGTTCCCTATGTATTGCCCTACCCGAAGGTCAATGTTATGAACCCATAAACAAAGCTCCCTTTGGGCCGGGGGCCGGGGTTCAATGGGATATAGGGATCTTTTTGCCCAAACACTCAAGCTCCCTTGAGCCTGAGCAAACGGGTCAACCAGATTACCCCGGGACCCACTATCAAGAAGAACAAAAATTTTCCCCATCCTCTCCCAACCACCCCCCTCCACGGGTAAAGGAACTGAAAAAGAATGGGGACGAAATAATACTCCCAGGTTGCGCCCACCACACAACCTGGGATTAACAGTTTCCGGCGACTTCTTGCTCAAAAAGGGCACGGGAGGACCACCCCAAACAAAATGCCCTCTTTCCCCAAAAAGAAAAACTTCTAGCCTGGGGCGTCCGAAAAATCCCCTCTAAAAAAAGAGTCCCCCCCAACTCCCATAGGCCCCTCCGAAAGACAAGGGGAACCTCAACAAAGGGATTTTTAGAGTAGGGGATAACAACGGGGGGCGGAGTTCCCTGCACCTCCCCCGGGCCGTCTATAGTAGGATACCCAGGGCCATAGCAGCCCCAGTGATGGGGAGAATCATACGACCCCAAAAGCCTTTTAATTTGTCGAAAGCCCATGACAAAACGGCCCTAAGAGCTGGGTATTCCACTGAGTATCTGTGGCCCATCTAGGGAACTCAAAGCAAATTTCCCTCCCCCGGGAAGATCTCCCTGCGTATCTTAGAAATTTTGTCCAGCAAGAGAACCCGATCGGGGTAAATCAAAACCCAAAACCCCAGGGCAGTAAAAAATCGATCTACTGACTGTAGAGCCGGGGATCCCGGAGGAAGGGAAAATGCCAGGATTGAGGGTCCCCTTGTAGGAGCGAGATAACAATTCCCACTCTCTGCTCTTCACTCCCTGATGATCGAGGCGAAGCGAAAATACAATTTACATGCTTCCTGAAGGTAAAAAATTTGTCTCGCCCACCAGTGAACCTGTCCGGGAGAGCTACTTTAGGTTCAAATCTGGTTTGCTCCGAGGGAGACAAAACTTTGGACTTAATGTCCGTCAGCTCCATGGATAATCCTGCAACTGCAGAGCCAGCTGGGCTACTGGATCCATGGCAACTGGGAATAATTTTATGGGCCAGTGAAAATGTCACGCGGTCTTATGATATGTGTACGATGTCAGTAAACTATTCTTAAAAGAACAACACTCTATACAACATATAGATTAGCAACATCAGCATGTAAATATAGAATAGATTTACCTGACATGATATCCGTTGAACTCAGGGTTAATCTTGAGGACTTGATACACTGTCACAGGAAAGAGGAGGACCGGGGGTCTAACCTGACCCTAAACTGGGGTCCTAACTAATCCCTCACCTTGGAGGTACTGATAATGGTTCAGAGGTCCAAGTCTCCAGCCTAACCCTGTCTCCTATCAGTCCCTGAACCCTGTAATCAGTCCTAAGAAGGATTCTGATTACCACCAAAGGGATATGGGCTGATCTCTGCTAAATACACAGATTAGACATATAGGACAGACTGGAGAAAACACAGACTTGCATACACACTCAAACACAGAAGGAACATAAATGATCTGGGATATTAAACTCTAAGCAAGGTGAGCTTAAAACAACTAAGGAGCTCTTTAACTTAAGTCTATACAGATACAATCCTATCTGTGGTCTGCATGAAGAATTTCACTGGCAACTCCCAAACAGACAACCAGAGATTTAAAGGAAACCAATCAACAAATAATTAATTGCAGCCGGGAGAAACTGCACCCAGTCCCAGAACTGAGCACAGACAGAATTAACTCCCTAACTGCCAAACACAAAGAAACAGCAACTCAGCTGTGAGAAGTCAGAATGTGCAACCGCGACGATCTTCGTGGCGATGCACACATGACAGCATCGCAGTTCTAGACTTCCAACCCTGGGAACGTCAAGGAGTCACATTACATTAGCAGCAGTGTAAGTGGCATAAGCAATTTCTGTGAGTCTTTTCATACATTTTTAGACCAGCCTGTGCACCAGCAGAACAGAGTACAAGTCTGACACGTTGTGAACAACTGGAGATGATGCTGCAGAAGTATCTCCAGCTTAATATCAATGCCAAAAGTGGGAATTTGGACCTTTTTGCAGTTTGGTCTTCAAAAATGGAAGAGTGGCCTGAGTTCGTGTGTCACGACTTGAAGGTTTTGTAATGCCCAGTAGCCAGCGTTCTCTCAGAACGTATATTCAGAGCTGCTGCTAGTGTTCTGACGGATAAGTGCATCTGGCTGTCACCTGAATGTGTAGACCACTTAACTTTTATCAAAATGAACAAGTCATGGATCTCCAATTACTTTTGCACCCCAGTTGCTGACTTGGCAGAGTAGGCGATGCTGTTATTTTTAGTGTCATGCATCAATCTCGAGCTATTGCAGTCTGTGACACCTTTATCTTGGTTTCTTTGTCTGCTGTTGCTACTACTGCTGATGTTACAAACAATTATTTGAAATGTGGAAACTTAATGTTGGGTCTTCATCTGTTGGGATTCCTGTAGTAGAAGGGGTGTCAGAAGCCCATTATACTGTTTTTACTCTGTGGAAATTGATGTCACTTTAGTGGTGTGTGTCAATAATTTTTTGAAATCTGGTGACCTCAAGTTGGGTCTCCATATGATTGGTTGCCCATTGTGGAAGGGGTGCCAGAGGATCATTATACTGATTTTTTCTCTGTGGAAATTGATGTCACTTTAACCCATTTACCCCAAAGGTGGATTGCACGTTAATGACCAGGCCAATTTTCACAATTCTGACCACAGTCACTTTATGAGGCAATAACTCTAAAGTGTTTCAATGGATCCCGATGATTCTGAGAATGTTTTTTCATGACATTGTACTTCATGATAGTGACAAAATTTATTTGATATGACGTGTTTATTTGTGAAAAAACAGAAATTTGGTGAAAATTTTGCAATTTTCCAACTTTGAATTTTCATGCACTTAAATCACAGAGATATATCACACAAAATACTTCATAAATAACATTTTCCACATGTCTACTTTACATCAGCACAAATTTGGAACCAAATTTTTTTTTAGAAAGTTATAAGGGTTAAATTTGACCAGCGCTCATTTTTACAAAAAAATTTACGAAACAATTTTTTCAGGGACCACATCACATTGGAAGTCCCTTTGAGGGGTCTATATGATAGAAGATATCTAAAAGTTACACATTTTTAAAAACTGCACCCTCAAGGTGCTCAAAACCATTTTCAAGGGGGAAAAACCACTGTTTGGAAGGGAAATAGCGACATTTGACTTTTTGAATGCAAAATTTGCTAGAACAATTGACCTATGCCATGTCGTGTTTGGAGAGCCTCTGATTTGCCTAAACAGTGAAAATCCGCCACAAATGACACTATTTTGGAATCTAGACCCCTCAGGGAACTGATCTAGATTAGTGTTGAGCGATAGTGCTCGATATCTAAAATATCGTATCGAAATTGTATCGCCGATAGCACTAAATATCGTCGATATCCGATTTCGATAGCGGAAGTCCCATGTAAGTCTATGGGAACAAAATATCGCAATTCGCAAACAAAAAAAACCCTTTCTTACGTTGTAAACACAAAATATACACACATAGAATACATATATATATATATACATGTCATTGTGACATATATATACATATATTTATAGTTTATACACTTCTACATAGTAAAATAGACTCTGATTCAATTGCCGGGTAAAGCCGTGACATACCCCATAGAAGTCGACGGGCTCGGTGCCGAGTACCCCCAAAACCTCTGGCTCTGTGCGACTCAACTTGGGCGTCACGAACAGGATTCTGTAGCTCGCTATAAGCGAGTCCTGTGTGCCTGAATTGAACTGTTTTTGTGCTTGAGAATTGCTAAAATCATCAGAGAATGTAATTGCCATTTTTCCGCCATATCTGCGTCACGACGAGGCACTGGTGAAGAAGAAGGGCGTGCTCTTCATGGGTGTACTGTACACTCACTCAGTGACGCGAAAACGATGGCTCTAAATGGTACTGCAATGTAAGATCGTGCCCCACAGCTCTTCAGTTCCGCCTCCTCATCCTCCTCAGTGTGTGGAAACTAACACGAAGGTCCCGCCTCCCTACAAAAGAGGGGCCCTCTCCAGATGCTAATGACACATGTGACTTGGCAGAGATGGCTAATGGACACGAGCAGAAGTGGGAAGGGATGGAGCAGTCAGAGCTCTCCCCCCACGGAAGCGACCCGATCGCCACGGAACCACCGTTGGGCACCCGGCCTGGAAACCCTCCTACGCTGCAAGAAGCGGCGGATACCCTAAGAGGCCTGGCCCGGCATCGGGAGGAGGTCGACAGGATGGAAACGAGCTGGCGTGCCCTAAAACTAAACTTGGAGCGGCGCCAATCCCTCTTACCTGAAGTGTCTGTACCGGAAGGTGAGGCACCCGTTCTAGTAGAGGAGTCCTTGCAATGTGATCCGGTTGACGTTGTCGCAGCGGAGGCACCCGTTCCTGCAAAAACCGCAGCACCGTCAGCAGCACCCCAGATCCCGCTGTCTGCCCCCGTCGCTGAGACAGAAGAAGCGACACCCGTCCTCATGGAGGAGGCCGCGCAGGCACCAGAGCACTACCTGCCTGTACCGGAGCCCCGACTGTCATCTGATTTAGAGCCGTCTGCTTCCTCCGCAGGGGAGCACCGCCAGGACTGGGGGGCGACAGGAGAGCTGCCGCAAACCGGACACTGTAAGCTGCAGTGGAGTGGTGGAGACATGGAGCAGCTGGTGGAGGAGAATTTCAACCGGCGTCAGGAGGAAGAGTGGAGACGTTGGGAGCGGGAAGCAGAGCGACAAAGGGAGCAGCGAGAATCCCAAAAACTTCGGCAACGTAACCTGGGAAGGACCGGGCAGATAAGGACCAGATGAGAAAGGATAAAGGAACCCTGTGTGAGCCGCGGCGTAAGGGTGCAGTACGGAGCTTTAAATTGAAAGGTGGTTGGGGCTTCATCAAGGAGCCTGGACTTTATTTAGAAGTCTTTGTGAACCGGCGGGACGTGGAGGCTCACCTCCCAGAAGGACACCGGGGAGGGACCTGTTGCCAGGAGACTTGGTGACTTACACCCGACACTGGGGTTACAATGGATGGTACGCCCTAAATGTTACCAGGTGCGACCCCTACTCCCCAGTGTGTCAGGAACCTGTGAGACCCTCGGAGCCTTCAGCCTCCCACATCCAGCCTCCCACACCCCACGCCGTAAATCTCCCAAGCCTCCCTCAGTGGTCTCCTCAGCAGCCCCAGCTATGGACATGATAAGTATAGCTGGCCCGTACCCGGCGCCTGTTAGGCCCCCTGGGGTTCGTTCAGTCCGTGACATAGGGCTCCAGACCCGGAGGGAGATGAAAGAGGTGGCCACACAGACCCAGATAGCGGGTCATGACGTCACTGTACATGCCACACGACGTCATCAGGTCCTGGTGGTCCTTGGTGTCTCGGATGTTTGGCAAGCACCAGAAGAGTACCAGGTGGTACCAGGAACACCCCTGCCAAAGAATTATAAATAACCCGGACAGGGTCCCTGTATGTAAATAGTTAAATTGTTTATGTACCCGGACGGGTGAATGTTCATAAAAAGTTTTTTAATTTAATAAAAAAAACCAAAACACATTTTTCATTACTTTTATTACAGTCTCATCCTGCGACGCCATCGATCTCCTGTAAAAAAATGAAAAAAAAAAAAAAAAGTATACCACCTGACCGACGCAGTCCATAGTAACGAGTGTCCCATGACGATCCAGCTCTGCTACATCAGAATCCCGGCGCAGCACAGCTGATTACCTGCTTCCCCGGCGGTGACGTCATCGGACTGGTTTACGGCCGGGATTACCCTGCAGTCATTGCAGTTATCGCGAAAAACTGCATGTGACCGCCAGGGAGAAGATAATGGCGGCCATCAAGCAGTCCAGGACGTGACCGCCGGAGATCTTCTGCCAGGTAAGTGCCGCTGACTCCTGACAGACCCGACCGACGGACACTCACAGTGACAGTGACAAATCCGATTCCGGTATTCGATAAGACGAAAATATCGAAACGAATTATCGAAAGGCCGATAGAGCTAATATCGGCCGATAGCCGATATTTGCATTATCGTATCGCTCAACACTAATCTAGATGTGTGGTGAGCACACTGAACCCTAAGGTGCTTCACAGATGTTTATAAATAATATGTCGTAAAAATAATAAAAAAAACATCTAATTTTACCCATATATATGTTTTAGTACAAAATATTGCATTTTCATGAGGGTAACAGGAAAAACTGCACCATACAATTTCTTGTGCAATTACTCCTGAGTATGCCGATACCCCATATGAGGGAGAAAACTTCTGTTGGGTGCATGGCAGGGATCAGAAGAGAAGGAACGTCATTTGACTTTTTGAATGTTAAATTTTCTGGAATCATTAGCGGATGTCATGTCCCATTTGGAGAACCCCTGATGTGCCTAAACAGTGGAAATCCCCCACAAATGACCCAATTTTGGAAACTACACCAATCAATAAATGTATTTAGATGCATGATGAGCACCTTGGACCCCCAGGGGCTTCACAGAAGTTTATAACTTTGAGCCGTAGAAATAACAAAAAAAAAATCACATTTTCCTAGAGATGAACGAATATTTCAATTTTCGGTTCGGATTATAATCATCAAATTTGCAATATTCGCCAATTAATTTGTTGAATATTCACCAATTAATTTGTTGAATATTCACCAAACATAACCAAATGTCATTCAGCTTAATGGGAGACAAAACAAATGCATGCAAAACACCATATAATTGCCCCAAATGCTGCCAAAACACATCAAATGAGGGACAGACACCAGGAAAGTGGCCTCAATTCACCCACAGTACAAACAGAAACATGGCACTGCAGCAATCAGCCAGGCATGAGGTATCGGGGTCTGGAACAGCATTTACAGCTTTCAATTGGACGTGAGAGTAAGACGAGGTGGATGAGAGATCGGTGTAAGCATCCTGTGCTGGGAGCCTTGATATCACATGCAACAGCTCAACCTGCTTTCATAGTCAGCCACAGGGGTGAACCTAGCCTCTGTGCTGCCTGAGCCGAACTGCAAAACGGCGCCTCCCAACTCGAGCGAGGAAGGTTGCGGCACGCACAGCGCGCCGCGGCAAATTTTAGGCCACGCCCCAACCACACCCATTTCACAACTAGTCACACCCATGTCCACGCCCCGACCACACCCATTTAGCACTGGTGATCACACTGACTGGTACTGAGGGCAAAGTGACTGGTACTATGGGCACACTGGTACTGAGTAAAAGAAAGAACAGAGAGAGAAACAAGAAAACAGAGAAAGGAGAGAGAGAAAGAAAGAGGGGAAAGCAAGAAAGAACAGAGAGAAAGTAGAGAGAGAAATAAATAAACAAAGAAAGGGAAAAGAAAGAACAGAGAGAGAAAAGAACAGAGAGAGAAAGAAAAAAAGACGGGAAAGAAAGAACAGAAAAAGAAAGAGGGGACAGAAAAAAAGAACAGAGAGAAAAAAAGAAATAGGGGAAAGAAAGAACAAAGAGAGAAAGAAAGAACAGAGAGATAGAGAGAAAGCAAGATGGGAAACAAAGAACAGAGAGAGAGAAAGAGAAATAAAGAAAACAGATAGAAAGAACAGAGAGAGAGAGAAAGAACAGAAAGAAAGAACAGAGAGAGAAAGAAAGAGAAAGAAAGAACAGAGATAGAAAGAAAGAACAAAGAGAGAAAGAAGAGAAAGAAAGAACAGAGATAGAAAGAAAGAGGGGAAAGAAAGAACAAAGAGAAAGAAAAAGAACAGAGAGAGAAAGAAAGATGGGAAAGAAAAAAACTACTGAATAATGGCCCCATATACTGCTGCATACAGTATAATAGCCCCACATGATGCTCCATACTGAATAATGGCCCCATATACTGCTGCATACTGTATAATGGCCCCATATACTGCTGCATACAGTATAATAGCACCACATGATGCTCAATACTGAATAATGGCCCCATATACTGCTGCATACTGTATAATGGCCCCATATACTGCTGCATACTGTATAATGGCCCCATATACTGCTGCATACTGTATAATAGCCCCACATGATGCTCCATACTGAATAATGGCCCCATATACTGCTGCATACAGTATAATAGCCCCACATGATGCTCCATACTGAATAATGGCCCCATATACTGCTGCATACTGTATAATGGCCCCATATACTGCTGCATACAGTATAATAGCCCCACATGATGCTCCATACTGAATAATGGCCTTGCATAAAAAAAAACTACTCACCTCTGCCCGTTCCAACGCTGATATCGCTTCCTCATCTATCACACACACAGCGTCTCACACACACACACAGCGTCACACACACACAGCAGCTTCACACACACACACACACACACACACACACACACCAGCTTCACAGGCACAGCGGCCAGACTCATCTCTCCATGATCCGGCAGCTTCCTGCCCACTTTCTCTCACACATTATGAGTTCTGCTCTGCCACCCCCTGGCTGCCGCCGCCTGAGATAACAGCTCAACTCGCCTCATTATAGCGGCCCAGTGGTCAGCCACACTCAGGTAGCACAAATATCATATAAATTTTGTAGACTACTATTGTCAGAAAAATCTAAGGTTAATAACACAGGTAGTTGACTCCAAGAAGTGAAGGCCTGACGGTCATGGAGGCCTACTGCTACAGACAACATGTATGAAGGAGACCCAACCAGGAGTCTACACATTTAAAAAATTACATGAACTCAGCAGAAATGAAATGCAGCGCAGTGTAAAAAATAATAATAAAATTATAAAAATAATTCAATAAAATAAATACATTTTACACTTTAAACTGAACCCCACTTCTTATTGTGGATGGCAAAACCAACCTGAAAATGAAAACAAACACCCAAGTGCAAAAGAAACAGGGGGAAAGAAGAAACACACCAACCAAGGCAGTTGAAGTATACAATGTTGAAATTTATTAAATTCTATTACAAACATAAAAAATAGCACAAGCATCAGAATAACAGTTAGAAAAGGAAGCATAAGCACCACCTAATGGTGTCCAATACCCAGGTTTTTGAAAATTATGTAATCAGGTAAATATGCAAATAATGCATGGAGTATACAGTACTAATAATACAATGGCCCACTATAATAGATATAAAGATAGTGTACACAAAAATTAATTATGTGCAACCATAAAAAACAGTGTTTGTAATGAAAAAGACACAGTTATGCTTAATTGACATAGATAATAAACCTAATAAAAAGTGTAACCAGTGCACAAACCCAATACAAATGTGTAAAGAAAAAATGAATGGGTACTATAAAATAAAATGCAGTGCAAAGGTGTAAAAAAATTGTTGAACAGGCAACAACAAATTGCACAACAATAGTGCCAAATCAAACTTAAAAAGTGACCGATGAGATGAAAAGGGCAGCACCAATGTGAGCACAAATAGCGCCCAATTAAGCGCAAGCCACAATAAATGTGACGAAAATCCCTATATCAACCTAATAAAGCCATATGGGCAAAATAAAACTGATACCTGAAAAGGGCAGCACCAATATGAGCACAAATAGCGCTCAATAAATCACAAGCCACAATGTGATGTGACAAAAAAATCCCTATATCGACCTAGTAAAGCCACATGGGCAAAATAAGCAATTAATACCTGAAAAAACCGGGGGAGGACATAGAAGGTGGTGTCGATGCTTCCACGAACGCGCCCCGATGCGCGTTTCGGAAAATCTTCCTTCGTCAGGGGGAAGAAGGAAGGAAGGAAGGAAGGAAGATTTTCCGAAACGCGCGTCGGGGTGCGTTCATGGAAGCATCGACACCACCTTCTATTTCCTCCCCCGGTTTTTTCAAGTATTAATTGCTTATTTTGCCCATGTGGCTTTACTAGGTCGATATAGGGATTTTTTTTCAAAACCTTGTATAACAACAATCTCTAATCTCTGCACCTTGTCAGTTATCTGTGACAGGCTATAAGTAAGGGAATGTTTTTCAGTTTTGTATGTGGTCTCCAGCCTCTGAATATAATCGCTCCATGTCTTGTATAGTAGAGATAAACACAATAATACTAAAAATCTGGAGGTAATTAATTTATTGAGCCATATACTTACAGAAACTCAATTGGAAGTTCTAGGCCTTGGTTTAACCTTTGTTTCTACTAATAAATTTGACTTTTTGGCAGCCATGAAAGATTTGCAACTATTTTTAAGGAAAATAATCCTTCGTAAACTACATACTAGACCTGTACGCGATCATGGTCTTAATTCTGCTGAGGAACAAGAGGCCTTATCCACATTGGAAGAATTGGAGAGGGAGAGTCTTCCCAGTACCACAGGTATCTTCCCCACTTCTATCTTCCCCAGGTCCACCACTTTCCCCCCTTCTCTCTGTGTCCACAGATTGAGACTTTTAATAAGCTTGTCTTGGAGGAGTTTAAAACAATCCCAAATCAGTGGAGAGGTGATACTCTCACCTGTACACAGAGGGAGGCACTTAAACAACTAAGATCCCTATGGGATATTGTCATTAAACCAGCTGATAAGGGGGGGAATATGGTGGTTTGGCCGGTGGAGAAGAATGAAAGGGAAGCCTATAGACAGCTCAGGGATCGGGAGTCTTATACTCCCCTTCCGAACAATCCTGTCAGGACTTTCTCTAATGCCATTTCTGTCATTTTGGAGGAGGCATTTACATTGGGGACTATACCAAAAATGGTTTTGGATGGCCTTACTGTGCTGTGTCCGGTGGTTCCCACCTTCTATCTATTACCCAAAGTCCACAAAGATCCAGTGGAGCATCCTGGGCATCCCATTGTCTCTGGCATAGGAGGGTTATGTAATCCGGTCTGTAAATTTATTGAATATTACTTGCATCCCATTGTGGAGACCCTGCCCTCCTATGTCAGAGACACAATGGACATCCTGAGGAAGATCGATGGCCTGACCCTTGAACCAGACATGATTCTTGTTGCGGCTGATGTGGAGTCTCTGTACACCAGCATCAACCATGAGGACGGGTTGAGAGCGGTACAGTTTTTTCTTGACATGGGTAACCTGGACCCTCCCCTGCGCTCCTTGATTATGGAACTGCTGGAATTTGTTCTCACTCATAACTTTTTTACTTTTAAGGACAAATTTTATTTACAGAAACGAGGCACAGCGATGGGGGCGGCGTGCGCGCCGTCCTATGCCAACCTCTTCCTAGGATTTTGGGAGAGTAGCCTCTTTGGTGATGGAGCGTATGCCGCCTCCCAGGCGGTGTGTTGGTAAAGATATATTGATGATGTTTTGTTCATCTGGCAGGGTCCCGAGACTGCTCTCCATGAATTCATTGGTACACTTAATAAAAATGACTATAACATCAAACTTACTTACATATTTTCACGAGTTAGTATTGATTTTCTGGATGTCAATATCTCTATGTTGGGTAATGGCACAGTGTTGACAGATGTTTTCCAGAAGGAGACATCTGTTAATGCATTATTACATGCTACATCAGCACATACACCGTATATCATCCGTGCCATCCCAACTGGACAATTTCTAAGAATGAAACATATTTGTGCTACTGATGACGTCTTTGAGGGGCAGTCTAGTGATCTTTTCCAGCGGTTCCATGATCGAGGATACAGTAGGAGAACGGTAAAGCGGGGTTATTTGAGGACCAAAAGTACACCTCGGAATCAATTGTTAGGTTCAAGTCAAAAATCAAGGGATAGGAATCAACCCATTAGATTCATATCCATTTATAACAATCGGTGGTCACAGATACGGGAAATTTTGACCAAACACTGGCCCATACTGTGCTCCGACCCTACACTCAGGGATATTTTACCTGATCGTCCTCTTCTTACGGCCAGGAGGTCCCCGAATTTGAGGGACCTTTTGGTCAGGAGCCACTATGTGGCAAATCCCCCCAGTTATTTTGGTGCTGGTGTACAGTGATGGGGCTGTTTCCCATGCGGTTCATGTTTGGCTTGTAAAAACATCTGTGGGCCTCGACATTCACGACTGTGGGTGGGGGTGGGAGCCACCAGATTAAAAACTACATATCATGTAGCACCTGTTATGTCATCTACTTAGCTACATATCCATGTGGCCTAAGCTATGTGGGTTTGACCTCAAGGAAATTCCGCATTCGAGTTAGGAAACATATTAGGGACGTGAATCAACACAAGAAAAACGGAGTAAAAGTCACAATTAATTTGTACAAAAATTATATTTATTGAATAAAAAATACATTTAATAAAATCACACAGTGGTGAAAAAACCCTAATCTGACAAAAGGCACATGGGACCAGAGCAAAACAATGTGTAGCAGAAATTGCACGTATGATCACATATGGGTGGTGCTATATAACATGTCCCACATTGGGTATACACCACACATTTAAAACATAAAACACATCAGGTAAGTGTGCTTAAAAAGCAAGTAAATTATATAGGCATAAATGACACAATGAGTCCCCCTGATACAATGTCAATAGATCACTTCATAATCTGTCAATTTGTAATAGCCTGACTTACCGCTAGAATACAATACTGCAGAGCCCTGGACCCACGCGCTACTCCTGACGCGCGTTTCGCGTTTGCTTTATCAAAGGAGAGTAGTACATACATCCCATTATCGGGCTATTTATGCTGTGCTCAATTTACGGCATGTCTTCAGTGCGCGTGCGCCTCGACGTCACCGCCACAAGAAGAACCGCCCCCCGGCATTCACCAGATGCGCACGTCATGGGAAAACCCCATATAACGTCAGTAGACATGCGCACTGGACAGCAGAAGCCGAGATGGCAGCATCTGTATGTAGGGCTCGAGACGCACACATCCAACATATTTATAGTGACTGGCAACAGCATAATAGTTCTCTAAATTTCTGCTGAATGACTATAAATGGCACCCAAACATAAAAATAAAAATAATTTTTTAAATATATAATCTAAGTAGACGTGTAAATATGCGAATTAAGTGATAACCATAGATAAATATAAATATAAGTGTGTGCATACATGAGAGGAATATATAAACAAAGTGATATATAAGTAAAATACACAAATTGTGACAATATTAACAGTGAGACAACATAATGTGAACAACAATTGATATTATAGCTCAAAAAAAATATAACGATCATAAATGCTTGATGATGCCATATAATAGTTCAGACATATTTTCTTATTTCTTTGTTGGTTTATCTTGATTTTATTCTCACGACCACATATCTCAGCATTGGAATAAGTTCACTCAAAAATAGCCAGGTAATGGGAAATTCTAACTCTAATTAACAGAAAGAAAGAAAATACATGAATAAATACGTCTGTTAATTCATTGCTGCATGCGTCGTCCTCCCACACTTCACATACAGTTAAAGCCGTCCCAGTTGGTCAGTTCCTCAGAATGAAGCGGATCTGCTCAACTGACAAAAAATTTGAGGCACAATCGGATGATTTGAAAAATAGGTTTAAATTGCGGGGCCACAGCAATCGCTGTATTAAAAATGGATATTTAAGGGCCAAAAAAACTGACCGACATCAATTGTTGTTCAATGCAAAAAAGAGAACATCTTCTGATTCTAATGTGAGATATATTACTACTCACAGCTGCTATTGGAAACGGACACAAGAAATTATTAATAAACATTGGTCAGTTTTACTAACGGATCCCATTCTGGCACGTAATATTCCCGAAAAACCACAATTTACAGCCAGACGTGGTAAAAACATTAAGGATATGTTAGTGAGGAGTCATTATGTTGCCAGAGTGGCAAATCCTTTGAACCCCAATAATAGTCATCCCACTTGGGGTTGTTATCCATGTGGGGACTGTTTGGCCTGTACCCAGAAAAATATCATTAGGGGTACTGAATTCAAGTCATCTAATGGGAAAAAGGTCTTTCAGATTCGGCATCATCTGAGCTGTAGCAGTACCTATGTTATCTATTTGGCCACATGTCCGTGCTCAAAAATGTATGTGGGATTGACCTCTCGGCAGCTCCGTATTCGTGTTAGGGAGCATGTTAGAGATATTTCCAATTGTCTTAAGGTCGAAGATTTGAGCACTCTTAAAACTCTCCCAAACATTTCCGTAGTGTGCACAATGGTGATCCCACTGGGTTGACGGTTATTGGGATTGACCAAGTACATGGTGGCAGTAGGGGGGGGTAACGTGAAGCGCTTGCTAGCACAGACCGAATGTAAATGGATAGTTGAATTAGATTCAATGGCCCCCATGGGGTTAAATGAAAAATTAAGCTTTGCCCCTTTTTCGTAAGCTAGTTTTGCCATGTTTACCATTTTCTGTGTGGTCTATACATGTACGTATATTTTATTCATTATGATTTTTTCTTTTTTCTTTTAATGGTTCTTTTTATTTATTCATGTATTTTCTTTCTTTCTGTTAATTAGAGTTAGAATTTCCCATTACCTGGCTATTTTTGAGTGAACTTATTCCAATGCTGAGATATGTGGTCGTGAGAATAAAATCAAGATAAACGAACAAAGGAATAAGAAAATATGTCTGAACTATTATATGGCATCATCAAGCATTTATGATCGTTATATCTTTGTTTATATATTCCTCTCATGTATGCACACACTTATATTTATATTTATCTATGGTTATCACTTAATTCGCATATTTACACATCTACTTAGATTATATATTTAAAAAATTATTTTTATTTTTATGTTTGGGTGCCATTTATAGTCATTCAGCAGAAATTTAGAGAACTATTATGCTGTTGCCAGTCACTATAAATATGTTGGATGTGTGCGTCTCGAGCCCTACATACAGATGCTGCCATCTCGGCTTCTGCTGTCCAGTGCGCATGTCTACTGACGTTATATGGGGTTTTCCCATGACGTGCGCATCTGGTGAATGCCGGGGGGCGGTTCTTCTTGTGGCGGTGACGTCGAGGCGCACGCGCACTGAAGACATGCCGTTGTCACGCTGTTACTGCATACAGGAGGTCTGGGGTCTATGCTGACCCTAAGCTGGGGTCCTGACTAATCCCTCTACCTGGAGGTACTGTTGATGGTACAGAGGTCCAGGCCGCCAGCGTAATCCCTACCTCCTGAGGATCCCTGAACCTCAGTGATCCAGTCCTGAGAAGGACCCTGATCACAACACCGGGGACTGGTAGGTATATGCCTAAACACAGTAATAAATGAACGAGACAGTACAAGGGGTAAACTAAAATCCACCTTGCATACAAAAGTCATACCACAGGAAACAGAGGGGACACCAACGGGTACGGAGATAAATTGATAAAGCGAGGAGGGGAAAAAAGACCACACAGGTACTCTTAACTTCAGCCTTCACCATACAACGATCCGATCTGCTGGTCTGCATGAATGCTTTCACCGACACTTCCCCAGCAGACAGGCAGGTATTTGAAGGAAACCAATTACCACAACATTAATTGCAGCTGAGCGAGGCTGGTCTAGTCCAGCACAGAGAGAGGAAGAATTAACTCCCTCTCTGCCGAAAAGCACTCAGCACCAGAAACTCAGCTGTGAGAAGTCAGGGTGTGCAATCGCGACGATCTTCGCAGCGACACACCTGTGACAGTACCCCCCTTCTACGTGGGGCCTCCGGACCCCCAGGGCCGGGTTTATCTGGGTGAGTAGTGTGGAAGGCCCGAACCAATCGGTCTGCGTTAATATCCGACGCAGAAACCCACGTCCTCTCCTCAGGACCATACCCCCTCCAATGAACAAGGTACTGAAGGGACCGGCGATTCAGACGTGAATCGATGACTCTCGACACCTGGAACTCCAAGTTACCATTGACCACCACAGGAGGAGGAGGTAAAGGTGAAGGTATCACCGGCGCCACATACCTCTTAAGCAACGATCTGTGGAACACATTATGAATTTTAAATGTAGGAGGGAGGTCAAGACGGAATGCAACCGGATTAATTATAGCACTGATCTTGTATGGCCCGATGAACCTGGGACCCAGTTTCCAGGAGGGAACCTTAAGTTTTATATTTTTGGTAGACAATAGGGTTGAGCATTCCGATACTGCAAATATCGGGTATCGGCCGATATTGGCTGTATCGGAATTCCGATTCCGAGTACCGATATTTTCGTCATATCGGATACCGGAATCGGTATGTCACTGTCACTGTCAGTGTCCGTCGGTCGGGTCTGTCAGGAGTCAGCGGCACTTACCTGGCAGAAGATCTCCGGCGGTCACGTCCTGGACTGCTTCATGGCCGCAATCTTCTTTCCCCGGCGGTCACATGCAGTTTCTCGCGATAACTGCAGTGACTGCTGGGTAATCCCGGCCGTAAAGCAGTCAGTCCGATGACGTCACCGCCGGGGAAGCAGGTAATCAGCTGTGCTGCGTCGCGATGACAGGCTCTGCCTGTCATTGCGATGTAGCAGAGTTGGATCGTCGTGGGACTGTCGTTATGGACTGCGTCGGACAGGTGGTATACTGTTGGTTTGTTTTTTTTTCTTTTTTTACAGGAGATCGATGGCGTCGCAGGAATGAGAGTACAATAAAATTAATGAAAACTGTGTTGTCTCTTTTATTTCATTAAAAGACTTTTTTCTTGCTTTGTCTTTTTTTTAAACATTTAATAACTTTGGGATTAATAATGGATCGGTGTCTTATTGACACCTCTCCATTATTAACCGGGCTTATTGTCACCGTGCAATCAACGGTGACATTAACCCCTTATTACCCCGCTTGCCACCGCTACAGGGCAAGTGGGAAGAGCCGGGTAAAGTGCCACAATTGGCACATCTTTTGATGCGCCAAATGTGGGGCTGCTGTAGCCTGGTATTATCAGGCTGTTGAGGGCCAAAATCCATGGGCCTTGACAGTCTTTTAATACCAGGCCGCAGCAGTCTGCATTTTACTTGGCTGGTTAACAAAAATAGGGGGGATCCCCACGCCGTTTTTTTTTCGAGGGGATCCCCTATTTTTGTTAACCAGCCAAGCTAAGCAGACTGCTGTGGCCTGGTATTATCAGGCTGGCAAGGTCCATGGATCTTGGCTCCTTAACAGCCTGAAAATCCAGGCCTCAGCGGTCTGCTTCATCTGGCTGGTCAACAAAAATAGGGGGGACCCCACGCCAATTTTTTTCGAGGGGATCCCCTATTTTTGTTAATCAGCCAAGATATGCAGACTGCTGTGGCCTGGTATTATCAGGCTGGCAAGGTCCATGGATCTTGGCTCCTTAACAGCCTGAAAATCCAGGCCTCAGCGGTCTGCTTCATCTGGCTGGTCAACAAAAATAGGGGGGACCCCACGCCAATTTTTTTCGAGGGGATCCCCTATTTTTGTTAATCAGCCAAGATATGCAGACTGCTGTGGCCTGGTATTATCAGGCTGGCAAGGTCCATGGATCTTGGCTCCTTAACAGCCTGAAAATCCAGGCCTCAGCGGTCTGCTTCATCTGGCTGGTTAACAAAAATAGGGGGGACCCCACGCCATTTTTTTTTCGAAGGGAACCCCTATTTTTGTTAATCAGTTCCCTCTGACATCACTGATTGTGTCCCTGGCTGACCTGAAGTGAAAGTGGAAAGCAATCAATTAAGCTTTCCACTTAAGGGCCCGTCTCACATAGCGATATCGCTACCGAGATCGCTGCTGAGTCACTAGTTTTGTGACGCAGCAGCGAGCTCACCAGCGATATCGCTGTGTGTGACATTCAGCGACGATCAGCCCCCCTGCCGGGTATCGCTGATCGTCGCTGAAATGTCAGGACCTTTTTTTGATCGCTGGTCTCCCGCCTGTCACACACAGCGATGCGTGCCTGTCAGAGGGAAACCAGCGATCAAAAAAAGGTCCTGACATTTCTGCGACGATCAGCGATACCCAGCAGGGGGGCTGATCGTCGCTGAATGTCACACACAGCGATATCGCTGGTGAGCTCGCTGCTGCGTCACAAAACTAGTGACTCAGCAGCGATCTCGGTAGCGATATCGCTATGTGAGACGGGCCCTTAAGCGATGTTACCCGCAGTGTCGCTGTCCCAGATCGCTGCCTGAGCTGCCTGTTTGGCAGCTCAGCAGCGATCATGTAGCTATACACCAGCGATCCTGACAAGTGCATATCGTTGTCGGGATCGCTGGTGTATCGTTATGTGACACCCAGCCTTTACTCTCCTGTCAGGCAGGAGAGGAACTCATTCATTTGGGGTTTACTGTGAGGCTGCAGCATTAGCTGCGGTCCCTGCAGTAAACATTAACCCTTTCTGAAGGATTACACCGTGGGACCTGACTGTGCATGGGATAGGTAAGAATAATTTTGCTTTTTTATTTTATTTTTATTACAGGAAATGGTTTTTGCAGTAAAATAAAAGATGGTCAAAAACATGTGTCTTTATTTCATTAAAATGATTTTTAATTAAAGTGTGTGTGTTTTATTTTTATTTCATGCAATAGGATTAATAATTGATAGTTGTCTAATTGACAGCTCTCAATTATTAACCTGGCTTAAGGTCACCTTTCAATAGCAAGGTGGCTTTAACCCCATATTAACCCATTCGCCACCACTACAGGGCAATGGGAATAGACGGGCAAAGTGCCAGAAAGGGCGAATCTAATTATAGATTTGTCTTTCCTGGGGTGTCTGGGGGCAGATGTTAGTAGCCGGGGGGGGGCAAAAATAATGGTCCCTCTCTGGGCTATTATTATCTGCCCCCATCACTGGCTTTGTCTGTCTGGTTGCGAAAATAGGGCGGGAGCCCACGCATTTTTTTTCAGCAATTTTACACCTCATATATATATATACATGTCATTGAATTTGTGACACATATATATATATATATATATATTTATATTTGTAGTTCATACACTTCTACATAGTATAATAGCCGCTAATTCAATTGCCGGCTTTTGTGAAAATGCAGAACCCGACATGAAATGACACTTGGTGTACATAGAGTTAACCATGTCTTTTCATGTCCTTTGCTATCTAATTTGCACAAACAATTAAATCAGTCTATGTGTGCAAAATTTCACACCTGTAGGGGTTAATTAAAGGTGTAAATTCGTAGCAAAAAAGTCCGTTTTTTTTACAACGAATTTACACCTTTAATTAACCCCTACAGGTGTGAAATTTTGCACACATAGTCTGATTTAATTGTTTGTGCAAATCAGATAGCAAACGACATGAAAAGACATGGTTAACCCTATGTACACCAAGTGTCATTTCATGTCGGGTGCTTCTGTCTTTTCACTGAAGCCGGCTTTACCCGGCAATTGAATCAGAGGATATTTTACTATGTAGAAGTGTATAAACTATACATATATGTATATATATATGTCACAATGACATGTATATATATATATATATATGTATTCTATGTGTGTATATTTAGTGTTTACAAGGAAAGAATGGGGTTTTTGTAGTTGCGATATTTTGTTCCCATAGACTTACATGGGACTTCCGGTATCGGTATCGGGTATCGCCGATATTTTAGTGATACCATTCCGATTCCGATACTTTAGGATATCGGAAAGTATCGCTCAACTCTAGTAGACAACCATACCAGATCGTTCACACTTAGGTCCGGACCAGACACTCTCCTCCTATCAGCCATACGTTTGTATCGGTTCCCCATAGTACTCAGATTATTCAGCACTCCTCTCCACACTGAAGCAAGTGACGACGAAAATCGTTCCTCCTCAGGAACCCCAGAAGAGCCCCCCCTATTGAAAGTACAAAACTGGGGATGAAAACCATATGCCCCAAAAAACGGGGACTTACCAGTGGACTCGCTCCGCCTATTATTTAGAGCAAATTCCGCCAGAGGCAAGAAAGAAGCCCAATCCTCCTGGTTCTCTGACACAAAACACCGGAGATATGTCTCCAAGCTCTGGTTCAGACGCTCTGTCTGACCATTGGTCTGCGGGTGAAAAGCCGATGAAAATGACAACTGCATCCCCCGCCGTGTACAAAATGCTTTCCAGAATTTGGACACAAACTGAGACCCCCGATCCGACACCACATCGGAGGGTACCCCGTGAAGCCTTACAATCTCCCCAATAAACACCTGCGCAAGAGTTTTAGCATTAGGAAGAGCAGGAAGAGCGATAAAATGTGCCATCTTGCTTAACCTGTCCACTACAACGAGTATGACTGTTTTACCCGAAGATGGCGGGAGGTCCGTAATGAAGTCCATAGACAGATGAGTCCACGGACGCTCCGGGATCTTCAAAGGTAAGAGGGTCCCGACGGACGGGTATGTGGGGTCTTAGAGCGCGCACAAACCTCGCAGGACGCGACAAAAGTTACCACCTCCCTATGTAAGTTAGGCCACCAAAACCGGCGTGAGAGGAGATCCTCAGTTGCTTTACTCCCTGGGTGTCCTGCCAAAACTGAATTATGGTGTGCATCGATCACCTTTTGTCGCAACTGATTTGGAACAAACAGTCTCCCTGGAGGTCCTACAGGGGCGTCCCCTGAGCCTCCAATACCTCTTCCTCAAGCTCTGAGCATACTGCCGACACCACCACCCCCTCCTGAAGGACCGGAACCGGGTCCTCCGTATTCCCAGCCCCTGGGAAACAGCGAGATAAGGCATCCGCCTTAACATTTTTTGAGCCAGGACGATATGTGACGACAAAATTAAACCTGGTAAAAAACAACGACCACCTAGCTTGTCTGGGATTCAGACGTTTAGCGAACTCTAAATATAGCAGGTTTTTGTGATCGGTAATGACGGTGACCGGGTGGACTGCCCCCTCCAAAAAATGACGCCACTCCTCAAAAGCCAACTTAATGGCCAAGAGTTCCCTATTGCCGACATCATAATTCCTCTCAGCGGACGACAATTTTTTAGAGAAGAAGGCGCACGGATGCCATTTACCAGGGGACGAACCTTGTGACAATACTGCTCCCACCCCTACCTCGGAAGCGTCCACCTCAACAATGAACGGCTGTGACGCATCAGGTTGAATAAGTATGGGTGCTGAAGCAAAACATTTTTTCAAAGAGGAAAACGCTTGACAAGCCTTGTCAGACCACTTTGAAAAATCCGTCCCTTTTTTAGTCATGTCTGTGAGAGGTTTAACTATGGACAAAAAATTACGAATGAACTTCCGGTAGTAGTTAGCAAACCCCAGGAAACGTAATGCCTTAAGATCCTCTGGCAGATCCCACTCAAGAACTGCCGGCACTTTCCCAGGGTCCATACGAAAACCGGATGCTGACACCAGGAACCCTAAAAACTGAAGTTCCTGTACGGCGAACACACACTTCTCCCATTTGGCGTACAGTTTATTATACCGCAAGATCTGTAACACCTGCCTAACATGCTCCTGTTGAGACACAAGATCCGGTGAGTAAATTAAGATATCATCCAGATATATGACCACAAGCTGTCCCATTAGGTGCCGAAAGATGTCATTTACAAAGTGTTGAAACACCGTGTTAGGGTTTGAGTTCTCGCTGCTGCACAAGGGGAGTCTCGAACCAGCCCCACTGTGGTCTCCCATTCATCTCCGGCCGCAGTGGAACCTGCTCTGCAGAGACGTCGGTCCAAGCGTCTTGCCCACTCCAGTACTGTGCAGTGACTTGCTGCTGCTTTTCCTGGATCTGCTATTATAGCCAGTGCTGGAGCAGACGTCTTTGGGACAAAGTCCTGCGTTTTCCCTTCTGAGCATGCCCAGAGTGAGATCTCTCATTGGAGATCAGGGGTCACATGCTCAGGTACTGCAGCAGCTCCTATTGGTCTGCCAGGAAGGTCCTGTGACTACTGTTGTTCTGGAACAAGCTTCATTGGTTCTTGTTTCTGGCAGGTCCTGTAGCTGTTTCTATAAAAGGGTAGCATGGCTGGGCCGCCATGCGCTAATATCAACCATTGTATGCTATGCGCCAGTGTGGTCTTGTGTGTGTGGTTAGGGACCCGGCTGAAATTAGCCACTAGAATACCGACTTAATCGGTGAGGAGTTTGGTGTGCTAGCTGGTCAGGGTCGGCGTCCTAGATGCCCTAGATTACCGGCATAACCGGTGAGGAGTTTTGATTGCCGTTTTCAGGGTCTGGCGTTCAGACGCCATAGATTGCGGGTGACTCCCACGAGGATATTAGCACATGATCACGCTTTATGTACGCTTAGCACTTAACTGTGTACCTGAGAGCCTGACAGGACACAGCACTTTTTCTCAGCGGCCCTGTGACGTAACAGGGTTCGCTTTCAACGCTAGACAGCGCCCTAGCGTGTTTTCTTTGCGACTCAGTTGTGTTTAGTGAGTTCGCACACATCGCCATATAGCGCTGCGGCTCTCCTTCTAGCGGCTCTGTGGAGTAACAGAGTTCGCACTTATTGCCACAGCGCGTTACGGCGTTTATGTTGGCTACTCTGCGGGATAACAGAGTTTGCTTCTTACGCCATTTTACTAGCAGCAGGCTCCGCCTGCACGGTGGACCCCAGGCTGCGAGCGCACCTCTCCACATCTTATATTTGGTGCGTTCCGCAGACCCTAACACACCGCCGGGGCAATACTCAGACCAAATGGCATGACAAGGTTCTCATAATGCCCCTCCGGAGTGTTAAACGCCGTCTTCCACTCATCCCCCTCCTTCATCCTAATCAGATTGTACGCCCCCCTGAGATCCAACTTAGAGAACCATTTGGCACCCACGATCTGATTGAAGAGATCGGGAATAAGTGGGAGCGGATACGGATCTCGGACCGTAATCCGATTAAGCTCATGGAAATCCAGGCAAGGGCGTAGGCCTCCATCTTTTTTTTTCACAAAGAAGAACCCCGCGGCCACCGGGGAAGATGAAGGTCTAATATGCCCCTTAGCCAGACTCTCTGAAATATAATCCTTCATGGCCTGTCTCTCAGGACCAGAAAGGTTATACAACCTAGATTTCGGTAACTTGGCCCCAGGGAGCAAGTTAACAGAACAGTCATACTCGCGATGAGGAGGTAGTTCTTGACACCCTTTCTCCGAGAATACATCCTCAAAGTCCACCAGAAATGGAGGTAAGGCCCTAGGAGCGACCGCCCCAATGACCGTATTCATGCAGTTTTTATTACAGAATTCACTCCATTGGCTTATCTCTCTGGATTGCCAATCAATAACCGGGTTATGCTTAGTTAACCAAGGAAGGCCCAGCACTATAGGAGTGGGAAGACCCTCCAACACATAACAAGACAACAGTTCTTTATGTAACGCCCCCACTTGAAGATCTATGTTATGCACTGCTTGCAAAAAACTTCCCTGACCGAGAGGTCTGGCGTCGATCGAGAATATGGGGACGGGTTTAGTCAACACACTCAATCGCATACCTTGAACCCGGGCAAAGCGAGCATCCATCAGGTTAGCCCCGTACCCACTATCCAGAAGAACAGATATCCTCTCAGTTCTCGCACCCACCACCACCTCCGCCGGTACGAGAAACTGAGACGAACTTAGGGACGAAATACTTACTCCCAGATTGCCATCCACCACACAATCTGGGATCAATAGTTTTCCGGCGACTTCTCACTCTGCAAAGGACGGGATGGACACCCCCTAATAAAATGTCCCTTTTTTCCACAGAAGAAACAACCTCCTGTTTTGTGGCGCCCCACAGATCCCCTCCCCCGGAATGATGTCCCTCCTAATTGCATAGGCTCCTCTGGACTGGCCAGGGGAAGCTCCATATAAGGGACCCTTGAGGAAGGTGGAGTCATCACAGGGGGCAAGGTTACCCCGCACCTCTCCCGAAGACGTCTGTCAATACGAATAGCAAGGGCCATAGCGGCTTCCAGTGACGTGGGAGGATCATACTGTGCCAGCACATCCTTTAATTTGTCAGATAAACCTTGACAGAACTGGCTCCTAAGAGCCGGGTCATTCCACTGGGTGTCCGAGGCCCACCTACGGAACTCTGAACAGAATTCCTCTGCCGGACGATCTCCCTGCTGGATCCTACGTAACTTAGATTCAGCAAGGGAGACCCGATCCGGGTCATCATACACAAGACCCAGAGCCGTAAAAAACCCATCCACTGACTGGAGAGCTGGGGAGCTCGGGGGAAGAGCGAACGCCCAGGATTGGGGGTCTCCCTGTAGGAGCGAGATGACAATCCCCACCCTTTGCTCCTCACTCCCAGATGACCGAGGTCGCAGCCGAAAGTACAATTTACATGCCTCCCGGAAAGCAAAAAACTTGTCCCGCCCCCCAGTGAATCTGTCAGTGAGAGCTACTTTAGGTTCAGGTCCGGCCTGCTCCGGGGGTACAAAACCTTGGACTTAACGTCCGCCAGCTCCATGGACAAACTCTGCAACTGCCGAGCTAGACTGACTACTGGATCCATGGTGACTGGAGAAAATCTTTAGTGGTCGGTGAAAATGTCACACTGTTACTGCATACAGGAGGTCTGGGGTCTATGCTGACCCTAAGCTGGGGTCCTGACTAATCCCTCTACCTGGAGGTACTGTTGTTGGTACAGAGGTCCAGGCCGCCAGCGTAATCCCTACCTCCTGAGGATCCCTGAACCTCAGTGATCCAGTCCTGAGAAGGACCCTAATCACAACACTGGGGACTGGTAGGTATATGCCTAAATACAGTAATAAACGAACGATACAGTACAAGGGGTAAACTAAAATCCACCTTGCATACAAAAGTCATACCACAGGAAACAGAGGGGACACCAACGGGTACGGAGATAAATGATAAAGCGAGGAGGGGAAAAAAGACCACACAGGTACTCTTAACTTCAGCCTTCACCATACAACGATTCGCTCTGCTGGTCTGCATGAATGCTTTCACCGACACTTCCCAAGCAGACAGGCAGGTATTTGAAGGAAATCAATTACCACAACATTAATTGCAGCTGAGCGAGGCTGGTCTAGTCCAGCACAGAGAGAGGAAGAATTAACTCCCTCTCTGCCGAAAAACACCCAGCACCAGAAACTCAGCTGTGAGAAGTCACAGGTTACAAATTGACAGATTATGAAGTGATCTATTGACATTGTATCAGGGGGACTCATTGTGTCATTTATGCCTATATAATTTACTTGCTTTTTAAGCACACTTACCTGCTGTGTTTTATGTTTTAAATGTGTGGTGTATACCCAATGTGGGACATGTTATATAGCACCACCCATATGTGATCATACGTGCAATTTCTGCTACACATTGTTTTGTTCTGGTCCCATGTGCCTTTTGTCAGATTAGGGTTTTTTCACCACTGTGTGATTTTATTAAATGTATTTTTTATTCAATAAATATAATTTTTGTACAAATTAATTGTGACTTTTACTCCGTTTTTCTTGTGTTGATAGTATATTGGAGTACACAATATTAGTCCTTCAAACATATAAATTTGGGATCTACTGCGCGGTTGCGCACTTATGGTGTTAATCTTTTCTCATTTTTTCGTGTACTGGTTTTATTTGAATTTAGGGACGTGAATGCAGCAAAGGAGGTTACAGACATTAGTACTTTAAAGACGATTCCTTGGCATTTCTGGTTGCGCCATAGGTGCAATCCAACAGGCCTCAAGTTTGTCGGTATTGACCGGGTACGTTGTGGCATTAGAGGTGGTGATCTCAAACGCACCTTGGCTCAGCTAGAATGCCATTGGATCGTAACCTTGGATACAATGTCCCCCAGGGGACTGAATGAGAAACTCTCATTTGCCAGTTTTTTGTAATTGGTCTTTAGGTATCTCCGTTTCCCTTGTTTTTATTTGTGTGCTGTTTTTAACTTTGCTTTTTATGCTTCATTGTTTACAGTAATTCTTTTCTTTACTGATCCATATGCACGCTCACAATTGGACCATTGGTATAGGAAGCCACGCGTTGTCAATGTGTTGGAGCCTTGTAGGTTGGATTCGCTGAACCGAAAACTTTTGGCTACGTGGGAATTTCGACTATTCTATTATAGCCATATTAATGTCAAGTGTGTCACATCATGTATAAGCTATAGCCATGTGATATGCCTTTTGGACCTTATGTCTATGTATTTTTATATAGTCATGATAATGCACATTTAACACATGATGTATGGCTATTGTCTTAGGTCAAGTTTTTGGGATTTTATGTCCTTGTATATTAAAAACATCTTTTTATGGTTATGATAATGTCAAAAGTGACACATGATATATAGCCATGGCCATGCGACATGGTTTTTGGGATTTCATGCCCATATTCCATTGTATTCCTAAAATGATATTTGGTACTTACCTTTTTCACTTTTCCGTTTATTTACTTTTTATGTTTCAATGCGTTTCTTTTTCCCCTTCTTTTTTCTCTCTTTTTTTTTTTTTGTTATTCCTCTTTCACTTTGTCCGGTCCTGGCTTCTTTTTCTTTTTCTTTTCTTTTTGTTTTTTTTCTCCTCTGTCTCCTTGCAATCACATACGATATGGTTTCCCTTAGTTTTGCCAGCAGCAAAGATGGCCTCCGTATGGGTGCGCACGCGCATGTGGCTCCAGCGGCCCGCTTTATAGAAGGCCTCCTCAAAGATGGCGGTGGGGTCTCTGACGTCGCAGGAAGTTTTTCCTTGACCCATACCGCCATTGGAGTGCCGGAAGTGATGCAGTCTCTGCTGCAGTGTCGGCATCCGCTTGCGCCGCACTATTACGGTTAACTTGTTACACCTGAGCGATTTGCTATTTAAACATGAGCAGCATGCTATTCCACACCACCCCACGAAGAAGCCTGACAAGCGAAACGTGTGTCGGGGCACACGCCTGGCATTGCACATTTTCCCAGATGGGTAAGCACTACTGCACTTTATCCTGCACCCCTTATGGCACTTTATAAGTTGCACTAATGCAGTGTTTATACTTATTATACTCCTTGCCATTATTTTGTTGGATCCTTTTGGAGAATCTAAGGAATTGGTCCTGTCATTTTGTATAGAATCACATTCGATCCCTCCTGCTATCATCCCACAGGGAAGGAAACACTATTATAGTGTATGCACTATTCCTTGCTTTCACTGCTTTCCATGTGGGTTTTTTGTGGAGTGTTCAGAACCCATTCCTATATCTAACTTATGATTGCTTCTAATCTCCTGAAGCTGATCCATAGGGGTGATATGTTGATATGAGTGTGTTTCAATGTGCTCCAGGTGTTTTCTTGCTTTTCTCATTGTTTCATTTTCATCTATGATTACTGACTTTGATGTGTTGTTTTAAACATTTTTCAATAAATTTTGATATTTTATCATGAAATACTTTGTTATTTCTATTTGGGCTGGAGGCTCCGTGATTCTTGCTTAGTTTGACAATATGATATTGTGGCTGGGAGGGTTAAAATTTTCCTGTGAAGCCTAGTACAGCTGTGTATGGTGGCTTTGGTGAGGGCACAGGGAGACTTGTGGAGCTGTTTTCTTGTGAGACTGACATTAAAGCCGGGATCACATTTGCGAGTGCAATGCGAATCTCTCGCCTCAATACCCGGCACTGACGCCAGCACTCGGGACCGAAGTGAGCGGCTGCATGTATTTCTATGCAGCTGAATGCTCCGGTCCGAGTGCTGGCGGCAGTGCCGGATGTTGAGGTGCGATTTCTCGCATTGGCACTTGCTAGTGTGACCCTGGCCTAAGAGAGAATAAGATGATGCAAGACTTACAGGCTTGAGATGTCTAGCCTCATAAGGGTTAAGACTGCTTCTTGTTCCACGCTGAAGTGAAGCAGTAATGGTGCTGGGTGTCTGGCGGGAAGAGGAGTCCTCCGATAAGAAGCGCTGCAAACCAAAAGTGCTGACTAAGGTGTAGGACCTCAGAATAACCTTTGATTTCTTGTCTTTCTTTTTCATAACGGACAGCATGTTGGAGGCTGTAAATTGCTTTTAATTCCCCAAGGAACATGGTCTGAAGAGAGAGATCTCAGTGTGTGCATCTTCTCAGTGCCACGTCCAGGCCACGTTCCCCTGGAATTGCAAATTGCTCAAGTTTACCAGGACCTGAAAATTTCATCAAATTCAATTCAATGTCAACTTACAATGAATTAATTAGATCATCTCTAAAACACACTAAATTTGAATCAAAATGCCTGCTATTTTCTTTCATTTTGGCTCCAATCGAAACAGAATATTATTTTTTTGTTTTTTGGTATAGTGTCATAGCAAGCTTGACCTTAAAAAATGCTGCATATTTTTGTGATAAACTAATATTTAAATTCATTATTGCATTTGATTTACTGTTACGTTACTTTATTTTTTATTATACATGCAATTATTTGTTTTAGTCATGTAAATTCACTGATCTTTTTTTTCCTTTGCTGTAATTTTCATTTAGTTTCTGAAAATCTAAAAAATGGACTATTAAAATATCCAAGCAATGTTGTATTAATTAGAACCTTCTTCTAGTTATTTTGATTAAATCAGCTTGGCTGACCTGTTTTAGGCTGTAATAATTACTGTGCACGAGCTAGAGAGAATATATAGATGTGGTTTTGTTATCACTGAAATAAATCTTACTGTAGTTTGCCAATATTTATCAGGTATTACAAATAGATCAAAATGGAAAGGAGACATTTTTTAGAAGCTGGAACGTCTCCTTTCCATTTTGATGCTGCACGTCCCAGTCTGGACTCCGGTTCCGAGCTTCGGTGGTGGTTGGTGAGCTGGCTGGGGTTTTGCCCCTTATATTTTTCCATATTATAAATAGATAACTGAAAACCAATGATACAAGTAAAACTTTAATTTGCCATGTGATGGATGCAAAGAATTGCCAAAATTGAAATAATTTTATATAGTATGTAAGACAGCGCTTACTGCTTGTGTTGGGGGACACTCGCTTAGCAACAGGATGGAGGCACACGGGCACATTTTCTCCACAGAACAGTCTATTTGGGTTTATTTTACTCAGCATAAACAGCCATGTTACACATTACACATAGTCCATAGTACTTCCTAGTTCACAGCTTAACTCGCAGTCTCTAAACACGCCGGACCTCGTTGTCCAGTTACCATGGGCGACTGAATGCCGAACAGCTCATTAATGTCCATGGAACACAACAGGCACCAACAGACGACATCAAGTTGCAGTCTCTAAACATGCTGGACCTTACTCTGTCCAGTTACCATGGGTGACCGCACAGTTCATTAACATCTGTGGAACATCATAGGTACTAAGAGTCTGTTCCACTGGCAGATACATGTCTGCTCATAATCCCCTTTGTCTGGAGTTACCTTACTGGAGCTCCTAATCCTCATGCTGACTCATTGTTAGACCTAGGTTCCCGGGGAAACTGCCTAACTGGGATCACCGTCCCAGATAATGCCTTGCTCACCATGCCACACAACAGTTCCAGTTCCTCAGAAGGTCGGTAGCTTCCCCAATGCAGTGCCGTCACAGACTCTGCATACACATGGCCTCTCCGTGTGCTGTCAGGACGTCCATCCCCTCCTGAGACCGCCCAACACACAAGCCTCCAGGTCCATGACCTCTCCATGTACTATTCAGGAATCCGATCCTACTCCCATGACCTTACACACTCTGACCATTCAGGTCCATACACTCTGCACATGTGACACAAACCATGGTCACATTAAGTAACTTAACCACCCCCACAAGTGGGTGGTGTATGTATGGTTAGTCAGTCCCGCCCAGCTCTCCGACTAACCCTGGAAGCCCCCCTTACAAAATAAACAAAACTTGTGGAAATGCAAGTCCCAGCATAACAACATTATGGGCTTACAGCGCAGACTTTCTCTGCGACACATACCGGCCAGTTACAATGATGCCGGTCACTGTCTCACCATCACAGTTACACCTTCATGCATATCCTGAGGAGACCATACAGCGCCACCTAGCTGTAGCAGGGATCACTGCCTCACAAGTACCAAATGCTTAACTTGAAGCTATTGGGCTCCAGTGCTTAATCTGTAAGAGGAACACACCCATATAACAAATGCAATTTATAACACTGATGGCTTCTTTGGCCCTCATCAGGCTTCCTGTGGACTTTTTTTTATAAAAACAATAGATTAAGCTTGTTCTTACAGCTTTCATGTCTATGAAATATATCTAAAATAATGAAATGAAAATGAATGCATACTTACTGTCAGCGTCGGACTGGAGCATCTTGGGCCCACCAGAGAAAATCATTCTTGGGGCCCACTATGTAGCTACATAGAAGTAAATACAAGACCACCAATTGTGTGGTAAAACATGCTAATATCAGGGTATAATATAAGGTAGTACATGTCTTAATTATGCAGCAGTGGTTGGGGTAGAATCATAGAATCATAGAGGAGTAGCCCCTTCATAGAATATAATGTAGCCTCCCTCATAGAATATATTGTAGCCCCCCTCATAAAATAATGTAGCCCCCTCATAAAATATAATGCAGCCCTCTCTCATAGAATATAATGCAGCACCCCGCAAGATATAATGCAACCCCCTCATAAGGTATTATTATTATTATTATATTTATATAGCGCCATTAATTCCATGGTGCTGTACATGAGAGGGGTTACATACAAAGTTATAGATATCGTTTACAGTAAACAAATTTACAATGACAGACTGGTATAGAGGGGAGAGGACCCTGTCCTTGCAGACTTACATTCTATGGGATAATGGGGAAGAAACAGAAGGTCGGGGGTGCGGCAGCTCTGGTGGTGGCGGCGATGTGGCAGCTGTGGTGGTGGCGGCGTGGCGGCAGCTAGGGTGGTGGCGGCGAGGCGGCAGCTCGGGTGGTGGCGGCGAGGCGGAAAGGTTATTGCAGGCTGTAGGTTTTCCTGAAGAGATGGGTTTTCAGGTTACGTCTGAAGGATCCAAGGGTGGTGGATAATCGTACATGTTGATGCGTGGAATTCCAGAGGATGGGGGATATTCGGGAGAAATCTTGGAGGCGGTTGTGTGAGGAACGAATAAGTGTGGAGGATAGTAGGAGGTCTTGGGAGGATCGAAGATTACGTGAAGGAAGATATTGGGAGATTAGTTCAGAGATATAGGGAGGAGACAGGTTGTGGACGGCTTTGTAGGTCAGTGTTAGTAGTTTGAACTGGATTCGTTGGGGAATTGGGAGCCAGTGGAGGGATTTGCAGAGAGGAGAAGCAGGGGAGTAGTGAGGGGAGAGGTGGATTAGTCAGGCAGCAGAATTGAGGACAGATTGGAGTGGTGCAAGAGAGTTGACGGGGAGGCCACACAGGAGGGTGTTGCAGTAATCAAGGCGGGAGATGATGAGGGCATGCACAAGAGTTTTAGTAGATTGAGGGCTGAGGAAGGGACGGATTCTGAAAATGTTTTTAAGTTGGAGGCGACAGGAGGTGGCAAGAGTTTGGATGTGTGGTTTGAAGGACAGGGCAGAGACGAGAGTTACTCCGAGGCAGCGGATATCAGGTGCGGGAGAGATCGTGATGCCATTTACCATAATAGATAGATCGGGTAGGGAAGATACGTGAGATGGAGGAAAGATGATGAGTTCGGTTTTGTCTACATTGAGTTTTAAGAAATGAGAGGTGAAGAAGGAGGATATGACTGATAGACACCCCGGGATTCTGGACAGCAGAGAGGTGACATCTGAGCCAGAGAGGTAGATCTGAGTATCGTCCGCATAGAGGTGGTACTGGAAGCCTTGGGACTTTATGAGTTGTCCTAGGCCAAGGGTATAGATGGAAAAAAGTAGGGGCCCCAGGACAGAGCCTTGAGGGACTCCAACAGACAGAGGACGGGATGAGGAGGTAGAGTGGGAGTGGGAGACGCTAAATGTGCGGTCGGAAAGGTAAGTGGTGATCCAGGACAGGGCAAGGTCTTTGATGCCATGGGAAGAAAGAATTTGTAGCAGTAGGCAGTGGTCGACTGTGTCAAAGGCAAAGGACAGGTCAAGGAGGAGGAGGATGGAGAACTGTCTGTTAGCTTTGGCTGTGAGTAAGTCATTAGTAATTTTGGTCAGGGCAGTTTCAGTGGAGTGGTGGGGGTGGAAGCCAGATTGGAGGTTGTCGAGGAGAGAGTTAGATGAGAGGTGGGAGGAGAGTTGAGCGTGGACATGCTGCTCAAGGAGTTTGGAAGCAAACGGGAGCAATGATATTGGGCGATAGCTGGGCATAGCAGTTGGGTCAAGGTTTGTTTTTTTGAGGATGGGTGTGATGGTGGCATGTTTGAAGGCAGAGGGAAAGGTACCAGAAGATAGCGATAGGTTGAAGAGATGGGTTAGGGCTGGGATGAGCATGTTAGTGAGGTTGGGGAGCAGGTGGGAAGGGATGGGGTCAAGTGCACAGGTGGTGAGGTGTGATTTGAAAAGCAGATGAGTAAGCTCTCCTTCAGTGATGTTGGAGAGGGAGGCTAGTAGGGAAGGACAGAGGTCTGGTATATGGAGTGGTTGGGGTGGTGAAACAGTAAAGGTTTGCCTTGTTTGGTAGATCTTATTTTTGAAGTAGGTGGCAAAGTCCTCGGCAGAGATGAGGGGAGTTGGAGGTGGCAGTGGTGGGCGGAGGAGAGAGTTGAATGTGCTGAACAGTTGTATTGGGTTGTAGGATAATGAAGATACAAGGTTTTCTAAATAGGTCTGTTTAACAGAGGTGAGGGCTATTTTGAAGGCAAGTGTAGCTTGTTTGAAAGCAGTGAAGTCGTCTGGCAGACGTGTTTTCTTCCAATGCCGCTCCGCGACCCTGGATGATTGTCAAAGTTTTTTGGTGAGATTGTTGTGCCAGGGTTGCCTTTTGATTCGTCACACTTTGCTGTGCGTGAGAGGGGCGACTGAGTCTATGGCAGATGTGAGGGTGATGTTATAGAAAGCAGTGGCGCTGTCTGTGTCGTGGAGTGAAGATATGGAGGACAGAGGTAGAAGAGAATCTGAGAGTCTGTGAATGTCTAGGTGTGCGAGGTTTCTGCAAGGATGTGCCTGTGGCTGAACATAGGGGGCAGGTGAAGAGGACAGGGATGAGAAGGTGAGTAGGTGGTGGTCAGATAGAGGGAGGGGAGAGGTTGTGAAATTAGATAGGGAGCAGAGGAGGGTGATGATGAGGTCTAATGTATGTCCTTCTGTGTGGGTGGCTGTGGAGGACCACTGAGTAAGTCCAAAGGATGAAGTAAGTGACAGGAGTTTGGAGGCTGCTGGCTGGCAGGTGTCAGTAGGGATATTAAAGTCACCCATGATGATGGTGGGTATGTCAGAACAGAGAAAGTAAAGAAGCTAGCTGGAGAATTGGTCAATGAAGGCAGTGGCTAAGCCTGGTGGTCGGTATATGACGGCCATTTGGAGATTAGAGGGAGAGTAGATACGGACCGAGTGGACCTCAAAGGAAGGGAGGATTAGGGAGGGTGGGGGTTGGATAGGGTTGAAGGAGCAGTTATTAGAGAGAAGGAAACCCACGCCTCCACCATGTCTGTTGCCAGAGCGAGGAGTGTGGGTGAAGTGGAGGCCACCGTAACTCAGTGCAGCAGGGGAGGCCGTGTCATGGGGCGTCAGCCAGGTCTCAGTGAGGGCTAGGAAGGAGAGGTTGCGGGAGGTAAAGAGATCGTGGGTCACGTGGAGCTTGTTGCAGATGGAGCGGGCGTTCCAGAGTGCTCCAGAGAGAGGAAGCTGGGGGGTAGGGGTCAGTGGTACAGGTTTTAAGTGTGAGGGATTGCGGTAGTTTCTCTTACTGTGAGAAGTGTAGGGGTAAGGATTAGTGGGATGTATGGGGCAGGGGAGGCCAGGATTGGGGGATATGTCGCCAGCAGTGAGAAGAAGCAGAGAAAGGGAAAGCAGATGGGTGAAGGAGAGTGATCGGCTTACGTTATATTTTAGTGGGAGAGGTCTGAGGTTAAGAAGCAGGTCTGCAGATGAGGCAATGTGGGGGGGTAGGAGAGAGGGGGTGACAGTTATTTGGTTGGAGCTTGCAGAGGTTTGGGGGTAGCGAAGGAGAGTGAAGATTAGTGGAGCAAAAACGGTGAGGGTAAATGTGAACATGGTTAAAGAGCAGGGTAAAAGAAAGGCAAGTAAAATTAGAAGACAGGGATTATTCTTACCTTCTGACTGATTTCTGGACTATTTCTGGATATATTTCTGATGTAACACTTCAAAGATGTCACATGTCACATCTGACCAAGGCCATATCTGACCTGCTCCATTCAACTTATACCATTGAAGTGTCCAAGAAATGAAGCCAGGTGAGAGAAAGAGAGGGGAGGAGAAAGGAACAGGAGGAGAGTTCACAGCAGGGAGCAATTAACAGATTGCAGTTAATAGAACATTTGTCTAGCATCACAGATGCAGTCCCCACCATAGAATATAATGTAGCACCTTAAAGGGCATAATGCAGCCCCCCTCATATAGTATAATGCAGCCCCCCAGAATATAATGTAGTCCCCTGAGAGAATAATGCAGTCCCACCTCAGAATATAATGCAGCCCCCCATAGAGTATACTGTAGCCCCCTCATATAGTATGTTGTAGCCCCCAGAATATAATGTAGTCCCTGAGAATAATGCAGTCCCCCCCACAGAATATAATGTAGTCCCCTCAAAAAGTATAATGCAGCCCCTCTCCACCCCATCATTGTCCTCATCACCACCTCCATCATTGCCTTCTGCCCACCACCCCTATCATTCTCCCCACCACCCCATCATTGCCCATTCCACCATCTCAATCATTGCCTCCTCCCCCACCACCATCATTGTCCATTTCATCACCTCAATCATCACCTCCATTATTGCCTCCCCATCACCATCATTGCCCATCATCTCCATCATTGCCTCCCCACCATCATTGCCTATCACCTCCATCATTGCCTCCCCCACCAACATTGCCTATCATCTCAATCATTGCCTCCCCCACCATCATTGCTTATCACCTCCATCATTGCCTCCTCCAACATCATTGCCCATCACCTCCATCATTGCCTCCCCCACCATCATTGCCCATCACCTCCATCATTGCCTCCCCCACCACCATCATCGCCCATCATCTCCATCATTGCCTCCCCCACCAATATCATTGTCATTCCTGACCATCCCTCTCTCACACACACACATGCAAAGCAATGTATCACTCTCTCACACTTACACACAAAGCACTGCACCACATACACACATGCAGGCATTCAGACTCACAGCACAGTTCAACTCCCGACAGCAGCAGCACATCCCGGCAGCCTATTCCTCGCCGGCAGCTTTCTGTCTGAGACAGCATGCTGGATGATGATGTCATCCAGCTGGGCTGTCTCAGACAGGAATAGCCAGGCGGGAAGCAGGACGCTGGGATGTGCTGTGCTGTGTGTCTGTGTTCCTGCATGTGTATGTGATGCGGTGCTTTGTGTGTATGTTGTGTGTGGTGCAGTGGTGGGGCTTTACATGTGGGCAGTGTTAGCTGCAGCCTGAAGCTGCAGCTAACGTTGCCTGCTATTAAAGAGAAATTTTGCTTTAGCAGCGGGTTCAAGATCCTGTCTCAAGCTGATGCTACGCTGGCACAGGGTAGGCCCCCTTGACTCAGGGGCCCCAAAGCCACTGGCTGGGGCCCCTGGAGAAGTGGGGGTCCTTGGAGAAGTGGGGGCCCTAGGCAGCTGCTGGCCAGTATGCCAGCAGGTGTCAGTGCCTGGGCCACAGGAGAATCCTCCGGTTCTCTGGTTGGCCAGTCCGAGCCTGCTTACTGTTCTATTCTATAAGCATGTCTGACTGTATTAAAAGGATATCATGGATGACAGTACTTGGTGAACAATTTTCAGAGGTGAATGAAAAAAACCTTTCCCTATACCTAATGATGACTGGGACATGGTGAAAAATAATATTCATCAAATTAGAGATGAGTGCAGGATCAATTTGGATTAAAATGTCCTGATATTTGTAGTTTCCCACAAATTCGAACACTATGCGATTCAATTCATGAGAATCGGCCAAAAAAATGCCAGGTGCTATTTTACACACTGCTGAGGACTCAGAGAGTGGGCTATTGGAGTCAGGCATGGCCAGGCTGGCTTCCTCATAATAACAATTATTTCATGGTGTAGCACATCCAATCAGGGGGGAATATGACAGCCAGTGGACCACCAAGAAATGTGTAGCTGACAGAGTTGTGCTGTGGTTACCACAGAAGCAGCAAGGTAGAGAATTAAGACAGGTCAGGCAAGTAGATGTGGCAGTTTAAGGCCAGCAATGGCAGTTCTTGCAACTGCAGTATTACAGTATAGATGACATAATAGAGAGAAAATGCCAGGAGTATGGTCCATCAGCAATGGAGGAAACAGAACTGTGTGGAAGACAGTCAATGGACAGTCAGGTAGATAAATAAGTGGTGTAGCTGATTTAATCATTAGCATCAGCCAGCAGTGCATAATGTCTGTACTAGTCCATGCCTGATTGATTTGACAAAAAATAATCATCATGCCTTTTATAAATTAACATTTTTTTTTCTAGTGACAAAACAGGTGAACTCTTTTGAAATTGAAGAAGTTATGGCTTGTTTTTAAGAAAGTCCTATGTGAGAGCTGTTTATGTATCAGCATCAGTAGCACTGTCTAGCATTACAAAACACAGTGGGCAACCAAGAGATGTGTTACTTGTATGACAGTACAGTGGTTGTGGCAGAAGCACAATAGAAACTTAGATTGTTTCAAGGAGGTGTGTTGATGTATTAAAGCTACTGCTAGTGGCAACCACAAAGAACCACTCCAGCGTTTTGTTTTTTTTCAGCCCTGGAATCCCTCGTCATATACTCCCTCTGTGATGTCTTCCCTGTTTTTGGCTCCGCTCCAGTCAAGCTGCGCCGTCTTGTGATACTAGTTTCTGACTGGCTGGAAGTCAGAAACTACGTCACAATCTCTCAATTCAAGTCTATTTGAGCCAGTATGAGGGTCTCATATTTGTATTGAAAAGTGACCTCCACGCAGTTCCCTGAAACACTGGAGCTGCAAGCAGGTCACTTTTCACCAGAGATGGACTGGAACGGCAGAGAAAACAGATGAAAATGCTGGAAGGTGTGTACTATGCAGGGGACTTACATTTAACCCCCTATTAACCGCTAATATGCCTTTTAACGGCGGCATTTAAGGGTACTTATTCCTCAGCATCGCCTTTTAATGGCACTGAGAAATAAGGTTATAACACCCCCTAGTGTCAGAAATTCTCCGGGGTCTCAGCTACCGGAGAACATGATTCGGGTCTGTTTTTGCCGACCCCAGTGTTGCGATCGCTGTTACTCACTGAATAACGGCGACCGCAAAAAAAAGTCCCATTTAGTTTTTCTCTCCTCTTATATGATCTAGCACATCAGAGGAGAGAGAAATGAGGTTCCTCCCAGCCCCCCCGATACCTACAATATCCCTGGACTCTCTTGCATCCCCGGATCCTGTCCCCCGGCCGTCGGCGTCTTCTTCTGGGAAGAAAATGGCGGGTGCAGCGCGCCTGCCGAGATCTGCCGGCCGGCACCCGGCAACAATAGGACATTTTTCCTATTGGTTCATTTTGATCACTGTGATAGACCCTATCATAGTGATCAAAATAAAAAAAATAGTAACTTAAACCCCCCCTTTATCATCCCCTTAGGTAAAAATAATAGAATACAAAAATGTATTTATTTCCATTTTTTCATTAGGGTTAGGATTGGGCTTAGAGCTGGAGTTAGGTTTGGGCTTAGAACTAGGGTTGGGCTTAGAGCTAGGGTTAGGGTTGCGCTTAAAGCTACAATTAAGGTTGGGCTAGGATTAGGGTTGGGGCTAGAGTTAGGGTTAGGGTTGGGCTAGGGTTGGGGATAGCGCTAAGTCTAGGGTTGGGCAAGAATTTGAGATGGGGCTAGGGTTGGGGCTAGGGTTAGGGTTGGGGTGGTGTTTGGGTTAAGATTGGGTTTAGGGTGGTGTGGTTAGGGATGTCATTAGGGTTATGGTTGTGGTTATTGTTGGGATTAAGGTTATGGTTGGGATTAGGGTTAGAGGTGTGTTAGGGTTAGGGTTGTGGTTAGGGTTATGGTTAGGGTTGGAATTAGGGTTAGGGGTGTGTTGGGGTTAGGGTTGTGTTTAGGGTTATAGTTAATGTTTGGATTAGGGTTAGGGGTGTTTTTGGGTTAAGGCTGGAGTTAGAATTGGGGGGTTCCACTGTTTAGGTACATCAGCGGGTCTCCAAACGCGACATGTTGCCCACCATTGATTCCAGCCAATTTTGCCCTCAAGAAGTCAAATGGTGCTCCCTTCCTGCCATACGCCCAAACAGTGGCTTTCCCCCACATACGGGGTATCGGAGTACTCGGGAGAAATTGCACAGCAAATTTTGTGGTCCATTCTCTCCTGATACCCTTGTAAAAATAAAAAAATATGGTTCCAAAGTAATTTTTTTGTGAAAAATGTAAAATGTTCATTTTTTTTCCTTCCACATTTCTTTAGTTCTCGTGAAGCACCTGAATGTTTAATAAACTTCTTGAATGTGGTTTTGCGCACATTAAGGGGTGCAGTTTTTAGAATGGTGTCATGTTTTGGGTATTTTCTGTTATATTGAGCCCCCAAACTCACTTTAAATGTAAGGTGGTCCCTAAAAAATGGTTTTATAAATTTTGTTGGAAAAATGAGAAATTACTGGTCAATTTTTAACCCTTATAATGTCCTAACAAAAAAATAATGCTTCCAAAATTGTACTGATGTAAAGTAGGCATATGGGAAATATTATTTATTAACATTGTGTAACACCACTCTCTGATTTAAGGGTACAAAAATTAAAAGTTTGAAAATTACAAAATTTTCAAAATATTTGCCAAATTTCCATTTTTTCATAAATAAATGCAAGTTATACCAAATAAATTTTACCACTAACATGGAGTACAATATGTCACCAAAAAAACAATCTCAGAATTAGTGGGATATGTTGAAGCGTTCCAGATCTATATATTCATAAAGTGACAGTGGTCAGAAAAGTTAAAATTGGCTTGGTAATCAACTACCAAATTGTCCCTATCACTAAGGGGTTAAGACAGGTATTCCAAAAATACAAAGAGTTTTTTTTATATTATAGTAGAAGGAAAAAAAGGCCTTGTGCCTTCACAAATTACCAATCACCTGCAACTAGCAGATGTATTCAGATAGCTTGTCTATGTGTCTAATATTAGACTATTGGAACAATGATGTAAGCTTAATTTTTTTTTTTAGCAAACTTTAGTAGGTGAACAGTACACTTATGTTTAAGTTTCAGGATTAGTAAAATTTCTCTTAAAAAATATGTCACGTATCAAAATTCAAAGATATCACTGTCATTTAAAAACAAAATTGTATTCAGATTTTAGATTTAGACTGGGGTCACTCGTGCGAGAAACTCGCACTATTCTCCGGTTCGAGTGTCGGCGGCAGTGCTGGGTGTTTATGCAAGAGACTCGCACGAGAATCATGCAAGTTTCTCACATATGTGACCCCGGTCTTAGTTGTAAAATCTGCAATGAGTGGTACAATACAACCCTTGTTTGTTGGCATTATGTAAGAAAAAAACAGCTATTAAGGTGCTTTTATTGCAGACAAACTTAAGTGTATTAATTCACACACAATGAGTATAATGGCACTGCTACATTAATACACTCTATATCACTTGAATCTTGGATTTATGTTCAGACTGAGACTATAAACCCCATTTTCAATCTTGCACATCAGCACTGAAATAGTACAGTCATGGCCAAAAGTTTTGAGAATGACACAAATATTAATTTTTACAAAGTCTACTGCTTCACTTTTTCTAATGGCAATTTGCATATACTCCAGAATGTTATAAAGAGTGATCAGCTTAACAGCAATTACTTGCAAAGTCAATATTTGGCTAGAAAATGAACTTTGTCCCCCAAAACACATTTCAACATCATTGCAGCCCTGCCTTAAAAGGACCAGCTAACCTCTTTTCAGTGATTGCTCCATTAACACAGGTGTGGGTGTTGATGAGGACATGGCTGGAGATCAATCTGTCATGATTAAGTAAGATTGACACCACTGGACACTTTGAAAGGAAGCTGGTGCTTGGCATCATTGTTTCTCTTCTGTTAACCATTGTTATCTCTAAAGAAACATGTGCAGTCATCATTGCAATGCACAAAAATGGCCTAACAGGGAAGAGTATCGCAGCTAGAAAGATTGCACCTCAGTCAGCAATCTATCGCATAATCAAGAACTTCAAAGAGAGAGGTTCAATTGTTGCCAAAAAGGCTTTAGGGCGCCCAAGAAAGACCAGCAAGCGCCAGGACCGTCTCTTAAAAGTGTTTCAGCTGAGGGATCGGGCTACCAGCAGTGCAGAGCTTGCTCACGAATGGCAGCAGGCAGGTGTGAGTGCATCTGCACGCACTGTGAGGCGGAGACTCTTGGAGCAAGGCCTGGTCTCAAGGAGGGCAACAAAGAAGCCACTTCTCTCCAGAAAAAACATCATGGACAGACTGATATTCTGCAAAAGGTACAGGCAGTGGACTGCTGTGGACTGGGGTAAAGTTATTTTCTCTGATGAATCGCCTTTTCGATTGTTTGGGACATCAGGAAAACGCCTCATTCGGAGAAGACAAGGTGAGCGCTACCACCAGTCTTGTCTCATACCAACTATTAAGCATCCTGAAACCATTCATGTGGGGGGTTGCTTCTCAGCCAAGGGAATCGGCTCTCTCACAGTCTTGCCTAAAAACACAGCCATGAATAAAGAATGGTACCAGAATGTCCTCCAAGAGCAACTTTTCCCAACCCTCCAAGAGCAGTTTGGCGATCAACAATGCCTTTTCCAGCATGATGGAGCACCTTGCCATAAAGCAAAGGTGATAACTAAATGGCTCAGGGAACAAAACATAGAGATTTTGGGTCCATGGCCTGGAAACTCCCCAGATCTTAATCCCATTGAGAACTTGTGGTCAATCATCAAGAGACGAGTGGACAAACAAAAACCTAAAAATTCTGACAAAATAAAAGCATTGATTGTGCAAGAATGTACTGTTATCAGTCAGGATTTGGTCCAGAAGTTGATTGAGAGCATGCCAGGGAGAATTGCAGAGGTCCTGAAGAACAAGGGTCAACACTGCAAATATTGACTTGCTGCATTAACTCATTCTAACTGTCAATATAAGCTTTTGTTACTCATATGTTTGCAATTATTATATTTCTGTCTGTGATAAAAACATCTGTCAAACACACATAAAAACCAGAGGGCAGCAGATCATGTGAAAATATAATATTTGTGTCATTCTCAAAACTTTTGGCCATGACTGTACACCACACTGTAATTAGGTCTTTTCTATCTCTGTTCTGTGCCCTCTGAGCTCCCATTTCTACACCATACAGGCATAAAATGGCATTTCTTGTCCATCCTCTAAGATTATTACTGCTGGTCATAGCCCTCCTAATTGGCTGTGCGACACTATTACCGTTTGATAACTCAAATAGACTTTTACACCTGTCCACAAGTATTTTGGCCACTCCTCTTGAGCCTAAATGAGCGAACTTGTTTGGAAAGCGTTCTCCAATCTCCAAGTCTGCATGAACGCTGCACATTCGGATTCGTGTTCGGATTCCTGCTCATTTTCCCAAAATTTGGTAAATGATCGAGTTTCCACTAAGGCTGTGATCTTACCGGCAATTCTGATCACGGTAAAAAGTTTACCTGTGGTCACTCTCCTCAGCTGATGGGACTACTATTCCCATCAACCGACGACTGCTGCCGCTAATAACAGTGAGAGCAGGCACGGCTGATGGGAGTATTCATCAGCTGGCACCTGAGCTCTAAATAAAATTTAAAAAAGGGCTTGAGTTCTCCTGTACTTTTGATAACAATCAAAGCAGAACTGACAGCCACGGGCTGCAACCCTCAGCTATCAGCTTAAGTGAGGCTGTTAATCAAGAATAGAGGGGTCCCCACAACTTATTTTTTAATTATTTAGGTTAACACTGGTCACTGAGGCTGCGTTCCCAGCTGGGCCCCTAAACTGCGGTGACCTCCGTGAGATCACCTCTAGGACAGTGTGAAAAAGTCTCACAGTGCTTCGCTGAGCTCAGAGAGTTCACCAGGAGAAATTTCTCCCAGTGAACTGCAGTGAACTCACTGCTGCATAGCAAGTCATTTTCTCACTGTGCTGGTGAGGCGCACACCGCTGTCCCCGCAGTTCAGGGGCCCGGCTGGGAATGCAGACTCAATGACCAGTGGTAACCTCAATGACATCACCACTAGTCACTGATGCTGCGCTACCAGCAGCCCATCTCCCAGTGGTTCTCAGCTTGGACGGTCGTATCTTGGCACCATGCAGGTTGAAAAATGTTTATCCCCAGACTTGGTTTATGTTGTGGGACAGCACAATGGACAGATGAGAGATATGGTTGTTTTTTTTATTTTCTAATTATTACAGAAGACAAGTGCTTCAATGGAATGGGCGCTAGCTGAGTATAACTGTGTTTGTTATTTCTAAATAAAAATGGAAAAGTGTGTTTTGTTCTTATTTCATAAACAAACGTCTTTATACTTGTGTGTTTATTTACAATAGAACTATAGGATTAGTAATGGGAAATAAGGAGGAAACAGAAGTACCAGGTGATATGAGATAAAATCAAGTGTAAACTTTATTCCATGTCATGCAGAAAAATAAAGTGCATATCAATAACATGACACATAACATCAAGGCAAGGCAAATTGTCTAAAGTCACACCTGAAGGGAGAGTGAGATGTCACGAGTAATAACAAGGAAAGTGCAAGTAATGAACCATAAACTGCATGGTGAGCCCAAACCAATACAGGAATAAAAGTAAATAGCGGCCAATAGCTCAAAAATATATAGTGCTAAAATGCTAGACTTACCAGTGGCATGGAGAGTAACCCTGGACTCAGGACCGGATGGCAGACCTCGCCACACGTTTTGCGACTAGAACTCACCGCTTTCTCAAGGTGAATATTAGTAATGGAGAGGTGTCTTATAGACGCCTCTCCATTACTAAGCCATGGGCTTGATGTCACCGGTCAATACAAAGGTGACATCAGCCTCAAAAATTTGAACCCCACTTGCCACCACCAAAGGGTATCTGGTAGTAGCCGGGCAAAGCTCCAGAATTGGCACATCTACTTGATGTGCCTTTTCTGGGCAGTTTCGGGATGCTATTTTCAGCCTGAGAATGTCAGCCCCAGCTGTCTGCTTTGGCTTGAGTGGTTGTCAAAAATGAGGGGGAACCCACGCTGTTTTTTTTAATTATTTACTTAAATAATTCAAAAATACTGTGTGGGAACTCCTCTATTCTTGATAACCATCCTTGCTAAAGCTGACAGCTGAGGTTTGCAGCTGTTACAGCTGCCTGTGAAGAGCCTCTACACGAAGGTTCACCTTATGCTCTATTTGCGGAAAGCTTCCCCAACCTAGAGGTGCAGAGTCTATTGCAAGTATTGGAATGAACCTCACCAGCTTATTATAGAAAAAACATGGATCTGAGCAAATTTAGCATTCACCATATTGGCTCCTGCCCCACTGTCCTGTAGGACAGATATTGTCTCAGTCTCCATTAGAGATGAGCAAATATTTCAATATTCGATTCAGATTTTGTTCTCTGAATTTGCAATATACGCCGATTAATTCAACGAATATTCTCTGAACATAACCGAACACCATTGTAGTCAATGGGAGGCAGAAACAAATGCATGCACAACACCTTAGAATGGCCCCAAATGCTGCCAAAACACAACAAATGAGGGACAGACACTAGGAAAGTGATCTCAATTCACACAAATTACAAATTGCAGCATGGAACTGCAGCACTCAGCCAGGCATGTGGTATCGGGGTCTGGGACAGAAATTTACAGCTTTCAAATGAACATCACAGTAAGATGAGGGATCGGTGTAGGGCCCCTTTGCTGGGAGCCCTGAAACTACATGCAACACCTCTACCTGCTTTCATGCTGAGCCACACTCAGGAGGCACAAAGTTTTGCAGACTACGATTGTCAGAAAAATTTAAGGATAGTAACACAGGTAGTTGAGTGCAAGAAAGTGGAGGCCTGACAGTCTCAGAGGCCTATTGCTACAGGCAACACGCATGATAGAGACCCAACAGGAGTCTACACATTTACAAAAATTAGTGGCAGATACCACCAAAGTGGCATCAATTTCACTACAGTAGAAATAGTAGAATAGGGACCAACAGGTCTTTCTCTGCACCCAAGGACACTCTACAAGGAGTGTTCACATTTAAAGAAAATGAGGGCCTTACACCACAGAAGTGGCATTAATTTTGCAGGTCCCTTTCTAGGGTGGTAATCATATGGCAAAATTTTGTTTTATAACATGGATCTAATAAAGTGGTCACCTAGTAGTCAGCATTATTCCTAATCATAACTATACGGGGATCATGTTGTAGTTAGTGCAGCAAGAAGGCACTCATATGTCAGGCTGTACCATGAGGTCCTAGCCTATGCTGTGTTGGTGGCTGCTTAACAATGAGGCTCTCCGCCAACCCCGAACAACAGAAAGGGGAGGATTATTGTCTTCATCCGACAGTTGCTCACCTATCACCTCTTCCTCCTCCATTTGTGTCTCGGATCCTGCACCTTCAAAACAGTTTGTCTGTTATCATGACCAGCCCCCCTCAATCACAGTACTTCACCCTTCCTTGGCACCTGCCTGTGCGATGACAGTCTTGAACTTCGAGACAATGTTATCCCTTCTGTATCCTCCTCTGCTTTCTCCTCTTCTTCTGGGACCACCATTTCCTCCCACAGGTTATTCAAAGTCTGCTCCAGCATATAAATGACCGGAATAGTGATGCTGATGTTGGCGTCTTCAGTGCTAACCATCTTAGTAGCCATTTCAAAACTGTGTAGAAGGGTGCAGAGGTCCTTAATCTGTGCCCATTCTGTAAACGTGATATGCGCCACCTCCGTACTGCATTGGCCCAGGCTATACACAAGACATACTGCATCAGGGCTCGTTGCTGCTGCCACAGTCGCTGCAACATGTGCAGAGTGGAATTGAACCGTATCGGCACATCGCATATCAACCTGTTAACTGGCACGGACAAAGATTTCTGTATCGATGCAAGTCGATAAGCAGAGGGGTATGAATGGCGGAAATGAGCACACAGCTTATGTGCTTTCTGGAGCAGGTCACGCAGGCTAGTCTGAGCTTGCCTTGCAATAAGGCTGCCAGCAGGTTTGCACTGTTATAGACACGACCTTTCCTAGATGCAGGTTCAGCAGAGACAGCCATTGATCAAATTCAGCCTGGAGAGCTGTCCACAACTCTTCAGCTGTATGACTGCAATCTCCAAGGCATATCAAATTTTAGATCGCCTGATTGCGTTGAGCCCTGGCTGCACAGTACAGAGGTGGTGGGGTTTCTCTTTGCACTGTTGGAACGTGTGTCTTGTGAAGGCAGAGGTTGAGGGCGCAAGTGGAGACCCTAGAGTACATGGAGGAGGCAGAAGCAGTGGAGGAAGTGTTAATTATAGAGGTTTGGCCGGCAAGCCTTGGGGATTTCAAGAATTGTGGAGCAGCGCTTGTCCCCACAGCCACCTGAGTCACCCAGTGCCGAATCAGCAAGATGTAACGCCTTTGGCCATGCTTACTTGTCCAAGTGTCTGTGGTTAAATTCACCCTGGCAGACTGAAATTTTGTCCAAGGAACGGGTAATGTTGTCTGCTACATGCTGGTGTAGCACAGGCACAGCTTTCTGAGAAAAATAATGGCGATGGGTAATTGGTACTGGGGGACTGCAACAGCCATCAGCTTTTGAAAACCATCGGTATCTGCCAGGTACAAAGGCAGCATTTCCAAGGCCAACAAATTGGAGATGGTGGAGTTCAACCTCTTATGTTTGTCATGCGTAAGAGGAAACCGTGAGGGAGGTGCAGGCAGAGATGTTACTGTGGATTGAGAAACTTGTGGTGTGATCGTTCTCTGAGATCGGTCAAAAACAGCAGGCATGTCCGTTTCCGTTAAAGCTGAAGGCGCCCTCTCAGTCAGCGTGACTCAATCGAGTAAAGAACCCGAGGTTCTATGGTCAATAGTTGGCATGGTAACAGAGGGGGAGGAAGAAGCAGCAGATGCGATTGATGGAGCGGATGATGGTGGTTGATGTCCGCTGGTCCGCATTTTTGCGCACTGGGATTCCCACACTAAAGCATGTTGATTGCGCATGTTAAGGTTCATACATGTAGTAGTCAAATCATTACAGTTTTTACCTCGACTCATTTTTTTTTGCAAAGTTGGCAGATTATGTGAGTTGGCTCATCCTCTGCAGTGAACACCAAAACAGAACCTCACATAGAGCCATGTGTGAAAATACAAAAATTCTTTATTAAGACACAAATATAACAGTTTAAAATTGGCAGGCACCACAAGTACAAGAAAGGTGGGACTCAACCGGAAAAACCTCCAATGAGCTATTAGTACCGTAATATAAACATGACCAAAGAGTGAATTTGCACCAAAATACACATCACACCAGGGCACCAATGTAATGGGCCTATTAATAATGAATAATGATGGTTCAATTCATACTATAGCAGTACAGAGAAAAAACTCTATAATGACAAAGTGTCCCCAGGGTGGTATGTACCAATCCGCATAGGGGGTAACATGACAGAAATAAACATGGTACAATTAGCTATATAGTAAATAAAGGCATAGTTACCAGAGATGAGAATCGGGGAGACCCACCACACCCGACGCGTGTTTCATCCTTTGCAGTGTCAAAAAGACCCAATCTAGGCAACCCTTGCCACCCCTGTGAGCTCCATAAATAAAGTGAAGGAAGCAATTTCGATGTGTGAATAGTATTATGTCTGATATGCAGACAAGGGATAGTAACCCCACACATAGATGCCTCTATATTAAACAGACCAACTGCAATTAGCATAGCAAAAAAACAAGAAATGCAGTCAAAAGTCCAAAAGATACAAATTTTATTAGGTAAAATAGACTAAAACAGATAAATGACAAGGAGGGGAATTGTGACCCAAATGCACATAGCAAAAAAACACAGGGCTAAGGAGAGTAACATGACCTCTGCAAAATGACAAATAATGTAAATAGAGAATAAACATACACTGTGCAAAAAGATATCAATATCACTGTGTAACTATCCAGTAGTAATGACACCAAAACCACGATTTACCTCAGCCCACATGATGTATGGCATTATAAAAATGAGACAGGCAGGAACACATAACACTGGAAAGTCAGCACAGGGATATATAGTAGTAACAAAGAGTGTATAATATAGATCATTACCAAGTGGTGCAGGGGTCAGCGGTCTCCAAGCCCTCCCCGACGCGCGTTTCGGAGTGAAGCAAACACTCCTTCCTCAGGGGGCGAGTTTTTTGCTGGTCAGAGGCACAGTTGTGGTTGAGGATGCATCACTCATCGTGGCTGCATCACTATGTGTCTGCGACAGACAGCAAAATGTGACCTCCTCGTCTTCCTCCTCACATGACCTACTCAATTGTGTGCCTCTATGTTCACGCCAACTGGGATCTAACACCTCATCATCATCCTCTGTGTTATCACATTCCTATCCACTGGAGTCACTCTCCTCTTCTTGCCCTGAAAGCACAGTACAGTCCAAGTGAGCCTCAGATATCTGAGTCTCATCAGGATCAACTCCCTCCCCAGTAATTAACCTCTGATGACGAGGGACAAGATGCTGTTGAAACCGTACTCCTTCCTGCCACGGTTCCAAGCTAAAAAATTTTTGGTGCAGATTTTCTCACCTTGACTCTGCAAGCTTTTGAGTACATTTCTGATGAACATGGCAAAGAATGTGTGAACAGCTCTTCAAAATCACCCATCTGTGGTACTGTTACACCCGGTCCCAGCGCTGGCTCTGCACTCTGTTCGGCTCACTCACCTGTTCCTCTGCAGCAGTCTGTGCGTGGGCTGGGGTCTCATGTCCCATCTGCTCCACGGCGTCCTGTGTCCTCCTCCACTTCCTGGCACGCTGCTGGCAGGCCTCCTGATAGACGGCTTAGGATGCGAGGCCGCGCCCACCGCCTCTCTTAAAGGGGCAGCGTGCATTTTTTGAAATAGCTAATTAACCAATGGCTGCACACTCAGTACTATATCTGGTCACTCCACCATTAGGGGAGTGCCGGAGCAACGTGTTCTATCATTGCTACATCCGGTTCTGTTCCTGATCTGTCTGTGCTGCGTTTGCAGTCTCTGTGCTTCGCTGATACTGTTTGTCTCCTCAGATCATTGCTAACCCGTATCTGGCTAACCCGGACAATCTCAGCTATTACTGGCGCAAGAGTCATCCCGTTCCGCCATCAGCCATCCGTACCCGTGGACCATGACAAGGTCACTGAAGCCAGCCTGATACCATCTATTCTGGACCAGGACCTTACCCTTCTCTGTCGAGAACCCTCCACGGACTCTGTAAACACCTGTTAACCTTTTGGTCCCTCTGGGACAGCTGCCACGTGTCTGGGGTCTAACTGGAGGTAGCACCTGTGTCCTCCGGGTATTCCATTCTGGTCCTGTTCGAGGGGCCTTACTACGGGTACCCGGGGCTCACTAGTTACGCCCCCTTCGGAGCCCCCCGGACCGTGGTCTAGAGGTTCCACATTTAAAAATAAAAACGAATGTGAACTTCACCACCTCTGCCTCCGCTTCCATTCGTTACAGATTGCTCCGGCCATGGAACCCGCTGGATCCCAGAAATCTCCGACCACGGACCTGTACCAGGAGGTGACCCGTTTAGGAGTTCAACAGGACAAGATCACGACTTATCTACGCAGCTTGTCTTCCCGCATGGATTCCTTGGGTTCCTCGTCTGCACCTGACTCTCCTATCAATACTCAGGTACCAGTTCCCATGACAAGTCAAGGTCCCCGTCTGGCGGCTCCTACCCGTTTCCAGGGTGATCCTACTCTGTGTCGGGATTTTCTCAATCAGTGCACTCTACACTTCGAAATCTTGGGGCATATGTTTGCTTCTGACCGAGCCAAGGTGGGCTTCATCATGTCACACCTGGGAGGAGAGGCCCTCGCCTGGCTAAACCCGCTATGGGAGAGAGGGGACCCGCTGGTTAACGATCTTCAATCTTTCCTAGAGGCTTTTCGCAGGACCTTCGATGAACCTGGTCACACCACTTCAACTGCCTCAGCTCTGCTCCGCCTGCGCCAAGGTACTCTCACGGTAGCTCAGTATGCTGTTAAATTCTGCACCCTCTCGTCTGAATTATCGTGGAACAATGAGGCCCTGGTTGCAAACTTCTGGGAGGGCTTATCCGGAAGAATCAAGGATGAGCTGGCGGGACGGGACAGACCTACCCTCTTGGAGGAGTTGATATCTTTGGCAACCCGAATTGACCTGCGTTTTCAGGAGCGTTCTATGGAGATCAAGCGGGACAAAAGGTCCTATCACCTGGACTCTAGTTTGTATAAAACAGGTACCTCACTTTCCTCCTCCGAGGCCATGGAGGTGGACCATGTAAGTTTGGCCACCCGCCGTCAGGAGTCACGTCGCAAGGAGGGAAGTTGTTACTACTGCGGTAGTTCTGAACATTTGATCCATCTCTGTCCTAAAAAGTCGGGAAACTCCAGTGCCTAGGTCCGTAAGAGGGGCCAACCTAGGTAGAGAACAGTCCTCTCCCTCTTTACACATCTCAGTTTCCGTGTCCTATGGGGCAATAAAATTTTCCGAACATTGTCTACTGGATTCTGGAGCTGCAGGGAACTTCATCCAGCAGGCGGTTGTGGATCATTACCGCTTACCTGTCCAGCGTCTTCCTGATCCGTTACAGGTGTCCGCTGTGGATGGCAAACCGCTGACCGAGCCCGTCCAGTTTCAAACCGAGTTGGTGGAACTCCGGGTAGGTCTAATGCATACTGAACTAATGCGTTTTTATGTATATCCCGGTTTATCCCATCCCATGCTCTTAGGTTTACCTTGGCTCCAGATGCATGAACCAGTCCTGAATTGGAAAACTGGAGAAGTTCTGCGTTGGGGAGATACCTGCATGAATCGTTGCTTAACCCGGATTCAACCTGCTTCGCCTCCTGTCCAGCCTGATACCCTGCCAGGGTTGCCTTCCGCCTATTGGTCCTTCTCTGACGTCTTTGGGAAAAAGGAGGCTGAGAGACTACCTCCACACAGGTCGTATGACTGTCAGATAGAGCTTCTTCCTGGAGCATCTCTTCCCCATGGGAGAGTGTATCCTCTTTCACAGGCAGAGACTCAGGCCATGTCGGACTACATCCAAGAGAATCTGGATAGAGGATTTATCCGAAAGTCATCGTCACCGGCAGGAGCTGGATTCTTCTTTGTGAAGAAGAAGGATGGATCTTTGCGGCCCTGCATTGACTATCGGGGTCTGAATCAGGTCACGGTAAAAAACAGGTATCCATTACCTCTTATTTCAGAGTTGTTTGATCGTCTCCGAGGGGCCAAGATCTTCACCAAATTGGACCTCAGAGGGGCCTACAATCTGATCCGAATTAGAGAGGGGGACGAATGGAAAACAGCCTTCAACACCCGTGACGGCCACTATGAATACCTGGTAATGCCATTCGGCCTGAGCAATGCACCTGCGGTTTTTCAGGAATTTGTGAATGACATTTTCAGGGACTTGCTCTATACATGTGTTGTGGTTTACCTGGACGATATTTTGATTTTCTCTGCTGATTTAACGTCACACCGGCGGCAAGTACGCCAGGTGTTACAAAGACTCAGAGAGAACAGGCTATATGCCAAATATGAGAAATCCTCTTTGAGCAGTCTTCTTTGCCTTTCCTTGGGTACATTGTATCTTCCACAGGATTAAAGATGGATCCGGAGAAGTTGTCTGCAGTTCTCAACTACCCTCGTCCGTCTGGGCTAAAAGCCATACAAAGGTTCCTAGGGTTCGCCAATTACTACCGGCAATTTATTCCACACTATTCCACCCGAGTGGCTCCAGTCACAGCCTTAACCCGGAAAGGCGTAAACTCTAAGGAATGGTCCTCCGAGGCAGAAGAGGCCTTTGTTTCTCTTAAAAAAGCTTTTGCTTCAGCACCCGTTCTTCATCGTCCTAATTCAAGTGAGCAATTTTTTCTTGAGGTTGACGCTTCTTCCATAGGTGCAGGTGCAGTTCTGACCCAGAAGTCGTCTACCGGGCGGATGGTCTCGTGTGGTTTTTTCTCCAAGGTTTTTTCCCCTGCAGAGAGGAACTACTCTGTCGGTGATCGCAAACTGTTGGCCATCAAATTGGCTCTTCAAGAATGGAGACATCTTCTTGAAGGAGCTCATCACCAGGTAATCATATTCACCGACCATAAAAACCTTGCCTATCTCCAAACTGCTTTAAGACTGAATCCCCGTCAGGCCCGTTGGGCATTATTTTTTGCCCGTTTCAATTTTGTACTTCATTTTCGTCCAGCTGACAAAAACATCAAGGCAGACGCACTCTCTAGAGCCTTCTTGCCCCCTGAACTGGAGGAAGAACCTCAGCACATTATTGAACCTTCTAAGTTAGTCTCTGTTGCCTCCACTGATCTGGCCCGGCTTCCTCCTGGGAAGACTTTTGTGTCTGCTTCTGATCGTACCCGTGTTCTGCGCTGGGGTCATTCCTCTAAGTTGGCTGGCCATGCTGGTCAGAAAAAGACGCAGCAATTCATCTCCCGTTATTACTGGTGGCCTACCATGGGCAAGGATATCCAGGAGTTCGTTTCAGCCTGTCCTTCATGTGCCCGTAACAAAACTTTTAAACATCTACCAGCTGGCAGACTTCTACCTCTTCCGATTCCGTCCGCTCCCTGGCAGCACATTGCGATGGATTTCATCACGGATCTTCCCATTTCTTCTGGCTGCTCAGTGGTATGGGTTGTGGTGGACCGCTTCTCTAAAATGGCTCACTTCGTTCCGCTATCTGGTCTCCCGTCTGCTCCAGAACTGGCCGCTCACTTCATTCAGCACATCTTCCGTCTACATGGATTTCCTCTCCACATCGTGTCCGACAGGGGCATCCAGTTCACTTCTAAGTTCTGGAGAGGACTCTGTAAAATGGTAAAAATTGAACTAGACTTTTCTTCTGCATATCATCCCCAGTCTAATGGGCAAGTGGAGAGGATCAATCAAATCCTGGCTGGATACCTGCGTCACTTCGTCAACGCTCATCATAATGACTGGGTAGAATTACTGCCCTGGGCGGAATTCTCCTACAACAATCAAGTAAGTGAATCTTCTGCAAAGTCTCCCTTTCAGATTGTGTTTGGACTGCAACCTGGAATTCCTCTTCCTGTTTCGGGAGTATCTGATGTTCCGGCAGTCGATATCTTGTCTAAAAATTTCTCGGACATTTGGAGTGAGACCAGGTCGGCTTTGGAGAAAGCTTCCCAACGTATGAAGACGCATGCGGACAAAAGACGTTTGGAGGCTCCCATCTTTCTTCCAGGAGACAAGGTATGGCTCTCCTCCAAGTACATCCGTCTGAAGTTACCATCGTACAAATTGGGTCCTCGTTTCATTGGTCCCTTTGAAGTCTTGAGACAAATCAACCCGGTCTCTTACAAGCTGAAATTGCCTAATTCTCTACGTGTACCTAACTCCTTTCATGTTTCTCTCCTCAAACCAGTAGTGTTGAGTTCCTTCTTTAAGGACCCGGGTACCACTCCCGATCCGGTCTCTGAGAATGATGTTTTTGAGGTAAAACATATCTTGGCCTCTAAGAGAGTAAGAGGTAGGATCTATTACCTGGTGGACTGGAGGGGTTTTGGTCCTGAGGAGAGGTCTTGGGAGCCTGAGGAGAACATCCAGGCTCCTCTTCTTCTTAAAAGATTTCACGCAGGCTTGAAAAAGAGGGGGAGTAAAGAGGGGGATACTGTTACACCCGGTCCCAGCGCTGGCTCTGCACTCTGTTCGGCTCACTCACCTGTTCCTCTGCAGCAGTCTGTGCGTGGGCTGGGGTCTCATGTCCCATCTGCTCCACGGCGTCCTGTGTCCTCCTCCACTTCCTGGCACGCTGCTGGCAGGCCTCCTGATAGACGGCTTAGGACGCGAGGCCGCGCCCACCGCCTCTCTTAAAGGGGCAGCGTGCATTTTTTGAAATAGCTAATTAACCAATGGCTGCACACTCAGTACTATATCTGGTCACTCCACCATTAGGGGAGTGCCGGAGCAACGTGTTCTATCATTGCTACATCCGGTTCTGTTCCTGATCTGTCTGCGCTGCGTTTGCAGTCTCTGTGCTTCGCTGATACTGTTTGTCTCCTCAGATCTTTGCTAACCCGTATCTGGCTAACCCGGACAATCTCAGCTATTACTGGCGCAAGAGTCATCCCGTTCCGCCATCAGCCATCCGTACCCGTGGACCGTGACAAGGTCACTGAAGCCAGCCTGATACCATCTATTCTGGACCAGGACCTTACCCTTCTCTGTCGAGAACCCTCCACGGACTCTGTAAACACCTGTTAACCTTTTGGTCCCTCTGGGACAGCTGCCACGTGTCTGGGGTCTAACTGGAGGTAGCACCTGTGTCCTCCGCGTATTCCATTCTGGTCCTGTTCGAGGGGCCTTACTACGGGTACCCGGGGCTCACTAGTTACGCCCCCTTCGGAGCCCCCCGGACCATGGTCTAGAGGTTCCACATTTAAAAATAAAAACGAATGTGAACTTCACCACCTCTGCCTCCGCTTCCATTCGTTACAGGTACTTTACAGTTAGTTGAATGTTTGGATAGTTGGGACACGGAGGAAGCAAGGGGAATTTGGGAGCCACATCTTGTTGACTGTACTGGGTGTGATGTTGAGGTGGAGAAAGAGGAGGAGAGGCCACTTGAAGCTGCACTTGTATGCAAATCCTCTCCTCGGGACTCTTCCCCTGGTTTACTGATGTCCTCCTTTCAGCTGCAATGGCCAAAATCCAATGTTCTTTGAGCTTGCGGAGACTCTTCACTTATCCCAGAAGGCACTGGGAATATGCAAATCCTCTCCTCAGGTCCCTTACTGTATGATGTTAATAACAGAAGTATTTTTTTTGGACCAAGGATCGGGCCTCTAGAACACACTAGATGCTATAAACTATTTTTCAAGTCAGGTTCCTTACTGTATGACGTTAATAACAGAATAATTTTTTTGGGACTATGGATCAGGCCTCTAGAACACACTAGATGCTACAAACTAATTTAATGTTAGGTCCCTTACTGTATGACATTAATAACAGAAGATTTTTTTGTGGCCTATGGATCATGCCTCTATAATACACTTGATGCTACAAACTTTTTTTAAACTCAGGTCCCCTACTGTATGACGTTAATAACGGAATAATTTTTTTTTGGACCTAGGATCAGGTCTCTAGAACACACTAGATGCTACAAACTATTTTTAAAGTGAGGTCTCTTACTGTATGATGTTAATTTCAGAAGTGTTTTTATTGGAGCAAGGATCAGGCCTCTAGAACACAGTAGATGCTACAAACTATTTTTCAAGTCAGGTCCCTTACTGTATGACGTCAATAATAGAAGATTGTTTTTTGTGACCTAGATACTGCAAACTATTTGAATATTAGGTCCCTTACTGTATGACGTTAATAACAGAACAAATTCTTTGGGACCAAGGATTGGGCTTCTACAACACAGTAGATGCTACAAACTATTCTTAAACTCTGGTCCCTTACTGTAGGACATTAATAACAGAAGAATTTTTTTGGAGACCAAAGATCAGGCCTCTATAACACACTAGATGCTACAAACTATTTTTAAAGTCAGGTCCCTTACTGTATGACGTTAATAAGTGAAGAATTTTTTGTGGCCTATTGATCAGGCCTCTATAACACACTAGATGCTACAAACTCTTTTTAAAGGTAGGTCTCTTTCTGTATAACGTTAATAGCAGAAAAAAACTTTTGGGACTAAGGATCAGGTCTCTATAACACAGTACATGCTACAAACTATTTTTCAAGTCAGGTCCCTTACTGTATGACCTTAATGTTAGGTGTCAGAATTCTCCCTCTGCGGTCTCCTATTCTTCTTCGACCGCAGTAGAGCCTGCACAGCAAAGACGTCAGTCTCAGCGTCTTGCTCAGACTCATGGTGTGCACTTTATTACTGCTGGTTCTCCAGCTACTGCCACAGTATCTTGACGCCAAAGTCTGGCTAGCAATGGCGGACGAGCAGTAGCTTCCACGGAGTATACAGCAGATGGAGAGCAGGTTGTTGGCCTTAGAGCGAGCGACCTCAGCTGTGGATACATCCGCAATAATGGCGCAGGCAGCCAATGAAGCCGCAATTAGGGTTTCAGTTGTGACTCCTGCATCGTTTTACCCACACTTTCCACTCCCCAATGTTTTCTGGGGATAGTAAGGCTAGCAGGGGAATTGTGGGAGATCCCCACTACAATGGAGGATTTATTATCTGTTTCCACTTGCATCGACCTTCGGTATGCCGAACGAAAGTTGGAACGAGCCCAGTGTAGGCAAAGGATTCGATTGGCACCAAATTTTACCAATTCTTTGGGGTCTCTGACTCGGACAAACGTACCGAGAGAGTCTCTGGTAGGTCGTCGGACAGAGGCTAAAGCCCGTTCCATTCGTCCTTCACCAACTCATCCTGCCTGTGATCAAACTGGTCATGTCGCCACCAAGCATACCAGGCGTCAAAGTGAACGTCCGGCTTTAGTGGTTACTGGAGGGGGCGATTTAGGCTCGTCGAACATGACCTCCAAAATAACGTTCAAGATGACACTGTATTATGAGTCGGCCTCACTCCCTGCAGAGGCTTGCGTGGATTACGGGCAGAGGGTAATTTTATGTCCTCTTTCTTTGCCCAACGGCACACAATACCCCTGGTGATGGTCTCTAAGCCCTTTACCATCCGAGTGGTTAACGGTTCAGTGCTACCCTATCAGATCACCCATTAGACCATCCTGCATTCCCTTGAGTTTTCCCCAAAACATCTGGAGTTAATCTCCTTTCTAGTCATCCCCGAGGGAATTGATGAGGTATTACTGGGTATGCCCTGATTGCATCACCATTCACCCCATATTGATTGGGCTAATGGGAGTATACAGTGATGGAGTAGGTCATGTGAGGGACAGTGTCTCAAGGCCCAAGTCCTGGTTGGGTCGTGCGAGGTTCCAGCAGATCAAACCTCGCTCGCCAAGCACTACTGGCAGTATGCGGATGTGTTCGCTAAGAAAGCCGCTGAGACTCTTCCTCCACATCGCTGCTTTGATTGTCTGATAGACCTCATACCGGGGGTAGAGCCACCTCACAGGCATGTATACCCTCTGTTGCTCCCAGAAACTGAGGCAATGTCAAGGTATATAAAGGAGAATCTGCTGAGGGGATTTATTAGGAAATTTGTGTCTCCTACTGGGGCTGAGTTCTTCGTCCAGAAGAAGAACGGGGAACTCCGTCCTTGCATAGATTATAGGGGTCTGAACTTCATCACCATTAAAAATAATTATCCTCTGCCACTTATCTCCAAGCGGTTTGACAGCCTGCGGGGTTCGAGGATATTTACTAAATTAGATCTGCGAGGTGCCTGTAATCTAATATTTATTCGAGAGGGTGACAAATAGAAGATGGTGTTTAACATTCGGGAAGGGCATTATGAATACTTGGTAATGCCATTCGGTCTTTGTAATGCTCCAGGAGTCTTCCAGGACTTCGTCAATGACATCTTTCGGGAGATGTTATCCGCCACAATAGTCGTCTACTTAGATGACATTCTTATTTTCTCTCCCAATCTGGATGCTCATAGTAGAGACATTGCCAGAGTTTTTGAACTCTTGTGTGCCAACTCTCTCTATGCCAAACTTGACAAGTGTCTCTTTGAGAAGGAGTCCTTATCATTCCTTGGCTATATCATCTCAGTCAAGGGCTTGGCTATGGATCCCGCCAAGGTGGAATTGGTGTTGAACTGGCAAGAGCCTCATTCCCTAAAAGCAGTGCAGCACTTTGTGGGGTTTATTAATTACTACCACCAGTTCATTCCACACTTCTCTACCCTTGTGTCTCCCTTGGTAGCTCTCACCAAGAAGGGAGCTAACCCTAAGTCATGGTCCAAAGAGATTTCTGAGGCCTTTGTCTCCCTAAAATCCAATTTCTCTAGGGCTCCTGTATTACATCGGCCAGATGTGGATAAGCCCTTCATTCTGGAGGTGGATGCTTCTTCAATCGGTGCGGGGGCTGTGTTTTATCAGAAGTATGCTCAAGGTCGGAAACAGCCCTGCTTCTTCTTTTCTAAGTCCTTCTCTCCGGCGGGAAGAATTATTCTATAGGGGACAGGGAGCTATTGGCCATGAAGTTGGCTTTCACCGGATGGAGATACCTTCTGGAAGGAGCTCGGCATCACTTTTAGGTGTATAAGGACCATAAAAATCTGCTTTATTTGCAGAAGGCCCAACAACTAAATGCTCGCCAGGCAAGGTGTTCTCTATTCTTCTCCCGTTTCAAATTTACCATACACTTCCTATCAGGGGGAAGAATTTACGGGCTGACGCCTTATCCAGTTCTGTAGTGTCCTTCGAGGAGGGGGATGAGCCATGGCAAATTATCCCTTCAGGGAGTCTGCGAACGGTGGCTCCAGTTTCGCTTTTAGTCAGTGCCTGCGGGCAAGACTCTTGTACCACCAAACCTGCGGCCGGAGGTTCTTTTGTGGGCTTACATGTCTAAGTTGGGTGGGCACTTCAGGACCAAGAGGACTACTGAGCTACTGCTGAGGTCATATTGGTGGCCGCGGATGGAGCGTGATGTTAGGGACTATGTTCTGGCTTGTGCTTCTTGTGCCCAGAATCGGCCTTCTCGGCAGAGGCCCGCAAGCTTCCTACATCCTCTGCAGGTGGCAGATAGGCCTTGGGAGATTGTGGGGATAGACTTCATTGTGGGCTTGCCCAAGTCCCATAACAATACTGTCATCCGGGTAGTCACCGACAATTTCTCCAAGATGACTCATCTTGTTCCTCTTCCGCACGTACCGTCAGCACGGACTTTGGCTGTGCTGTTTGTAAGGCATATCTTCCATCTTCACGGGATGCCTGACAAGATAGTCTGTGACAAGAGTCCACAATTTGCTTCTCAGATCTGGAGAGAGCTCTGTAGGCTGCTCAATATTGAGCTTAATCTATCTTCAGCATTCCATCCCAAGACGAATGGGTTGGTAGAGAGGGCCAATTAGACTCTGGTCAAGTACCTTAGGCATTTTGTCTCTGCCAGGCATGATGACTGGGCATCCTTACTGCCATTGGCATTATTTGCTCTTAACAATGCTGTCGTCGATTCTACAGGGCAGAATCCGTTTCTCCTTAATTACGGTCAGCATCCGCATGCTCCCGTGCCCATGCCCGTCTCGTCTTCCGATTCTAGGATGGTGGACTGGGCTGTAGAGGCTCGTGACATCTAGGATCGCACACAGGATGCCTTCAGGGCCTCTAAGGAGAGCATGAGGGTATCCGCTGATGTGCATTGCCGCCCCGCTCCTGTCTTCGTGCCTGGCGATTTAATAAAAGACAAAAATAGGAAATATAGCCTGCACACCAAAATATCACTCAAATGAGTAGTATTGTAAGGTAACTAATCAACCTGCAGACAATGGGCCAGAAAAATGGACAGTCGTATATTCAATTAACAGAAAACAGAAAGACCAGAAAAACTACCATATGTCCAATAAAAGGTATATACTTTATTAAATTGTATCACATATCAATATAAGGAGTTAAAAACCTGTATGTATACATCAATATGCATAAAATAGTACATAAACATAAACATAAGGGACGATAACATGCAGGTCATTGGGTATGCAAAATAAAATAAAAGAAAATCCACTGTTAAAAAGTATATATGTCACATGAAAAGTAATAATTAATTAACCCCTTAACGACCAAGCCATTTTGTAGGTTAAAGACCAGGCCTATTTTTACAATTCTGACCACTGTCACTTTATGTGCTTATAACTCTGGAACGCTTCAACAGATCTTGGCGATTCTGAGACTGTTTTCTCCTGACATATTGTACTTCATGATAGTGATAAAATTTCTTCGATATAACTTGCGTTTATTTATGAAAAAACTGAAAGATGGCAAAAATTTAGAAAATTTTGCAATTTTCAAACTTTTAATTTTTATGCCATTAAATCAGAGAGATATGTCACAAAAAATAGTTAATAAATAACATTTCCCACATGTCTACTTTACATCAGAACAATTTTGGAACCAAATTTTTTTTTTTGTTAGGAAGTTATAAGTGTTAAAAGTTGACCAGCAATTTCTCATTTTTCCAACAAAATTTACAAAACCATTTTTTTAGGGACCACCTCACATTTGAAGTGAATTTGAGGGGTCAATATAACAGAAAATACCCAAAAGTGACACCATTCTAAAAACTGCATCCCTCAAGGTGTTCAAAGCCACATTCAAGAAGTTTATTAACCCTTTAGGTACTTCACAAGAATTGAAGCAATGTTGAAAGAAAAAAAGAACATTTAACTGTTTTTCCCAAAATTTTTCTTTCGACACAATTTTTTTAAATTTTGTCAAGGGTATCAGTAGAAAATGAACCACAATATTTGTTGTACAATTTCTCCTGAGTACACCGATACCCCATGTGTGGGGGTAAACCACTATTTGGGCGCATGGCAGAGCTCGGAAGGGAAGCAGCGCCATTTGACTTTTTTGGCTGGAATTGAGATTGGAAGCCATGTCGCATTTGGAGAGTCCCTGTGTGCCTAAACAGTGGAAACCCCCCACAAGTGACCCCATTTTGGAAACTAGACCCCCCAAGGAACTTATCTAAATGTGTTGTGAGAGCTTTGAACCCCCAAAGGCTTCACAGAAGGTTATAACGTAGAGCCGTAAAAATAAAAAATCATATTTTTTCCACAAAAATGATCTTTTCATCCCAATTTTTATTTTTCAAAGAATAAAAGGACCCCAAAAGTTATTGTGCAATTAGTCCTGAGTACGCTGATACCCAATATGTGGGGGTAAACCACTATTTTGACGCATGGCAGAGCTCGGAAGGGAAGGAGCGCCTTTTTCAAATGCAGACTTTGATGGAATGGTCTGCGAGTGTCATGTAGCGCTTGGAGAGCCCCTGATGTGCCTAAACAGTAGAAACCCCCCACAAGTGACCCCATTTTGCAAACTAGACCCCCCAAGGAACTTATATAGATGTGTGGTCAGCACTTTGAACCCCCAAGGGCTTCACAGAAGTTTATAATGTAGAGCCGTGAAAATAAAAAAAATCATATTTTTTTCCACAAAAATGACCTTTTTGCCAACAAATTTTTATTTTTATAAGGGTAACAGGAGAGATAGGGCCCCAAAAGTTGAAGTCCATTTTGTCCTGAGTAAGCTGATACCCCATATGTGGGGGAACCACTGTGATCGCCTTACTGCGATCTTTGGGAGGCAGAATGAACAAATCCACAAAAGGTGAAGAATTGGTTTTCTTTTTTACGCCGTTCCTCGTGCGGTATTAGTGATTAGGCGACTTTATTCCTCATATCGGTGCGATTACAGCGATACCAGATTTACATCCTTTTTTCATGTTTAGCTTCTGTCACACTGTAAAAGACGCTTTTTTTTGGAATAATTTTTTGTAAGAAATTTTTGCATCGCCGTATTTTGAGAGCTATAATTTTTCCATATTTCGGCCGACAGAGTTATCTGTGGGCTTATTTTTGACGTTTTTATTGGTACCATATTCGGGCACATAAAGTTTTTTGATCGCTTCCTATTCCGATCTTTGTGGAAGCAGAAAGAACAAAAACCAGCAATTCAGGAATTTTTTTTTTTCCCTCCGTTCCACGTGTGGTAAAATTGATAAAGCAGCTTTATTCTTCAGGTCACTATGCTTACAGCGATACCTCATTTATATATTTTTTTAAGTTTTGGCGTTTTTTACACAATAAAAAATTTTCTAGAAAAAATATTTATTTTTGCATCAGTTTATTCCGCGAGCTATAACTTTTTTATTTTTTCGCTGATGATGCTGTATAGCAGCTTGTTTTTTGCGGGACAAGATGACGTTTTCAGCGGTACCATGGTTATTTATATCCACTTTTTGATCGCGTGTTATTGCACTTTTTCCAAGCGGTATGATGATACCGCTTGGAAAAAGTATAATTTACTACTTTTTTGTGTTTATTTTTAACGGCTTTCACTGAAGGGGTTAACTAGGGTTACGCTTTTATAGATGGGATTTTTACGGATGTGCCGATACTAAACATGTGTATATTTTTTTTTTTTTTTTTTTATTACATAAAAATGTATATTTTTTAGGGGATTTTTTTTAAATTATTTTTTAAGATTTTTTTTACAATTTTTTTAACTTGTCCCTTTATGGGACTTTCACTTTTTTACTTTTTATTGCAGTTACAATGCATTGCAATGCTCCAGCATTGCAATGCATTGTAACTATAGTGAAAGCTGCTGTGACCATGATCACAGCGGCTTTCCGTAGCTAGATGACCCGGAGGTTGTCATGACAACCCCCGGGTCATCAAGCAGAGATCGGACCCTGCAAATACCTTGCAGGGCGCCGATCTGAGGCAGAGGGAGCTCCCGACCCTCTGCCTCCCCCCTGAGCGCTGCGATCGCGCTCGATCGCAGCAGTCAGGGGGTTAACAGCCAGGGGCGGTGGGGGCGCAGCTCCCGGATGTCAGTGCAGGAAGCTCGGCCACTGCAGCGCCAGCTCCTGCACTTATCGCGCTGGAGATGCTGAAATTTCAGCATCTCCTGCGCGATCGCTGCTGTGTTTGGTCAGTCAAATTGACTGACCAATCACAGCGCTGTGGGTGTGGGGACCGACGGCAAAGGTCCCCGCACCGCTTGCTGTGCCTGTCAGCTGTCTGTGACAGCTGTCGGCACTGAACTACCACTGCGTGTTTATACGCAGTGGTAGTTCAAAGGCAGCGATCTGATAAAATACAGTGATGTCCCACCCTGGGACAAAGTAAAGTAAGAAAAATAAAAATAAACATGTTTTTAAAAAAAATCCAAAATAAATTAAAAAAATATATATATATTCCCCAATAAATTAATTTCTTCCTGTAAATAAAAAAAAACAAAACAATAAAAGTACACATATTTGGCATTGCCGCGTCCGTAACGACCCCCCCTATAAAACTGTCCCACTAGTTAACCCCTTTAGTGAACCCCTTAAAAAAAAAACGAAGCAAAAAATCAATGCTTTATCATCATACCGCCGAACAAAAAGTGGAATAACACGCGATCAAAAAGACGGATATAAATAAACATGGTACCGCTGAAAACGTCATCTTGTCCCACAAAAAACGAGCTACCATACAGCATCATCAGCGAAAAAATAAAAAAGTTATAACTCGCAGAATAAAGCGATGCAAAAATAATTATTTTTCATATAAAATTGTTTTTATTCTATAAAAGCGCCAAAACATAAAAAAATGATATAAATGAGGTATCGCCGTAATCGTACTAACCCAAAGAATAAAACTGCTTTATCAATTTTACCACACGCGGAACGATAAAAACGCCTCCCCCAAAAGAAATTCATGAATTGCTGATTTTTGTTCATTCTAACCTCCCAAAAATCGAAATAAAAAGCGATCAAAATATTTCACGTGGTCAAAAATGGTACCAATAAAAACGTCAACTCGTACCGCAAAAAATAAGACCTCACATGACTCTGTGGGCCAAAATATGCAAAAATTATAGCTCTCAAAATGTGGCGATGCAAAAAACTATTTTTTGCAATAAAAAGCGTCTTTTAGCATGACAGTTGCCAATCATAAAAACCAGCTATAAATAGTAAATCAGACCCCCCTTTATCACCCCCTTAGTTAGGGAAAAATAATAAAATAAAAAAATGTATTTATTTCCATTTTCCCATTGGGGTTAGGGTTGGGGTTTCGGCTAAAGTTAGGGTTAGGGTTGGCGCTAAAGTTAGGATTAGGGTTAGGGTTGGGATTAGGGGTGTGTTAGGGTTAGGTTTGTGGTTAGGGTTGGGACTAGGGTTAGGGGTGTGTTGGGGTTAGGGTTGGAGTTAGAATTGGGGGGTTTCCGCTGTTTAGGCACATCAGGGGCTCTCCAAATGTGACATGGCGTCTGATCTCAATTCCAGCCAATTCTGCGTTGAAAAAGTCAAACAGTGCTCCTTCACTTCTGAGCTCTGCCATGCGTCCAAACAGTAGTTTATCCCCACATATGGGGTATCAGCGTACTCTTGACCCCATGAGTTATTGTGCAATTTGTCCTATTTCTTCTGTTACCCTTGGGAAAATAAAAAACTGGGGGCGAAAATATCATTTTTATAAAAAAAAAAAAGATTTTTTTGTTTTTACGGCTGTACATTATAAACTTCTGTGAAGCACTTGGGGCTTCATAGCGCTCACCACACATCTAGATAAGTTCCCTGTGGGGTCTATTTTCCAAAATGGGGTCACTTGTTGGGGATTTCCACTGTTTAGGCGCATCAGGGGCTCTCCAAATGCGACATGACGCCCCCAGACCATTCCATCAAAGTCTGCAATCCAAAACGTCACTACTTCCCTTCCGAGCCCCAACGTGTACCCATACAGTAGTTTTCTCCCACATATTGGGTATCAGCGTACTCAGGACAAATTGGACAACAACTTTTGGGGTCCAATTTCTCCTGTTACCCTTGTGAAAATAAAATATTGGGGGCGAAAAAATCATTTTTGTAAAATAAAAATAGATTTTTATTTTTACGGCTGTACGTTATAAACTTCTGTGAAGCACTTCGGGTTCAAAGTGCTCACCACACATCTAGATAAGTTCCTTTTGGGGTCTGTTTGCCAAAATGGGGTCACTTGTGGGGGTTTCCACTGTTTAGGTGCATCAGGGGCTCTCCAAATGCGACATGACTCCCCCAGACCATTCCATCAAAGTCTGCAATCCAAAACGTCACCACTTCCCTTCCTAGCCCCGACGTGTGCCCATACAGTAGTTTTCGCCCACATATTGGGTATCAGCGTACTCAGGACAAATTGGACAACAACTTTTGGGTTCCAATTTCTTCTGTTACCCTTGTGAAAATAAAATATTGGGGGCGAAAAAATAATTTTTGTAAAAAAAAAAAGATTTTTTATTTTACGGCTGTACATTATAAACTTTAGTGAAACACCTGGGGGTTCAAAGTTCTCACCACACATCTAGATAAGTTCCTTGAGGAGTCTAGTTTCCAAAATGGTGTCATTTATGGGGTTTCCACTGTTTAGGCAGATCAGGAGCTCTCCAAACACGACATGGCGTCCAGCCAATTCTGCGTTGAAAAAGTCAGACGGCGCTCCTTCCCTTTCAAACTCTGCCATGCACCCAAACAGTGGTTTACTCCCACATATGGGGTATCAGCCAACTCAGGACAAATTGCACAATAACTTTTGGAGTCTTGTTATCCTTGGAAAAATAAAAATTGGGATGAAAAGATCATTTTTGTGGAAAAAATATGATTTTTAAATTTTACGGCTCTATGTTATAAACTTGTGTGAAGCACTTGAGGGATCAAATTGTTCACCAAAGATCTAGATAAGTTCCTTAGGGGGTCTAGTTTCCCAAATGGGGTCATTTTGGGGGGTTTCCACTGTTTAGGCACATCAGGGGCTCCCCAAATGCAACATGGCATCCAATCTCAATTCCAGCCAATTTTGGTTGGAAAAAGTCAAATGGTGCTCCTTCCCTTCCGAGCTCTGCCGTGCGCCCAAACAGTGGTTCCCCCCACATATGGGGTATCAGCGTACTCAGGACAAATTGGACAACAACTTATGTGGTCCAATTTCTCCTGTTACCCTTGGGAAAATAAAAAATTAGTGACTAAAATATAATTTTTGTGGAAAAAAATAGGATTTTTTATTTTCATGCCCGGGCATTATAAACTTGTGTGAAGCTCTTTGGGGTTCAAAGTGCTCACCAAAGATCTAGATAAGTTCCTTAGGGGGTCTAGTTTCCAAAATGGGGTCACTTGTTGGGGATTACCACTGTTTAGGCTCATCTGGGGCACTGCAAACGGAACATGACCCCCATCAACGTCTGCATTCCAAAACATTACTACTTCCTTTCCAAGCCCTGCCGTGCGCCCAAACAGTTCCCCCCCACATATGGGGTATCAGCGTACTCAGAACAAATTGGACAACAACTGTGCTATTTTGTGTATAAATATGTGATTCTTCAGATGTTGTATTAGTCTATGCCTGATGAAGAGACCTGAGTAGTCTCGAAAGCTTGCAATTTGTTACCATCTTTTCAGTTAGCCATTAAAAGGTATCAACCACTGAGGACTCTCAAGTCTAAATATTTTTCTATCTACTGGCTAACACGGTACGAAGATACACATCTTTCCTATATCAAAATGGAGGATACCAGAATGTACCGCATCTTTATGGAACTGAAACCACTTCTGAAGAAACGTGCACAAATGGACAGCGACATTTTTTTCTTATCTAAAGCAAAAAGGAGAATCTAATTCCCAAAGGACTCTGGATTACAAACCCAATTCTTCACACCTACAATACCCATTATGCACAAAACCTTTGTCACAGGACTTCTGAAAGACTAAGGAACCATCTTTTGCATGTCTGCTACAGCATAAGGAGTAAAGTCCAAGGACAATTGGAAACTCTGAGGAAAACACTTACAGAAAGCACAGAGCAAAAATTACAACAATACTACAACAAACTACGGACCTTTCTGATTCAAAACAAGGAAAAGAAACTACACAGATTGCGCCTCCATTCCGGACTCTATACAAACAGATACAAAACAAAACCAAAACCTGACAACTCTGACAACCACTCCATTCCAGACACAAAAGCATCTAACTGTGTCATCAATCTCTCAGATTACAAACCCAGCAAAGTGGAGCTTGCCGTGCTTTCTAGAGTACTCTCATTTTGTCCTACTAAGGCCCTGGATAAAACCGAACTCTGCAGTGATATGGAACATTTTTTCAGGAGACTGCGCCTGAGGGAATACTTCAATGATACAGAAGATTCAGAAAACACTCGGACTGAAGGAAGAGGGATCCCAATAACCAAGAAGAGGTCATACTGGACACCTCCACCTGGACGTAACCCTCATTTGGATAAATATATAGACTCATTCAGACATTTGATAAAATCCACCATCATAGCCACCAACAAGAGACAAGCCTCCAACATCAGTGCCCAGGAGAGAAAGGCCATACAGTCTCTGAAAACCAACAAAGAAATCATCATTAAACCTGCTGACAAGGGAGGTGCAATAGTCATGATGAACACATCAGACTATATGAAGGAAGCAAACAGACAACTTACGGACACACGCTACTACAGAAAACTGGAGTCGGACCCTACACAGGACTATTACAAGGAACTAAGCAAGTTGGTATCTTGTCTGTCTGACAAATCCATAAGAGCTGATGACCTGATACCAGAAAGTCCAAGAACAGGGACATTCTACATGCTTCCCAAAATCCACAAAGCCGGAAATCCAGGGAGGCCGATTATTTCATGTGTGGACACCCTTACTGAGCAATTATCTGGATGGGTAGAGGGTGTTCTTAAACCCCTGGTAAAGGATACACCCAGCTACATTCAGGACACAACTGACCTACTGAATAAACTAGCAGCAATAGGTTCTCTACCAGAAGGAACCATCCTGGCCACCATGGATGTGGAATCTTTGTACTCTAATATCCCACACCAGGATGGATTAAATGCCTGCAAAGTCTTCATGGAAACACCGGGAATGATGCTGATTCTGTGGTGAAACTCACAAAATTCATCCTCACCCACAATTACTTCGAATTTGACAACAAGATCTATCTTCAGGAGACTGGCACAGCTATGGGAAGTAAAATGGCTCCACAGTATGCAAATCTTTTCATGGCCAAGCTTGAAAGCAAATTTTTGTCCTCCTGCCCCATCAGGCCTCGGGCCTACTACCGCTACATTGATGACATTTTAATCATCTGGACGGAGTCTGAACAACAGCTAAAGACGTTCCATGAACAGTTCAATCAATTTCATCCCACCATCAACTTAACACTTAACTACTCCAGCACTGAAATTAACTTTTTAGACACCACCATTAAGCTAAAGAACAATGAAATAGAGACATCCCTGTATCAGAAGCCAATCGACCGTCCAACATATCTTAAATGGGACAGTTTCCATCCTAAACACATAAAAAACTCTATTGTCTACAGCCAAGCCATCAGATACAACTGTATATGTTCCAACCCCATGGATAGAGATGAACACCTTGGTCGCCTCAGAAAGACTTTTTTGAACCAGGGCTACCATCCAAGAACAATTGAAAACCAAATTACAAGAGCCACCAGAATATCAAGGAATCACCTGCTACATTACAAAGCTAAAGAAGAAAATAACCGGGTGCCTCTAGTGGTCACCTACAATCCAAGTCTGGAGATGCTAAGGGGAGCTGCACGGAAACTACAACCTTTACTACAAAAAGATGCCCGATTACAATCCATATTTCCAGACCCCCCACTACTATGTTTTAGGCAGCCCCCAAATCTAAGAAGCATCATTGTCAGAAGCTCCCTGTCCTCCCCAACAGCTGCAGGAACCTTTCCTTGCAGACAAAAGAAATGCAAGACCTGTACATCTATAATGACCACGGACAGGATAAAGATCCCCAACTCCCATCAGGACTACAAGATACCAGGTACTTTCAGCTGCATCACATCTAATGTGGTGTACCTAATTATATGTACTAAATGTCCAACTGGGGGTCTGTATGTGGGGGAGACCGGGCAAAAACTGAGAACAAGGATGAATTCTCATCGCCACACGATAAGAGAAAAAAGAATGGATTTACCTGTGGCCAAACACTTTTGTATGCCCGGTCATAGCATGACAGATATGGAATTACTTGTATTAAAATCTAACTTCAAATCTGAGAAGGATAGAAAAGTCTGGGAATATAAACTTATGATGACCTTTGACACTCTTAGTGCTGGGATGAATATATCCCAGAGTTTTATGTCGTTCTACAACAATTAAGGAATCTGCCTCCCTGACCTTTTAGGGTCATCACAACACAATACCAGACCCCAATCAGAGGGTAATAAAACCTTCACTCCTTATCTATGAACTAGTCATATTTATGTTAATCCCTCTGCCATAATGACAGTTCTGCTTCATGTCACTTGTCCTACCTATTGCATTTTTTCTGTGCTATTTTGTGTATAAATATGTGATTCTTCAGATGTTGTATTAGTCTATGCCTGATGAAGAGACCTGAGTAGTCTCGAAAGCTTGCAATTTGTTACCATCTTTTCAGTTAGCCATTAAAAGGTATCAACCACTGAGGACTCTCAAGTCTAAATATTTTTCTATCTACTGGCTAACACGGTACGAAGATACACATCTTTCCTATATGAATAAGAGCTGTAAACTATAAAAGAGGATCTGCCTCTGTATCCGGAGAGACTTTACAGAACAGCAGCCAGGGAGCCATGTTACCAACTGTAGGAATACAGATCTGCCCCATTGACTATCATTGGACCCTCAAAGATATTTAGAGATTCCAGGAGGAGACAGTCAAGTCACCTGGCCACATACATCAATGTACTCTGTCAGTTTCCAAAGCTTGCCACTTTATCCTTTCTGTGGGTACCATCCAAAAGCGGGGTACCACTGGTTGGGGTAGTTGACCCTGGAAGCCCCGAAGTCACAGATATTCAAATTCCCGACGAGCCAGCGGAAGGGTGAGACTCTATAATTTGTACCATCTTGTGTATTTGCCAGGACTGTACTATATGTTATTAACTTTTAGTGATCTAATAATTTATTACTGTAGTGTGTTACCCTCACCCTATGTTGTCTGAATAGTATTCTGTCCACTGGGAAGGAGTGCATGCGTTCAGAGGCTTAAGCCCTGGTCCAAGCAACCTTTCTATAGAGCACCCACTGACCCTCATGTTACCACATTTGTTGACAGCAGTGGGAAACTACTCATCCCGGCAGATCTGAGTGAGCTGTAGGGTATTGGCTTTTGTAATCACCATCCAAGGGCTTCACAACTAGGGAGGCTGATAGACAGTGCCAGCAGACCATACGTGAGGCACACACTGCAGGTTTCGGACACTGTCATGTTGAACCTCACCAGCTCAGCCTTGAGAAGATAACTGGAGTGGATATACAACCTAAACAGAAAATGCCAACTACAGGAATTGAGCCAGCTTTGACTGATCGAATACCAGACTACTGACACTAGGTCAGATTTGATACAGGTATTGGTCCATTGGAATGCCCAGAACATCGTGGAGGAAGATGAAAACTCCACTGAGTTGGACCCAGAGGATTTAAGCTGCTTGCCAAATCAAAGATCCAGTGGTAGTTTAGAATCAAATACCCAGTCACAAGAAGCACAAATTCAGGAATTGTGGATTGCATTGGGACCCAGAGCCTCAAGCAAAGAGAGGGCTTGTGTTATAGATAAACATTTTGGGAGTTCCAGTAACTTTACTGCCAGCACCAGACAATACCTCCATGATGACCTACCATCATAGAAATCATCTCTGCTACAGAAATGAGCCAGTGTTTAATGAGTCCAACACAGAGATGGATGAACATCTTCAAAGCTTTGAGACCCTGATGGTGATGCATCAGGTGCCCACAGCTGATTGAGCCAAATACCTGTGTACTAGTTTGTCTGGCCAGGTACTGGATAAAGTCCAATCAATTGTGCCAAAGGACTGCCTGGACTATTAGTCCAATAGGACACCCTGTTGGCCCTTTTACCATCACTCCAAAGAGATAGCGCTGGACTTTGTCTCGCCAGGGAGCCTCCAGTGTAGAATGACACTGCAACTACTGGCTCGATGGTCAGGCTGCCCACTTCAATAATGCCCTGTGGGACATGATTGTGCTCGAGCAACTTCTGGAGAAAATGGCCACAGAAATTCGAGAGTAGGTAGCCGAAAGGAAGCCCTACATCCCAGAGCAGAGTAGCCCAATTGGCCATCGAGTTTACAGCCAATCTATCCCACTGGAGACCTGATATGCCCACCGATCTCACGAGACCCATCAACTAAGGATTTGAGCAGTCACTAGCAATTCGAGCAGGACTATCCTGCTACGCAACAGAAACCCCACCAGGACAAAGGTTTACAACAGGACCCGTGATTTGCCACCATAATACATGCAGGCACCTTAGACACATGGCCAAAGATTGTCTACAGAGCCTCATGCTTAGACCCAAAAAAAATACCAAATGCATGGTCAAAGAAAATAGGACAATAAAATTAAGGCTAAAATAAATTTATCAGTGAGGGTAATGAGAAATAGCACTACAAGCAAAAGAGGTGCAAGTACGAGTAGTAATACATGATTGTACAGATGGTAAAATTATATTAAAATTTAAGATATATTAAAAATCAACACACCATGTAAAATATGTTAAGAAACGATATGCAAATACAGCAGCAAATATGAGTATAGCAGCATTAATATCTGAAAGAACCACAGAAAGCCTGTCTTACACTTGCAGTAAGGCAGTAATAGTAATGACTGAAAAAAGTAATGGTGTGACTAGAATGGAGTGATTAAAATAGAGCCATCATACAAGTAACAAAGTGTTAACCAGTTGCAAAAAGGAAATAAATAATCAGTCATCACAATTTGTAATAGAGGAATGATACAAAAATAAAACACGTTTATAAACAGAAAAAATAAATAAAATAACACTCAAAAAAGGTGCAAGTGCATGGTGAAGAAAAAGAGATGAATGCAGATCTAATTAAAAATTGTATGTAGCAAAAGAGTTAATTTGGTCACAATGGATTACATGGCTATGAGCAGGAAAAGTGCAAGGGATTCCTAAAAGGATTAATTGAGATGATCACAATGGAACATGTGAAACAAATGGCTGTGGAAAAGGAGTATATAATGGCTATTAGGTCCAGGAGATAAAGAATAAGATGAAGTACTGTGGGCTAGAAGATGTTAATTACCTGGGTGTATGGTAGTCACCGGTGCGGCAAGCCCGACGTGCGTTTCGGAACTTGTCCTTCCTCAATTTGATTTTCTGGATTTTATTTTTTACATTCTATCTCTCAATGTTAAAATTGACCTACCCTTGAAATTATAGACTGTTCATGTCTTTGTCAGTGGGCAAACTTACAAAATTAGCAAGGGATCAAATAATTATGTCCTTCACTATATATATATATATATATATATATATATATATATTAATATAATTATATATATATATACAGTACAGACCATAAGTTTGGACACACCTCATTTAAAGATTTTTCTGTATTTTCATGACTATGAAAATTGTAAATTCACACTGAGGCATCAAAACTATGAATTAACACATGCAAAGCAGTCATCAAAGCAAAAGGTGGCTACTTTGAAGAACCTAGAATAAAAGACATAATTTCAGTTGTTTCACACTTTTTTGTTAAGTGTATAATTCCACATGTGTTAATTCATAGTTTTGATGCCTTCAGTGTGAATTTACAATTTTCATAGTCATGAAAATACAGAAAAATCTTTAAATGAGTGTGTCCAAACTGTATAAATATATTATTGTATATGTGCGCGTGTATGTGTGTGCATATATGTATGTATATATCCCAAGTGTCAAGGGCAAGTTGGCAAGAGAAGGAAAGTTGTAATCCCTTTGTTTGCAATCACACTGGTAAAGAAATTCACACTTTGAAATAATTACAGTTTTAAAAGATTTAAATATAACAATTCAATTTTAAAGAGGTTTTCTGTAATTCTTGTTTAGCTGATTGAATTGTTCCTACTAAAAATTGTTGTTGACGTGCTTATAA
>JARQOD010000002.1:309020942-309163173 GCA_033576555.1 Oophaga sylvatica | reverse complement strand
TTTGGACACACCTCATTTAAAGATTTTTCTGTATTTTCATGACTATGAAAATTGTAAATTCACACTGAAGGCATCAAAACTATGAATTAACACATGCAAAGCAGTCATCAAAGCAAAAGGTGGCTACTTTGAAGAACCTAGAATAAAAGACATAATTTCAGTTGTTTCACACTTTTTTGTTAAGTGTATAATTCCACATGTGTTAATTCATAGTTTTGATGCCTTCAGTGTGAATTTACAATTTTCATAGTCATGAAAATACAGAAAAATCTTTAAATGAGTGTGTCCAAACTGTATAAATATATATATTGTATATGTGCGCGTGTATGTGTGTGCATATATGTATGTATATATCCCAAGTGTCAAGGGCAAGTTGGCAAGAGAAGGAAAGTTGTAATCCCTTTGTTTGCAATCACACTGGTAAAGAAATTCACACTTTGAAATAATTACAGTTTTAAAAGATTTAAATATAACAATTCAATTTTAAAGAGGTTTTCTGTAATTCTTGTTTAGCTGATTGAATTGTTCCTACTAAAAATTGTTGTTGACGTGCTTATAATAATGGAGAGTAATCCAAATGCGTTTTACTGAATACCAAGTTCGTATAATTATATTGAGATTACAGCTGTGAATCCGTTAATCATCGCAAACCTAAATTTGTTCCATTCAAGCTCTGATATATGCCACAGGCTAAGCAAGAATGGGATGAATGTCTTGTCAGTGATACAGTTTGCATACTCTTCCATCTTCTAAACATTTCCAGCAGATAATCATCCATAAGAGAACATTATTTTCTGCCTAAAAATGGTTCATTATAAAAATGACGCACATCAAACTGACAAAACTGTAAATGAAACTTGATAGATGTTGTTTATATCAATCTTGTTCTGGTATAAATTTTCATAAACAATCAAATGCAAATAAATACTTTGTACGTCGCTGGAATAATTGATTACAGTGTTTCATATCATGACACGTGATGTAACCATTTTCTTTATCCAATGGATACAGTCAGGTAATATACACGTATAATGTGGGTATTTCACCTGGAGAATTTTTGAAGTCAATATTGCCTCTGGCTGTAATGCCATTATTAGTGCCTATTTACCAAAGCAATGCACAATCTTTAATACATTTGGTACATCCAACACCAGCTTGGTGACATTAAAAATTGTATTGATGGACATATTCATGTGTTATCTGAAACAACAATTTAAACCACTGATTTTCCAATCATTTGCAGACAATTTTCATTTTCACATTTGCATTTTCCCCTTCCATTCTTCCAAGAGCCATAACTTTTTTTATTTTTCTGCTGACATAGCAATATGAGGACTAGTTTTTTGCTACATGAGCTTAAGTTTTAAATGACATCATTTATTTTGGCTTATATAACAGAATACTCTATAAACACCCCAGCAGCAGCCTCTATATACACCCCAGCAGCCTCTATATACAGCCCAGCAGCATCAGCCTCTATATAAACCCCAGCAGCCTCTATATACAGCCCAGCAGCAGCAGCAGCCTCTCTATACACCCCAGTAGCCTCTATATACACCCCAGCAGCAGCAGCCTCTATATACACCCCAGCAGCCTCTATATACAGCCCAGCAGCCTCTATATACACCCCAGCAGCCTCTATATACAGCCCAGCAGCCTCTATATATTCCCCAGCAGCCTCTATATACACCCCTGCAGCAGCAACCTCTATATACACCCCTGCAGCAGCAGCCTCTATATACACCCCAGCAGCAGCATCTACATACACCACAGCATCCTCTATATACACCCCAGCAGCAGCAGCCTCTATATACACCCCAGCAGCAGCCTCTATACACACCCCAGCAGCCTCTATATAGAGCCCAGCAGCCTCTATATACAGCCCAGCAACCTTTATATACACCCCAGCAGCAGCAGCCTCTATATACACCCCAGCAGCCTCTATATACGCCCCAGCAGCCTCTATATATTCCCCAGCAGCCTCTATATACACCTCAGCAGCAGCCTCTATATACACCCCAGCTGCAACAGCCTCTATATACACCCCAGCAACCTCTATATACACCCCAGCAGCAGCCTCTATATACACCCCAGCAGCCTCTATACGTAAACTACATACATTTTCTAGAATACCCGATGCGTTAGAATCGGGCCACCATCTAGTTGTAAATATATACACACATATTTATATGTGACTATATTCTTTTCCTTATAGGCGTATTCTTTTCCTCCTGTTTTTTCTCCACCATATTTCCTTTAAAACTCCCCTGTTTCTTGGCAGTGTTTTTCGAAGTTGGTTTTAATTGTTTTTAGATTTTATTGTTTCTTTTTGTCAATTATATTTTGAATTTAGTGATCTTGATGGTATTACGTCTCTCTTGGACCTTCGTTTGGCTCTACTTCTGAATTCGACAACTGGACCGTCTCTACGGATCACAAAGCAATGATCATACATTGTCATCTTGGCTTTTTTCTATTTGTTTCAATGTGCAACATGTATATATGTATTTCTTATAGCTCTGGATTACTTGTTATCTGTGATTCTCATATGATCAGCGCTTTGTTATATATATTATGGCTGCCATTGTTAACCCGGTTTATTATCTGTTTATGTATACATATTTTTCTATGTGTCCGTGCACATTGCGCAGTGGTTATCTAAGTCCTGCTTGAAGATGGGCGTCTTTATGCTCTGAGCGTGCGTGCTGGTCTAACACCCAGCGCTCAGCGCGTGTAGCAGAACGCCTTCTCTGCACAGTGGGACCTGCCGGCCCCGGGGTGCATGCGACAATAGCGCCACTGCTATTGGCCGATCTCAGTCATCTGACGGGGGTCATTGGGTTATTTGAAGGTCTTCTAGGGACTCCTTTACCACATCCTCTTGACAAAGCGGCTTTGTGTGCCGCGAAACACGCGTCGGGGGTTCACTGCCAGGCCCCCCTCCTCCCCTTGTACTCTCCTGGTAAGCTCCCATTCTTTGGACATCATTATGGGGCCTATTTTTACTTTTGATTGTAAGCTGATTGGCTATCATGATATATTGAGTTTAACCCTTCCGCCTTATTTCGGAGTCTTGTATCCTTTTTATGTGGCCACTGGGCATGATTTCTATATAAGGGATTAAGTACTCTGGATATGTTGTGATATAAGGGGCTTGCTTTTTGAAGCTTTTCCATCTCTGGGGAGGGGTGGGTTGCTGTGGGCGTGTTTTATCTGCATTTTGATTGGCACTTTATTACCATGGCTATATGCACTTTATATGATATTGAATAAAATGTATTGATATTTTTGGTATTCCATCGTTTCCTCCTTTTCTTTCTCTGGTATTTACTAATTGTTGGAGTTGATATAGTTCGTACCAGGGGTGGGTGGATTTTGTCCCCACCACCTGGTACTTTATTAGGCTTTATGGATTTCTATTGCTAATAATGACATAGTGGTGGACATGGTGGTGGTGGTGGTGGTGGTGGGTAAAGCACAAAATTCAAATGTGCATGTTTGAAATGGCATTGGAAAAGGATGGAGAATATGTATTCCACTATCTTGCTAACTATTTGGCATGAGGGAGGGTCCTCCCAAATGTAGGAGTGAGAGCCTTCACAAATATTAAAGTAAATGATGAAGCCAAAATGCTCAGTGTGAACATATGCTAAAGAGGAGGAATATTTTTTTTTTCAATTTTATTTTGCGTTATATACAGGTCTGGCAAAAATTAAGAGACCATTTTCAAATGTTTAGTTTGTCTGATTTTTCTTTTTATAGGTATATTTTCGAGTAAAATATAAATTGTTCATAGAATCATAGAATGGTAGAGTTGGAAGGGACCTCCTGGGTCATCTGGTCCAACCCCCTGCACAAAGCAGGATTCACTAAATCATGCCAGACAGATGTCTGTCCAGCCTCTGTTTGAAGACTTCCATTGAAGGAGAACTCACCACCTCTCGTGGCCGCCTGTTCCACTCATTGATCACGCTAACTGTTAAAAAGTTTTTCTAATATCTAATCTGTATCTCCTCCCATTCAGTTTCATCCCATTGCTTCTAGCCTTTCCTTGTGCAAATGAGAATAAAGATAATCCTTCTACAATGTGACAGCCCTTGAGATATTTGTAGACAGCTATTAAGTCTCCTCTCAGTCTTGGTTTTTGCAAGCTAAACATTCCCAAATCCTGTAACCGCTCCTCATAGGACATGGTTTGCAGACCGGACACCATTCTGGTCGCTCTTCTCTGAACTTGCTCCAGTTTGTTGATGTCTTTTTTAAAATGTGGTGCCCAAAACTGGACACAGTATTCCAGATGAGGTCTGACCAAAGAGGAGTAGAGGGCAATAATGACTTCACGTGATCTAGACTGTATGCTTCTGTTAATACATCCTAGAATTGTATTTGCCTTTTTTGCTGCTGCATCACACTGTTGACTCATGTTCAGTCTGTGATCTATTAGTACACCCAAGTCTTTTTCACATGTGCTGTTGCTTAGCCATATTCCTCCCATTCTGTATACACTTTTTTTTCATTTTTATCTCCCAGATGTAGTACATTGCATTTTTCCCTGTTAAAAAACATTCTGTTAGTTGCTGCCCACAGCTCCAGTTTATTTAGATCTTTTTGAATCCTCTCTCTCTTCTCTAGTATTAGCTATCCCTCCTAGCTTTGTGTCATCAGCAAATTTAATCAGTTTACCCTCAATTCCTTCATCTAAATCATTGATAAAGATGTTGAACAATACAGGGCCCAAGACAGAGCCCTGTGGTACCCCACTTGATACATTCTTCCAACTGGATGTGCAGCCATTTACTACTACTCTTTGGGTCCTATCACTAAGCCAGTTATAAATCCACCTAACAGTTGCCTTGTCCATTCCATACTTAGTCATTTTTTCAATAAGGATTGTGTGAGATACTTTATCAAATGCTTTGCTGAAGTCAAGATATAATATATCTACAGCATTTCCCTGATCCACCAAGTCAGTGATTCTGTCATAGAAGGAAATTAAATTAGTTTGACATGACTTTTTAATTACAAACCCATGCTGACTCTGGTTAAGCACTTCATTCTTGTCCAGGTACTTACATACATGTTGTTTAATAATTTGTTCAAAGATCTTTCCTGGTATAGATGTCAGACTCACCGGCCTATAGTTCCCTGGGTCTACCTTCTTCCCCTTTTTGAAGATAGGAACAACATTTGCTCTTCTCCAGTCTTCTTTCAAAGATTATGCAGAGAGGTTCAAAATTTTTTCTGCTATCTCCTTCAGTACTCTGGGGTGTAATTCATCTGGACCTGGAGACTTGAATTCATTTACGTTAGCTAAGTGTTTCCTCACTATTTTTCTGTTTATGGATATCCTGGATTGTTCTATTCCCTTAATAGGACAGTGAAGATCAGTTGATGTTACATTTCCTTTCTGAGAGAAAACAGATGCAAAATAGGAATTTAAAAGTTCGGCGTTCTCAACATCCTTTCTTACCATTTCATAATTTTCATCCTCTAAAAATCCTATAGCATCTTTGACTTTTCTTTTACTTTTGACATATCCCCAAAATCCTTTTTTATTGCTTTTGACATCTCTTGCAAGCCTTAATTCATTGTCAGCTTTAGCTAATCTGATTCTTGCCCTGCAGGTTCTGCAGACATTATTATATTCTTCTTTAGATATGCCTCCCTCTTTCCATTTGATAAACATTTCTTTCTTCCTTTTTAGCATGTGTTTAAGTTCTGTGTTCATCCATCCTGGTTTCCTTAAATGCTTCCTATTCATCCCTCTTTTTGGAATTGTTAATGATTGTGCTTTGAGAATCTAATTTTTCAAGATTTCCTATCCTTCCTGGACATTTTTGTCCTTAAGGGTATCCAGCCATTGGATCCCTCCGATTCTCTTTTTGAGTCCCTTAAACTAGAACTACTGATGGAGTCATTTTGACTCCTTTCGTTTTTTATTTCTCTTCTGTGACTACATTTTTGCAGAATTCCGGCTTGAAACTCGGTGACTTTTCCTCAAATATGATGTGAAAAAAGATTTTGTGAGAATAAATAATTTTGGTGAAAAATTTGCGCGTTTTTTTCAAAATTTACCAAGAACTACTGAAGGGAGTCATTTTGACTCCCTACTATATTTTGAGGTCCTTTTGTCACTAAATGTTGCTATAAAGTTTTGTGCATAATTTTTTCACTCTGTCTTATTTACCCTGATGTTCATATAGATGTAGTTCAATTTACATGTCAACTTTTCACATTTTCCTTGTGTTTTACCTGATTGTATTACTGTGTAATGCTGAACAAAATAGCTTGTTTACTCTAGGCTCTTATCTTATGCTAATTTTTGATTCATATATATTGACACATATAAAGAACTGTACGCTTGCAGAAGCATGCAGGAACAATAATTTACAGTTTACTCTATCTGATGAGGAGCTAGATGCATTCATTGCGATATTCTATGCTCGTGGAATATCTGGCACGAACCGTCACTCAAATAGCAGTATTTGGTGTAATGACTGGGGAATACCGTTTTGCAAAGCGACAATGTCTAGGGACCGCTTTGTTGAAATTATGAGGTTTCTCAGATTTGATGAGAAATCTACTCGATCGGAGAGACTGCAAACGGACAAGTTTGCTCTATTTTCTACTGTGTGGGACAGGATTATTGAAAATTGTATTGCGTGTTACAAACCTGGCCCATACATAACGGTGGATGAGCAACTTTTCCCAAGCAAAACTAGGTGTCCATTCACGCAGTACATGCCTTCCAAACCAGATAAATATGGCCACAAATATTGGCTAGCTGTTGATAAGGAGAGCAAATATCTGGCAAATGGCTTCCCTTATCTAGGCAAAGATGACACACGCCGTGCTGAGGACCGTTTAGCTGACCATGTGGTAATGAAGTTATTGGACCCGTTTTTGAAAAAAGGTCGCAATGTTACAACCGATAATTATTTTACTTCAGTAAAATTAGCTAAACAGCTAAAAAGCAAAGGAACAACCATCGTGGGAACACTGAACAAGATAAGGCGAGAAGTGCCTAAAGAAATAAAATCCATGAAAGAGGAATTGTACAACACTAAAGTGTTTAGAAATGAAGACAATTTTACACTTACAGTATATCAAGGAAAGCCCAACAAAAATGTTGTCATTTTGAGTTCCGTCCATCCAGATGTTGTTGTTGCGTCTGATTCCGCTAAAAAAAACTCCAGAAACGGTAAAGTTTTACAATGAAACAAAATATGGAGTAGATGTAGTGGATAAGATGGCACGAAAATATACCACACGAACATGCACAAGGAGATGGCCTGTTCATGCATTTGAAAATGCCTTAGACTTTGCGGGTATAAATGCATGGATAATATTCAATGAGATAACCCACCAAAAAATGTCACGCAAGGCATTTTTGCAAACGCTTGTGAGAGAGTTGAGTGGTCCTTATGTCACAGATAGGGAAAAGGGTTCCACGTCCCAAGTTTCTACATGCTCAGAAGTGATGGTTCAAAATTTTGCCAGATCAAAGAAAAGTGCAAGAAAAATAGATCTGTCGGCAATTGTAAGACTTGTGGTAAGTCTTTGTGTGGGCAATGTACTGCCATAAATCAAAGGCAATGCCTAAAATGCGAAACACCAAATGTTTAGAAGGTGAATTCTGCGCCATATTTTCATTTTTATGCTCCTCCACCTACATTTTCTCTGCTTTTTGTTCTTCAGTTGTTGTTTATATGTGTGCACTTGAATAAAAAAAATGTTTGAAAAACGTCTATTATAATTATTGTTATTTTCTGTAGAAAAATAAGAAAAGCAGAAAAAAAACATTACTGTTGGATCTCACAATAATAATACATCACAAAAAATATAATTATTAATAAATAACCACAAATGAAACTCTAAAAATAAACGAAAACAAGCAAGGAGTCAAAATGACTCCTTTCAGTAGTTCTAGGCGGGGTCACGAGTCCAGTAGTCCTAGTGTTAAAATCTGCCTTTCTGAAATCTAACCTTGAAGTCTGAGTCTTCACAGGTCTTCCTCCTCTAGTTATCCAAAATTCTAAAATAGCATTGTCGCTACCTACTAAGGTCCCAGCCACTCTTACCTTCTCAACCATTTCCTCCCTGTTTATAAGGATTAGATCCAAGGTAGCAGATCCCCTTGTTTTCTCCCCTACCTTTTGGAAGATAAAGTTGTCAGCAAGAGAGGATAAGAATTTCCTGGACCTGTTAGTTTTGCCTGAGAGAGATTTCCAACAAATGTCTGGATAGTTGAAATCTCCCATGACCACTATGTCATATTTTTTGGAGAACTTGGCCATTTGATGCATAAAGAGTTCATCCATATCTTCAGCTTGCATAGGCGGCCTGTAGTAAATGCCTACAATGCTGTCCTGTCCACTGTTCGCTCCTTGTATTCTTATCCAAACAGTTTCCACAGAACTCCCAGTCTCTGAAGCTTCAATCTCGGTGCAGATATACGCTTTTCTAACATACAATGCGACACCTCCTCCTCGTTTATCAAGTCTGTTTCTTGCAAATAAGTTGTATCCTTCTAGCCTTGTATTCCAATCATGTGTATCGTCCCACCAAGTTTCAGTGATTCCAATGACATCATATTTCTTTTCCTGCGTTAGTAGTTCCAATTTTCCTTGTTTGTTGCCCATACTTTGTGCGTTTGTATAGAAACATTTTAGTTTGTGATTGGTTTTTCTTCTTTCAATATTTTTATTATTTAGATTATTTTGTCTTCGTTCTTCCTTTCCACTTCTAATAGCAGAGTTCTCAATAGCATTTGTCAGGTTTATGGATTTTTGTGGCCTTTTATTTCCCTTCCCACGTTGTTCTAGTTTAAAGCTCTCCTGATGAGTGTAGCAAGGCGACTTCCAAATACATGTTTTCCAGTCTTCGCAAGGTGTTCTTTAAGTCTATAAACTTCTGACAACATGTCTCCGAATTTCCAAACAATAAATTTTGTATTTTTTTTCTGACAAAGAAAAATTGTCAAAATTAAAAAAAAAACAGTGCTTTCAGACCTCAAATATTGCAAAGAAAACAAGTTAATGATCATTTAGAAACAACAATACTAATGTTTTTACTCAGGAAGAGTTCTGAAATTAATATTTTGTGGAATAACCACAATTTTTTAAAACAGCTTTCATGCATCTTGACATGCTTGCCACCAGTCTTTCACACTGCTACTGGCGCAAAAACATTAAGCAGTTCTTCTTTGTTTGATGTCTTGTGGTTATCCATCATCCTCTTGATTACATTCCAGAGGTTTTCAATGGGGTTCAGGTCTGGAGAATGGGCTGCCCATGACAGGGTTTTGATGTGGTGATCACTCAATTTTTGTCAGTGCTGTACATGTAATTATGAAGGAAATAATGTTTCTTAGCATTTTTCCCTTTAAAATAAATTTTGGGGGGTATGTCCAAATGCGAAGGTGAGAGGACGCACAGCTGAAGAGCTCCCACCAGGCACTGGATATCATCGGCTGCAGAGCTCTGCACCGGTGCTTTACCCTGCCCACGATAGGTCCCAGGAAGGGGAGAAAGCCGGAACTTACCGGAGCGCCTCTGACCAGCCCCGCGATCGCCCTGGATGCCTTTCTCCTGCAGGAGCAGGACATTGCTTTGCCATCTTGCCAAGAGGAAGAGGCGGCTAAGCGGCATGAGGAAGCCACAGTGTCTGGAGCTGGAGATGAGGGAGAACTGCACCTGGGTTCAGCAGATGCTGGGTCTCCAGGGGGTAAGGACGTGAGAGCAGAAGGAGTTGAAACCCAGGGACTGTCTGATACTCTGAATCTTGCACAGACTCTGATTCAGCAAGTCAACCATAATGCTGCTAATACTTGCCCTCAGCAGGCAAGAGATGGCGGCCATCTCCCCCCTCCCCTGATCCAGGCCAGGTTAGAAAGACTGTGTTATATCGAAATCAGACAGTGCCCCTTATAGAGATGAAAAGTGGATTGGAGAAAACAGGGGTACTAATTACCAAAAAGACTCCCCAGATTAACCCCTAGTATCTCCCATGAGGAAGACTGGAGCAATTATCTAGAGGGGTCTTCTGAAGAGGAAGGAGAGCTCTGGATGAGCTCTTCCCTCCACAATGTTTATTTTTTTTTGTTTCCCCTCAAAAAAAGACTTTAAAGCACTTATAACAGAGGTTAAAGACACATGCAGGTCAGATATTGCATGTGTGAGGCAGGATTTGCAGGTTTTTGACAGACAGAATTGACTCCCTGGAAGAAGAACATGATGTAACCAGGTCTCACATGTCTGAGCTGTACCAATCATCTAATATGAACTCAACAGAAATGAAATGCAGCACAGTGTAAAAAAAAAAAAAAATTATTAAAAAATTAATAAAATGATTGATAAAATAAATTTTACACTAAAAACTGAACCCCACTCCAGAATATGGATGGCAAAACCAACCTAAAATGAAAAATGAACACCCATGTGCAAAAGAAACAGGGGGAAAAATAAAACTCAACCCAAGACAGTAGAGGTGTACAATGTATAAATTTTATTAATTTTTAAATTTTATTAATTACATGCATAAAATGGCACAAACATCAATAAAAATTAATAAAAATTAAAAAAGGAAGCATGAATGACACCTATTGGTATCCAATATCCGGGTTTTTAAAAAAAATCATATAAACAGGTAAATATGCAAATAATACATAAATATATAATTAGGTATAACGATGGCACACAGAATGCAATACAAGGATGATGTATACCCAAATAGTAAATGTGCAGCAAAAAAATTCAATATTGATGAAAAAATACTCAATATGTGCTGAATTGTATAAGTCAGTGTGCAAACACAATGTGCATGTGCACTGGGCACTATAAATGAGAAAAATGAAAAAAAAAAAAAAATTTACAAAATAGTGCTTAATTAATACACAAGCAGTGAAATGCAAAAAGCAAAAAAATAAAAAAATATATAAATAAATAAGTGCCACAGTGAACAACAATAGTGCCAAATAAAGTGCAAATCAAAATGTTGTGACAAGATTTAAAACCAAATCAACCTACTAAAGCCATGTAGGCAAAAATAATGACTATAGAAGTGCAAATGAGCTGAATAATGCAAAAGCTCCAATGAGCTGTGACCACAAACTAATATCGGCTTAAAGCAAAATGAGCCATAGATACCTGAAAAAACCAGGGGAGGAAATGAACAATGGTGTCAATGCGCCCCCGGGTGCGTTTGAGGCAGCATTGACACCATTGTTCATTTCCTCCCCTGGTTTTTTCAGGTATCTATGGCTCATTTTGCTTTAAGCCGATATTAGTTTGTGGTCACAGCTCATTGGAGCTTTTGCATTATTCAGCTCATTTGCACTTCTATAGTCATTATTTTTGCCTACATGGCTTTAGTAGGTTGATTTGGTTTTAAATCTTGTCACAACATTTTGATTTGCACTTTATTTGGCACTATTGTTGTTCACTGTGGCACTTATTTATTTATATATTTTTTTATTTTTTTGCTTTTTGCATTTCACTGCTTGTGTATTAATTAAGCACTATTTTGTAAAAAAAATTTTATTTTTTTATTTTTATTTTTTTTTATTTTTCTCATTTATAGTGCCCAGTGCACATGCACATTGTGTTTGCACACTGACTTATACAATTCAGCACATATTGAGTATTTTTTCATCAATATTGAATTTTTTTGCTGCACATTTACTATTTGGGTGTACATCATCCTTGTATTGCATTCTGTGTGCCATTGTTATACCTAATTATATATTTATGCATTATTTGCATATTTACCTGTTTATATGATTTTTTTTAAAAACCCGGTTATTGGATACCAATAGGTGTCATTCATGCTTCCTTTTTTAATTTTTATTAATTTTTATTGATGTTTGTGCCATTTTATGCATGTAATTAATAAAATTTATACATTGTACACCTCTACTGTCTTGGGTTGAGTTTTCTTTTTCCCCCTGTTTCTTTTGCACATGGGTGTTCATTTTTCAATCATCTAATATGCAGCAGAAAATGCTTAAAGATCTTCACGTTCAACTAGAGGACTTGGACAATAGAGGAAGGAGGTGTAACATTAGAATGAGAGGAGTCCCTGGTATCAAAGGAACAGGAAAACACTAAACTAATCCTGCAGGAAATTTTTACCTCCATACTAGGGGATCAAGTCTCTACACCCCTTAATTTTGATTGAGCACACCGGGTTCTGCAGCCTAAGGGAACTACACCATTTCCAAGAGACATTATTTTCTTCTTACATGATTTTGAAATGAAAGAAAGAATTATGGTGAAGGCCAGGTCCTTGGGGAAGATCAGATTTCAGGATGCTACCATTCAGTGATTCCTGAACTTATCTCATATTTCAAAAAAGGAGTCTCCTAAAGCCCTTGCTATCTGTACTGAAGGATCTCAAAATACCTTATAGGTCGGGGTTCCCCTTTGCCCTAACAGCCCGGAGACAGGGTGTTTCGGTGACCCTGAGCTCCCTTGAGGATCTTCCTGTCTTTTGTGAAAATTTTGTTGGACATGGTCACATTTCGTTGGACAACCAAGGATTACAGGAGAGAGACACAACTCCAATCCAGCAGAGGCAGGGAAACACTGTCAAAGTTCTGGGAGAGTTTTCTAAGATCCTCCCATCTCACAGTCCCTGAGCCGCAGGGTACTCTCACAAGGAGTGCAAAGTTTTGGAAGATGCTGAGGGAGTACCTTGCTGACCGTAACAAAGATCTCCGTGATTCCTCTTTGCCTTATAACTATTGGGTATCCAAGCTGGACACGTGACATGAACTGGCTCTCTACGCCTTGGAGGTCCTGGCCTGCCCTGCCGCTGGTGTTTTGTCATTGGACAACCAAGGAGTAGAGGCGAGAGAGACACAACTACAGTCCAGCAGAGGCAGGGTAACACTGGCAAAGTTCTGGGTCACTTTTCTCAGACCCTCCCATCACCCTTGCCCAGAGTCATGGGGTACTGTCACAAGGACTGGAAAGTTTGGGAAGATGTTGAAGGAGTACCTTGCTGACCGTACCAATGTCCTATGTGATTTCTCTGTGCCTTTTACTTATTGGGCATCCAAGCTTCACTCGTGGCATGAACTTGCTCTCTACGTCTTGGAGGTCCTGCCCTGCCGCTAGCGTTTTGTCAGAGAGGGTTTTTAGTGCCCCTGGTGGAATAATAACTGATCAGCGCATCCACCTGTCAACTGAAAATGCTGACAGGCTGACTCTTATAAAAATGAACAAGGGCTGGATTGGGCCAGACAGCTCAACACCATCGAATGATAGCAGCATAACATAAACTGAAATCCAGTGTCTTTTTTTGGGAGGCCTATTTCTATGCACCTCTTCACACCCACATATGGGTATACGCTTCTTGATTTTGGCTATTTGCTGTCGTCTTCCTCCTTCTCCTCATCCTTATCCTCCACCAAGATATCACCAGGGTGACCATGGTCCATGATGCAACACCCACATAATTTTTTTAAAGGGTCTTTATAATGCCCGTAAAAAAAATTTGTTATGCAGTATGTTCATCTATATCCCCAGGGGTAAGTGTTTGTCAGCCCATACACTTAGTGCATGGGCATTACAAGTATAAGAGACCCGCTCCTTTCTAATGGGAACATTTTTTTATGAGGCCCTCCTCTGCATCTCTTCCAAGGGACATTAGAGTGCCTCCAAATTTTTGGCAGGCCCTGCTTTCACTGCATAGGCAAACAGTATGGGAGACCCACTTCCTAATAATGGGAATATTGTTTTCAGGAGGCCCTCCTGTACATCTCTTCAAAAGGGTATTGGATGCATCCAAATTTTGGGCAGCCCTGCTACTCACGGCATATGCAATAACAGTATAGGAGACCCATTGTTTAACAATAGGAAAAACAAAGCATAGCCGGCTGATGGCACTCTAAGAATAGTGAGAGCTGACTGCTGGCCCTTTAAGAATAGTAAAGGCCACCTGATGACCATATAAAAATAGGCTTTGTGACTTTCAGAGTCCCTCCTTCATAAATGAAACAGGATGAGTCTGATGATGTGTCACACACCACATGGCCAGATAAGGTTGTAAAATGTTAAAATGACATTTCCCAGTGAATGCATTTGATTTGGTTGAAAGCAATGCTAAAGTTCAAAAACACATCAAAAACACTATGTGTGAACATAGCCCAAGGTGTGAAGGAGCATTTTTGTTTTTGGTCATTTATTTTACCTTATATACAAGTCATTACCCTGGAAAGTATGTTCGCTAACATATTTCCCAGGAAAATCCATTTTAGTTTTGTTTTTATATGTTTTATTGTGAGTCTGTAAAAGTGGTGTAAGACTCTGACAACATTGTTAACAGCAGTGAACTGGGAGTCAGAAATGCTTCCAGGGGTCTTCCTGATGCTGTTCCCATGTCATTTGAGCACTGTCCCCATGTCATTTGAGCACTGTCCGCGTCGATTTCTGCAATTTCTTGTCGCTCTGCAAATCGCTGGGGGAGGGCCGCCGGAAAAATGCTCGGGTTTCCCATATGCATGCCTTTCCACTCCCATAGTCGTGGTGCGCATATTCTTTACCTTAATGAGCGGGGCCATGTGAGTGGTCGGCAGGAAGAGCTGCGGCGCCGGTGAACGGAACGAGATGCAGTGCCACCAAGGGCGCACAGGCAGGTAAATAGGATGTTTTTTGGTCTTTTTTTAACAGGAATCATGCACACAAGGATAGGGGATAAAGAGCTATGCATACCAGGACAGGGACTGGGGAGCCATGCATATCACAACCGAGACGGGGAGCCATGCATACCAGGACAGCGACAGAGGAGCCATGCATAGCAGGACAGCGATTGGGGAGCCATGCATACAATGACAAGGACAGGGGAGCCATCCATACAATTAAAGGGATGGGGAGCCATGCATACAATGACAGGGATGGGGGAGCCATGCATACAATGACAGGGATGGGGGAGCCATGCATAAAATGACATGGGCGGGGGAGCCATGCATACAATGACAGGGACAAGGGAGCCATGCATACAATGACAGGAACAGGGGAGGCATGCATACAATGACAGGGATGGGAGAGCCATGCATACAATGACAGGGACGAGGGAGCCATGCATACAATGACAGGGACGGGAGAGCCATGCATGCAATGATAGGGATGGGGTTACATGCATATAATTACAGGGATGGGGGAGACATGCATACAATGACAGGGACAGGGGAGCCATGCATACAATGACAGGGATGGGGGAGCCATGCATAGAAGAACAGGGATTGGGGAGCCATGCATACAATGACAAGGACAGGGGAGCCATGCATACAATAAAAGGGATGGGGAGCCATGCATACAATGACAGGGATGGGGGAGCCATGCATACAATGACAGGGATGGGGGAGCCATGCATAAAATAACATGGGTGGGGGAGCCATGCACACAATGACAGGGACAAGGGAGCTATGCATACAATGACAGGAACAGAGGAGGCATGCATACAATGACAGGGATGGGAGAGCCATGTACACAATGACAGGGACGGGGGAGCCATGCATACAATGACAGGGACGGGAGAGCCATGCATGCAATGATAGGGATGGGGTTACATGCATATAATTACAGGGATGGGGGAGACATGCATACAATGGCAGGGACAGGGGAGCCATGCATACAATGACAGGGATTTGGGAGCCATGCATACAAGGACAGGGGATAAGGAGCCATGCTTACCAGGACAGTGATGGGGGAGCCATACATACAATGACAGGGAGAGGGAGCCATGATTACAATGACAGGGATGGGAGAGCTATGCATACCATGATAAGGATGAGGAGACAATGAATACTCAGCTTATACTCGAGTCAATAAGCTTACCCAGATTATTGTGGCAGAAGTAGATGCCTCAGCTTATACTCGGGTCAGCTTATACTCGAGTATATACGATAGTTTCCAGAGATACCTGTAAGAAAAAAAGGGATGCCTGTACAAAAGACAACCTCAAATACTTTGAACCGGCATCTTTAGATTTTAGAGTCCGCACCTGTTTTTTCTTTAGAAATTCATTCTAATATTTGAAACATTGAACCACTACATGACCACAACGACCACAATATAAACAAAAACGAGCTGATACTCCGAGTTCTGTAATCCCTATTGGATTTTTTCAGGCATCAATCTGCACAGGTTCACCAGTTACAACTAGCAGGGAAGATGCCACTGAAAGACCTTGTGTTTCTCTATCCCTCACGTGTCTGTCTAAACGAACATCTAGTGTCACAGCTTCCTCCAGGGAATGTGAACAGGAACTGTAAGCCATCATGTCTTTAACCTGTTCCGAAAGTCCCTAGCAGAACTGACTCCAAAGAGCGGGGTCATTCGAGGAGATCTCTACTGCTCAGCGTCTAAACTTAGAGCAGTAGTCCTCAGCTCTACGGCCTCCCTAAACCAATAGATGGATCTTGGTTTTAGCCACAGAAACTTTGTCAGAGTTGTCACCAATAAGGCCAAGAATATATAGCAAACCTACTTTTGTCCCTGTCGAAGCATTCAGGCAGTTTTTCCTTGGGTCTACCTCGAGGCTATAATGGCCTGAATCATTTCTAGCAGCAGACCGTACACGCTGTTGTTGATACCTGATGTCCATAACCTCTAAGGACAAGGTGCTAAGTGACTCCATGTGGACATCCCACCACACAGTTAAATAGGTTAGCAATAATGTTGTGATGACTCACACAAAGAGAAGGGAAAGAACTATCAAAGAGAGAAGCCACACCTATATCCAGTAGGTCCCTATACAGACTAGAAAAGGCCCTAGCTGCACAATTAAATACACCTTCGGACTTGGCTCCCTAAAAAGCCATTTAGGGGCTTCTCATACCTCCCGAGGAACCAGGGAAGAGGTTGCAACACAAATCAAACAAATGCAGAGAAAAGAGCCTGTTTCTTAATCTACATACAAACCAAAAAAGACCTGTTTGCATACACAGGGTTTCTTCAAATGCAGCCACTTGATCTGAACATGTCGCAGACATACAGATTGGGCACATAATTTTTCTTCATTGGACACATACTTTTTCTTCGTGTCACAGCACAAAATTATAATATAAATAGCTTCATTAATTGTTTTGCCTTATTTGCAGTATATTTACATACGTGCACTACCTGCAATATGCAATACATGGGTTGCATCACAGGTCTGCTGAAAAACCGCAACTGACGAAATTTATCAGATGCTACAAAAAAATGCTATTTATATGATCAGTGACATCTAGACACTTTTTCAAAAAACACAACTTCGACGTTACTCCCTGCAGAATTAAAGGCATATAACAGGTTAATAAACCCTTTCGAGGAGGGGTCCACTGGAGCAAACTACGAAACCATGACTCGGTGGAGTTTTTGTTTACAGACTAGATTGCCCTTGGGTATGAATATTGGAAAGGATATCATATATTATAATGATAATGATATTTCATTATTAGCTAATATTTTTAAATTGTTTCCTTTTTTATTTCTTTTTTTTATTTTTTACTTGCCATGACCTGTCTCTTTCAAGATTAGCTTGATTGGGCAATGTACACAGTAGGATATGATATAAGACTCTTACCAATTCATAATTCTATATGCAATGACTAAGGACAACAGTCTGAAAAGGATTTGCCTGTAATCTAGTTGGCCCTGGACTTTTTAAAAATTTTCTACAATAAAGTTAGTTTTTATGCAAATTTGGATGCTGCAATTCCGATATAACCTCTCATTTTTGTGGCACTGCAAGTTTCCTCTGCATTAATCTTCATTTATGGCTGAGCTAAAATTTTTCCACATTTTGTCTAAACTTAAAAAAATCATTCTCACCCATAATTACTTTGCATTTGATAAAAACATATTTTTACAGCATTTTGAAACATAAGTAGCATCACAGTACTCTCTCTTGCCTCATCAGGCTTATGGCCTATTACTTTGACGATATTTTAAGCATCTATACAGAGGGTGAGCAGCAGCTAAAGACATTCTATGAACACTTTAGTCAGTTTCATCCCGTCATCAACTTAACACTCAACTACTCTACTACTGAATTAAACGTTCAAGTAAAGAAACTAGGTACCTCTAGTAGTCATCTACAATCTAAATTTGGAGGTCTTCAGGGCAGCTGCATAGAATCTTCAACCACTGTTACAAATAAATGCTTGAATAAAATCCATATTTCCAGAAACTGAGTTTTTATTTCAGTAAGGCCCCAAATTTAAGAAGCATCACTGTCAGAAGCTCCATTTCCTGTCCAATAACAGCAGGAACAAAGATTTGCAATTCTAGATGTTTGTAGATTCCTACCCCAAAAGACTGGATGCTGTCAAAAATTCAAAGGGTACTTCAATAAAGTATTAGTTTCAGGGTGTACAGATTTATACAACGCCATTATCTTCGTTTTTTGTCCACCCTAAAAAGATTTTAACATGGGTGTGTAGATTTTTTTATACCAATTGAACATGGATAAAACATACATTTAAAGCTAACAAATTGAATTTTCCAAACAAACAGTGGATTTCTGAGTTTGCTATAATTTAAAACTCCTTATTTTGTGATAAGAAAACCCATTTAAACCTACAAAATATCACAAAAACTGTTTGCAACTAACTTTAGAAGCTATCTTATTACTTAGGAACAACATAAATATATCTGCTCTTAGCATCTTTCTTTAAATGTGTTATTCAGTACTTAGCCTCATTTTACCTATGCATCTGCTCAATTTTCTAATTTAAAGCATTTATTTAAATAAATATTTAAATTATGAATTTATTTAAAATTAAAAATTGTATTAATTTATAGTAAATCTAACTTTATTATGGAATTGTACCACTGTGATAATTATTGGAACAACATCAAAGGCAATCTTCTAGATTGTCAGATGAGATTACACATCAACATCATTTCTGAATCATGTAACCATGGATGCACAGAGCTGAGAATTGCAAGTGAGAATGCAAGGTTTTGATTCTGTGAAAAACATGATATTTGAGATATATGCTATAGTTTTACAGTTTGCATAAAAGAGGTTGTCCAAGCATAACATTTTGATGACGTAGGCAGGCATATAATAAGCAATCAATATTAAATCAATGGGGTCCAACACTTTTAACCATCACCTGTTTTTAGCTCTGATGGTTGTCGGCACACTGCTGAGTCCACCTCTTCCATGAGATGAGATGAGCTGTACCTCAGTAGCTTCACTGGCAGTGATGTGAAGGTAGCACCGTCACTCAGGAGTGTCTGTGTGAAGTACAACATCAGTTCTGCCTCCCTTTTACACTTTTGCCTGTATAACATTAACAGGGGACCGAAGTAGCAAATGACAGGATCCTCAATCCTACAGGAGCAGTAGGAGAAGATCCTGGGAGTGAAAATAGGCAGATCAGGAGGGACTCTGGTAAATAAAAAAGCAGGGGAGTGGAATGAAGGTTAGGGGCTATTGTATAATAAGGGAAAAGAGTATGAAACCAATTTTGAGAAAGAGAGTACTGGTGGCCCATATAGAGAGTAGGGAAGAATCTACCATTAAAATGCCCATATCAGCCAGAAAACAGTAACTGCTTACAATAATGCTCAGTATTGCAACAGGGAAATAAAATACAGTTTTGGTAAATTTTATCTACAACCACTGATAAATGGTTTTACCTGACCTGTGACTGAAACCAAATTACACCTTAGGCTTGCAAATTGCAGCTTCAGAGAGGAAGAACAACCTATAGCGCCACCTGTTGGAAACAGCGATCCCACAAGTCACTAGCAAACCCATTAACGAGCCTTGCAAAATGACTTACCACATAAAGTGGTGGAAATAAGTATTTGATCACTTGCTGATTTTGTATGTTTGCCCACTGACAAAGACATGAACAGTCTATAATTTAAGGGTTGGTTAATTTTAACATTGAGAGATAGAATATGAAAAATAAAATCCAGAAAATAACATTGTATAAATTATATGCAGTAAATTTATTTGCATTTTTCAGTAAAAAATAAGTATTTGATCCCCTACCAACCATAAAGAGTTCGGGCTCCTACAGTCCAGTTAGACGCTCCTAATCAACTCTCTACCTTCATTAAAGACAGCTGTCTTACAGTCACCTTTATAAAAGACTCCTGTCCACAGACTCAATTAATCAGTCAGACTCTAACATCTACAACATGGGCAAGACCAAAGAGCTTTATAAAGATGTCAGGGACAAGATTATAGACCTGCACAAAGCTAGAATGTGCTACAAAACCATAAGTAAGATGCTGGGTGAGAAGGAGACAACTGTTAGTGCATTAGTAAGAAAATGGAAGAAATACAAAATGACTGTCAATCGACATCAATCTGGGGAACCATGCAAAATCTCCCCTCGTGGGCTATCCTTGATCATGAGGAAGGTGAGCGATCAGCCTAAAACTACACGGGGGAACTTGTTAATGATCTCACGGCAGCTGGGACCACAGTCACCAAGAAAACCATTGGTAACACATTACAAAGTAAAGGTTTAAAATCCTGCAGTGCTTGTAAGGAAACCTGCTCAAGAAGGCACATGTGCAGGCCTGTCTGAAGTTTGCCAATGAACACCTGGATGATTCTGTGAGTGATTAAGAGAAGGTGATGTGGTCAGATGAGACAAAAATTGAGCTCTTTGGCATTAACTCAACTCGTCGTGTTTCAAGGAAGAGAAATGCTGCCTATGACCCAAAGAACACCATCCCCACTGTCAAGCATGGAGGTGTAAACATTATGTTTTGGGGATGTTTCTCTGCTAAGGGCACAGGACTACTTCACCGCATCAAGGGGAGAATGGATGGAGCCATGCACAGTAAAATCCTGAGTGACAACCTCCTTCACTTCGCCAGGTTGTGGCTCAAAAAGAAGCACATTATGGTCATGGAGTGGTCTAGCCATTCTCCAGACCTCAATCCCATAGAAATCTTATGGAGGGAGTTGAAGCTCTGAGTTGCCAAGCGACAGCCTCAAAATCTTAATGATTTAAAGATGATCTGCAAAGATAAGTGGACAAAAATTCCTCCTTATGTGTGCAAACCTCATTATCAACTACAAAAAACGTCTGACTGCTGTGCTTGCCAACAAGGGTTTTGCCACCAAGTATTAAGTCTTGTTGGCCAGAGGGATCAAATACTTATTTCTCACTGCAAAATGTAAATAAAGTTAAATAATTTATACAATGTGATTTTCTGGATTTTATTTTTGATATTCTATCTCTCAATGTTAAAATTAACCTACCCTTAAAATTACCGTATAGACTGTTCATGTCTTTGTCAGTGGAAAAACTTACAAAATCAGCAAGGGATCAAATACTTATTTCCCCCACTGTACAGCACTGTCTGGATTCAGAATAGGGTTTAAATTAACACACAATTTGCCTAAGGCAACTAGAGAGCCTTATTAAAGATCCCAAAGTGAAACATAACTTTTAATTATTTTGCAAAAGAAACACACAATTAAAATTAGAAAACAAATATGTGTGTGAGTGTACCACAAAAGTGATTTAGTGAAAAAAGTGTGAGTGCATACAAGTCCAGTTTTAGTTATTTATTGCACTATCCTTATTGGCTCTAGCTGTAGAGGGAATTTCAGTATTACCATTTAAGGTGAATTTCACCCGAAAGCATCCCTTTCACTCCGAGATATAATGTGACTATCCTAGGCTAATATAGAACACGTCAATATATCAATCTATCAATTACTTTTGTTTTAGTAGAGCTTAGGGTCCACCTTTAGGTCCACTATTTTAATATGTCCCTAAATATAGCAGATTACTATTTTAGCGAACTTGGATCTACTGTATATTAAATTGCATTAGAGCTCACTGGCATTAGTGATATATAGATGGTTTTATCACTAAGGAATCATAATCTATTCCGCAGTGCAATCTCACAATCAGATCACTGCAGGCGAATCACACATTTAGATTCTCCACTAATATAAATTTGTAGGTATATATGATCAAATCTGCAATGGTCACAAAGTTACATATTCATCTGACCACTAGTGCTATGTTATTTTCACTCAGCAAAATTCACAGCCAGGAGGCTATATGCAGGCGACTATCTTGTTGCCAGATCATATCAGATCCATAATTATTATATAATTTAGAATCCATAGAGCATATGCGATTCCACATGTCTCTTTGATGCAACCATTTTGCTAAATCACCAACTTGTAGCCATCTACTCTCATAAGGATCATATATTCTGATCCATTAGGTCTGATATCACTAACCTACTATATTCCAGTTCAAGACTATTGATCGTGTTTTAATTCCACATTATAGCTCGGAGTGAAGGGATGCTTTCGGGTGAAATTCTACTTAAATGGTAATACTGAAATTCCCTCTACAGCTAGAGCCAATAAGGATAGTGCAATAAATTATTAAAATTGGACTTATATGCTCTCGCACTTTTGTCATTAAATCAGTTTTGTGGTACACTTACACACACATTTGTTTTGTAATTTTAAATGTGTTTCCTTTGCAAAATAATTAAAAGTTATATTTTACTTTAGGATCTTTAATAGGGATCTCCAGTTGCCATAGGCAAATTGTATGTTAATTGCAAAATGACTTGGGATCAAAGCCAAATCAGAATCTCAATTTGCAGACACGGTGTTTTGAAGGTATTGCCCCTTGTCAAGATCAAGTATGAGATCTGATTTGGCTGGGTGAGAGCCTCTGGACTGAGGTCTAAGAGATAAGCTTTTTCCTTTTGGAGAGTGACATACCGGCCCTGGCATGCCAATATAAGGAGGCTTATCCACCATGCAATGCTCCTATGGGAAATTAAATATGCAAATTGCCTCTGCAGAGAGGAAGAGGACTAGTACTCTATAACGCTTCCAACAGGTGACGCTATAGAGTTAAAGCTGGGTGTGTATATATATTGTGAGGCAGTGACCCCTGTTACAGCTAGGGGGCACTGTATGTTCTCCCCAGGATACACACGGAGGCGTATTGAGGCTATGGGAATGCATTGCGGTCACACCTATCACCATATAGCGCTGTGGCATTCCCGTTAGCGGCTCTGGGGATTAACAGAGTTCGCACTTACTGCCACAGCGCGCTATGGCATTTATTTTAGCGACTCTGCGGGATAACAGAGTTCGCTACTTTCGCCATCTTACTAGCAGCGGGCTTCTCCTGCACGGTGGACCCCGGGCTGCGAACGCACCTCTCTAATATATCTATTAGGTGCGTTCCACAGACCCTAACAGTGTATGAAGGCCATAGGTGTGCATGGCAGTCACGTGCGTAACTGAGCAGTGAGTCTGAGGTGTCTCAGGGCCAAGTGTAAAACATCCAAAAAAAAGGCTGCACTCAAGTATACTAAAGCATGACAACATAGAATATATGAAATTTTGAATAGCAATATGGCTTTGGAATATAAGGAAAAATTTGAGACGCTTAGTATAAACATTTGGCCAAACATTTTAAAGCTCAACAACCATCGTCAAGGTGGTCTCAATTCTGGTGAGTCCCTAACCTAATGTGAACATACCTCTATTAGGCTGATATCTGAATTTCTGGGCGAATATGCACCTCTGTCAGTAATGCCTGCATATATGGGTAAAGTAGGGAGCCGGTGTAATTAAAATCACCACCTGGTGGGAGCGGAGTGCTCGGTCAGCAAGCTAACATTCAAAAGACAAAAAACCTGACTGGCACTTCCAGACTAATGTGAACTAGGTGCAAACCAAAGGGAGCTACCCTCATGTAAAACATCAAAAAAAAAGGCTGCACTCAAGTATACTAAAGCATGACAACATAGAATATATGAAATTTTGAATAGCAATATGGCTTTGGAATATAAGGAAAAATTTGAGACGCTTAGTATAAACATTTGGCCAAACATTTTAAAGCTCAACAACCATCGTCAAGGTGGTCTCAATTCTGTTGAGTCCCTAGTTCACATTAGTCTGGAAGTGCCAGTCAGATTTTTTGTCTTTTGAATGTTAGCTTGCTGACCGAGCACTCCGCATAGAGGTATGTTCACATTAGGTTAGGGACTCAACAGAATTGAGACCACCTTGACGATGGTTGTTGAGCTTTAAAATGTTTGGCCAAATGTTTATACTAAGCGTCTCAAATTTTTCCTTATATTCCAAAGCCATATTGCTATTCAAAATTTCATATATTCTATGTTGTCATGCTTTAGTATACTTGAGTGCAGCCTTTTTTTTGGATGTTTTACATGAGGGTAGCTCCCTTTGGTTTGCACCTAGTTCACATTAGTCTGGAAGTGCCAGTCAGGTTTTTTGTCTTTTGAATGTTAGCTTGCTGACCGAGCACTCCGCTCCCACCAGGTGGTGATTTTAATTACACCGGCTCCCTACTTTACCCATATATGCAGACATTACTGACAGAGGTGCATATTCGCCCAGAAATTCAGATATCAGCCTAATAGAGGTATGTTCACATTAGGTTAGGGACTCAACAGAATTGAGACCACCTTGACGATGGTTGTTGAGCTTTAAAATGTTTGGCCAAATGTTTATACTAAGCGTCTCAAATTTTTCCTTATATTCCAAAGCCATATTGCTATTCAAAATTTCATATATTCTATGTTGTCATGCTTTAGTATACTTGAGTGCAGCCTTTTTTTTGGATGTTTTACATGAGGGTAGCTCCCTTTGGTTTGCACCTAGTTCACATTAGTCTGGAAGTGCCAGTCAGGTTTTTTGTCTTTTGAATGTTAGCTTGCTGACCGAGCACTCCGCTCCCACCAGGTGGTGATTTTAATTACACCGGCTCCCTACTTTACCCATATATGCAGGCATTACTGACAGAGGTGCATATTCGCCCAGAAATTCAGATATCAGCCTAATAGAGGTATGTTCACATTAGGTTAGGGACTCAACAGAATTGAGACCACCTTGACGATGGTTGTTGAGCTTTAAAATGTTTGGCCAAATGTTTATACTAAGCGTCTCAAATTTTTCCTTATATTCCAAAGCCATATTGCTATTCAAAATTTCATATATTCTATGTTGTCATGCTTTAGTATACTTGAGTGCAGCCTTTTTTTTGGATGTTTTACATGAGGGTAGCTCCCTTTGGTTTGCACCTAGTTCACATTAGTCTGGAAGTGCCAGTCAGGTTTTTTGTCTTTTGAATGTTAGCTTGCTGACCGAGCACTCCGCTCCCACCAGGTGGTGATTTTAATTACACCGGCTCCCTACTTTACCCATATATGCAGGCATTACTGACAGAGGTGCATATTCGCCCAGAAATTCAGATATCAGCCTAATAGAGGTATGTTCACATTAGGTTAGGGACTCAACAGAATTGAGACCACCTTGACGATGGTTGTTGAGCTTTAAAATGTTTGGCCAAATGTTTATACTAAGCGTCTCAAATTTTTCCTTATATTCCAAAGCCATATTGCTATTCAAAATTTCATATATTCTATGTTGTCATGCTTTAGTATACTTGAGTGCAGCCTTTTTTTTGGATGTTTTACATGAGGGTAGCTCCCTTTGGTTTGCACCTAGTTCACATTAGTCTGGAAGTGCCAGTCAGGTTTTTTGTCTTTTGAATGTTAGCTTGCTGACCGAGCACTCCGCTCCCACCAGGTGGTGATTTTTAATTACACCGGCTCCCTACTTTACCCATATATGCAGGCATTACTGACAGAGGTGCATATTCGCCCAGAAATTCAGATATCAGCCTAATAGAGGTATGTTCACATTAGGTTAGGGACTCAACAGAATTGAGACCACCTTGACGATAGTTGTTGAGCTTTAAAATGTTTGGCCAAATGTTTATACTAAGCGTCTCAAATTTTTCCTTATATTCCAAAGTCATATTGCTATTCAAAATTTCATATATTCTATGTTGTCATGCTTTAGTATACTTGAGTGCAGCCTTTTTTTTTGGATGTTTTACATGAGGGTAGCTCCCTTTGGTTTGCACCTAGTTCACATTAGTCTGGAAGTGCCAGTCAGGTTTTTTGTCTTCAGGGCCAAGTGTGTCAGGGCCAGAGTGACTTAGTGTCTGCTGTCGTGCAGAGCAGTCGGTGTGTTGCAGAGCGCGGCCTGTGTAAAAGAACACAGGAGAGAGCGGAGCCAATAGGCCTGGCACCCACAGCATACACAGGAGTGCTGCTGTCCACGATGACTGGTCACGAAGGTGAACTGTCTTGTGCCCAGAGGTAAACCAGAGGTAGACGGTCCTGTGCCCGAAAGGAGGTCTGGCGTGTGTCACAGCTGCAGACAGGAGGATGTCAAGGTCTGTGTATGGCTGTGAGTAGAGACTGTGATACAGGGGTGCAGGACACCCACGGGAACCAGTCTGTGTGTTGTGTCTGTACTATGGAAGAAAGCCATATAATATGTGATTGCAAATGGTTAAATGAACACTAATTATGCACTGAAGTTATATACACTGAACTTATATGCAATGATGTTATATGCCCTTGTGTGAAGTGGGCCCTTTAATGCTGTGAGGAAACACATTAAAGACGTTCTATGTTTGAACTTTGTGGATCCCTGCCTCATCACTGCGTACGGTGTTACCGCAGCACTATAATACATTTTTTTTATATATTTTTTTTTCTTTGGAATTTTTTGGGTTCTTGAATACAAATTTTTGAAATTTGTACACCTCGTCAGAGGTTCGGTAATGTTTACACAACGTTATGGTTTTTGCTGATGACTAAGAATGGAGACGAGTTCCATTTGCATAATTTGATTACTACCACCTGTTGTGTCTAGCATTTGATTTGTAAGCCAATAATCACTGCATTGCATCAAATGGTTGTAACCATCACACATGCTATATGCTTGCTTGAAGAAGGAGCAGGAACTGCTCCAAAACGCATAGTAAATAAAGTTTTTAAAACTTACTTTTTTCGGTCTGTACTGGACATTCATGGGCATCGCTGTAAGATCACCTCAACAAGAAACCTCCCTCTTCAACATCTCAGTATGCCACAACCCTTGGAAACTATTGAATGTTAAGATTTTGTTGCTAAATTCTTGTTGTGTGCACTGCTAAGGAATCAGAATCAATTAGAACAAGGTAATAAGTATAAGAATCAGTACAAATTTTCAATATTCTATTAAAGGAATAATCTAAGGAACAAAACTTTCCAAGGACTCATGTTGACGCAACAGATTGTTATGCTGCTTATGAATGCACACCAGACTATTTTATCTACAAAAGATTTCTATCTAGCCTTTTTTTCTTTCTTCTTTATGAAAAAAATGATTGTGAATTCTTCCTCAGTTCTTACATATTGATGGTTTGTGGAATTTATTAAGTGACTGAGGATGTTCACAAATTATAGAAATACAATCCGGATTTATAATTGCTTTTCCCTATAGCTCACATTACCTAGATAGATTAAAGGGGTATCTTATTAAAGCATTGTAATTAGTGATGAGCAAACGTGCTCGGTAATACTTGTTACTCGCCTGAGCATCGCTGTACTTGCGGTATTTAGCGAGCAACGAGCATTTCTGTGTTTGCTCGGCGGGAGATCTGGTGCATGCCCAGCATTTTTGGCGCTCTTTGGAGCGACAATCAACATGCAGGGATTGTCAGCCATGCACTGTAATGCCACAGCCATCTTTGATGTGGTATTACAGTGATTGGCTGGCCACACAGCATCATCAGGTGTATAAGATATGTGGCGCCACCATGCTTGGCATAGTCTGCTTTGGAATTAGCGAGTATAGGGAGAGCTGCTGCCAAGATATGGTCAGATTTGGGGGTTTAGAAGGTAGTGTAGGTATACCATCAAAGAAGACACAAATCCAGCTTAATCAACAGTCCTTCTAAGGACTAATTACGGGGTATATAGATTGCAGTGCTAGGTAGGCAGGGACTGTATGTGGGTTTAGAGATCTCAGTACCAGACAGGCATTCCATGTGGCAAACTTAATTGCATACATCAAGAGGGTCCATTTTATTACAGTCTGCTGCTGCTGCCTATTACATATATTGACTGTATCTACACAGCCCTAGGTCTCAGTGGGCAGCAAAATATTTCTGCATCTTAATACTGATTATTTTTTTCCAAAGCAATCCAGAACCCCTTTTTTTTCTCTAATTGCTTATTGACACTGCAGAATACAGCCAGATCCTTTTCATAGTACATTGTGAAAATACAGCTATTTTAAACGGGTTTGCCAGTCCCAGGCCTGATATCTGAGTGCGCATAAAAGTCTGCCTTTTTTTGTGGTACTGTATTTAATTTCCCAAAATATATTTAGCTGCCCAAACAATATTTAGCTACAGGGAAGATATTTTACACTGGGTTTTGTCTGCCACACGCATTGTATATCATTGCGCTAAAAATTTTGCCATTTCAGGACTCCATAAAGATATTTGAAAGTGGGCTATTTTCGTCAGATGCATAATCTATCTGTGGGCTAAAAATTGTGGCATTTCAGGGCTACATTCCATTGTATTTGCTGTGTTTTACCCTATTTCTATACACTATTTTGAGGAAAAAAAATTAACAATGCAAACCACATATTGAACAGTGTGGTATCTCTGTTAGATGCCTGATCTATCTGTGGGCAAATAATTGTGGCGTTTCATGGCTACATTCCCCTTTTTTGCTGTGTCTTACCCTATTTCTATACACAGTTTTGAGTTAAAAGTTTAAAAATACAGACCACATATTGAATAGTGTGGTACCTCTGTCAGACATCTGATCTATTTTTGCGCTACAAATTGTGGCATTTCAGGGCTACATGCCACTGTACTTGCTGTCTGTTACCCTACTTATATACACTATTTGTATAAACTCTTTTGGGGTAAAAAATTTTAAAATACAAACACTATATTGAACAATGTAGTTTCTCTGTCAGGCACCTGATCTATCTGTGGGCTAAAAATTGTGGCATTTCAGGGCTACAATCCACTGTATTTTCTGTCTGTTACCCTATTTCTATACACTATTTGGGGGAATAATTTGCAGAACCATGCCACATATAGAACAGTGTGGTATCTCTGTCAGATGCCTAATCTATCAATGGGCTAAAAATTGTGGCATTTCAGGGCCACGTTTCCCTTTTTTGCAGTGTCTTACCCTACTTCTTTAGACTATTTTGGGGTAAAAAATGTAAAAATGCAGGCCACATATTGAACAGTGTAGTATCTCTGTCAGACACCTAATATAGCTGTGGGCAAAAAATTGTGGTATTTCAGGACTACATTCCCCTTTTTTGCTGTGTCTTGCCCTATTTCTATACACTATTTTGGGGTAGAACATTTAAAAATACTGACCATATATTGAACAGTGTGGTATCTCTGTCAGACGCCTGATCTATCCATGGGCTAAAAATTGTGGCATTTCAGAGCTATGTTCCCCTTTTTTGCAGTGCCTTACTCTATTTCTATACACTATTTTGGGGTAAGAAAAGTAAAAATACAGGCCACATATTGAACAGTGTGGTACCTCGGTTAAAAAATTGATCTATCTGTGGGCTAAAAATTGTAGCATTTCAGGGCTACAATCCTCTTTTTTCGCTATGTCTTACACTATTTCTATACACTATTTTGGGGGTAAAAAATTTAAAAATTCAGGCCACGTATTGAACAGTGTGGTACCTCGGTTAAAAAATTGATCTATCTGTGGGCTAAAAATTGTGGCATTTCAGGGCTACATTCCCTGTATTTGCTGTGTTTTACTCTATTTCTATACACTAATTTGGGGTAAAAAATTAAAAAATACAGAACACATAATGAACAGTGTGGTATCGCCGTCAGACGCCAGATCTAATTGTGGGCTACAAATTGTGGCATTTCAGGGCTACATTCCACTGTTTTTGCTGTCTGTTACCCTTTTTGTATACACTCTTTTGGGGTAAAAAATTAAAAAATACAAACCCCATATTGAACAATTACTGAATACAAGAAAATCCCATAATGACATTAAAATAATGCCCAAGTTGTGGATCAACATGTCCACACAAATGCACCCACTCGAAATAATAATATAACACAGGAGAAAAAACGAGTCATTAGGTGATATACATCAACATTTTATTATTAAAGGTCAGTATCAAAAAGCGACATAGTAAATATACTACACAACAAACATGTTCATAAAAAGACAAGTTGCAAGGAAAAACCTCAGGAAACCCAGAGCAAAAAACAGTTCCCCAAAAAGATATCACCATGTAAAGATATATATCACAAGAACATGTGTTCAAGATATAGAGAGTAAATAAAGTTAATATCTAAACAAAATCAAAACTGGCAAGCTTAGCGGTTGAGAATGACCAATATCTATATGGTGTTGGCGATCCAAATTCAATTGCAAAAGGAGGTCTCAATTGCTGTAAGGTAGATCGAAACGCATACTGCGATTCAAAATGGGCCGCAATGAACAAGTAAATGATAGATAGTGTTTGTGATCCCAAATGGATCGCGATGCAAATTCAAAGATGAAAATCTGGGATCGCTATTGAAAAAATGTGAGGGAGACAAAAACGCAAAGTAAACGTTATGCTGTGTCTATGAAGCCGTAAGTAGACCTCAACAAGCAGGTGCTGGGGATAATCGATAGATAGGCAAAACGTAATACTTTGCGCTCCCGAGCAGATCACAATAGATACCACTCCAGTACAAAAATTGTGAACGTAATCACAAAAATGTACAAGTTTGCGATCCAAATGGGGTCACAAAAATCACTATAATCAGAATGAAAGCAGTGGAAATAGCAAGTGCTATAAATTTGCCTAAAATACGATCACTCATGAAAAGGAGCTTGTTTAACAAATGAGAGATGCCACATGAGACATATGTTAAATTGCGATCCAAATGGGATCGCTAAGAGTTAACCGCAAAATAAATTATGGAAATAGCAAGTGCTATAAGCTTACCAGAGTATGACAAAGAGGGGAAAAGGACCCTGGGTCGGATGGTGTGGACCCCCGACGTGCGTTTCGCGTGCTGACCGCTTCCTCAAGGGAGTATACTACACAAATTCAAGGAGGACCTTTAAATAGGCCATGTGAAAGATCACATGGTATGACGCCAACCAATGCTGGTAGATATAGCGGCGCGTGCGCAAAGGCGTCGCAGGTCCTGTGATCATTCTAAGGAAGCGTCACTGAAGACGCCCACCGCATGAAAGGAGCCGCAAAAACGCCAATGCGCAAGCGCACATCACCAGCCAAAGGTACAGTCTAAAAGCAAATAATATATAAAGGCGATTACATGAACAGTTTATATAACCATATACAGCAACACAATGTGCAATATGAGATGATAAATCATAAATTGCAATATCTACAGAGAAAATATATCTCTACACAAATAAGGTGCTGCGGAGTCCAAATCCAGTTCAAGCATCATGAATCCTCTGAAGATAGTAGGAATGATGACATTGATATGGCCATTTAAGAACTTGTATATTGTAGGCAGGTAATGTATAACATCAATTAAAGGTCCAACTGAATAAAGATAACAAGAAAATGCAACGTTAATACAACAATTAAAAAATTATAATAAAAACAGACCACAACTACCGAAGAGGGTTGCAGAGGGCAGATACGAATAAGAAAGTTACTTATAAGATTCCTAAGGATTCATACAGAAGAAGGACATTATAAGAAGGAAGAGAAAGAAAGTGTCTCATTTAAACCTTTGGGGGTCATGGTATCTAATACCACAATCCATCTTGCTTCAACTTGAGCAAGTCTCTTTTTATAATCACCACCCCTTGTACCAAAATGAATGACATCAATGCCCCGAACTTTAAAAGTTGTAGGCTCACAATTGTGGTGGTGATAAAAATGGCGTGGGATAGTCTTTAAGATGGATGGGTCGGTCGCTGTCCTGGCCGCACAAATGTCCCGCACATGCTCCCTTGTCCTAATCCTAAGTTCTCTGGATGTAAGACCGATATAGATTTTTGAACAACCACAAGTGGCATAGTAGATGACATTTGCCGTGTTACAAGAGATTCGATGGCGAATCTCAAAGGTTTTAGTTCCATCAGAGGACTGGAATGTGGAGCAGCGCAGGACATTTGTGCAGGCAAGACAGCAACCGCATGGCACTGAGCCAGTAATAGGACCCCGTGATCCAAAGGGATGAGTGATATTTGGGACATAATGGCTGCTAACAAGAAGGTCACGTAGGTTTTTAGACCTTCTAGCTGTCATGAGGGGCAGTTCCCCTGAAGACATACCTAGGCGCGGTTCGGCACTCAGAACCGACCAATGCTTCCTCAAGACCGCTCTCATATCTTCCCATGCATGATTAAATGTAGATATGAACCTAATGGGTCCTCTGTCGTTGGAAGATTCATGCACTTGTTTTGGAATCAGAAGACTATCACGGGGGGTAGCCCTGGCTCTTGTATATCCACGCTTGATACACCTGTTAGAGTAGCCACGTGCCCTAAAACGTGCAGTTAGATCAGAAGCCTGTATTTCGAACCTAGCATTGGACGAGCAGATCCGCCTCGTCCGAAGGAACTGCCCGACCGGGACGGCCTTGATGGTAGAAGGATTGTGAGCAGAGGACACATGAATCAGAGCATTTACTGAGGTGGGTTTACGATAGACATCTGTTTGAATCCGGCCGGATTCATCCACCTCAAAAGTAACATCCAAAAAATTCATCCTACGATAATCATAGAAATAAGTAAGGTGGATGTTAAATGCATTCTGGTTCAGTGTCCCCATGAAGTCCTCGAGCTGCCGCACCGTCCCACTCCACAAAAACAAAACATCATCAATATATCTATTCCAGCACAGCACATGGGACGCGGCCGGCACGCCCCCATCACCAAACACCAACCTCTCCCAGGAACCCAGAAAGAGGTTGGCGTATGAAGGCGCACAGGCCGCGCCCATGGCCGTGCCGCGTTTCTGAAGGTAAAAATGAACTTTAAACACAAAAAAATTGTGGAAGAGGACAAAGTGCAGCAGCTCGAGGACTAGCCCACAGAGCGAGCCGTCCAGGTCGGACATCCCAAGGAAGAGGCGGACCGCATCCAAACCCCGGGAATGATCAATACAATTATATAAGCTCTCCACGTCAGCAGTTACCAGTAATGTACCGGGCTCCACAAGGATGCCATCCATCCTAGCCAGGGCGTCGGTAGTGTCACGTATATAAGAAGGCAGGGTTTCTACCAGTGGTTTTAAGTAGAAGTCAATAAATTGACAGACTCGATCACACGGGCCATCAATCCCTGACACTATAGGACGCCCTGGAGGATCAAGGGCATCCTTGTGGACCTTGGGCAACAAATAGAACGTGGGAGCCCTGGGGCACTTCACAATAAGACCTTCAAGAATCTGTTTAGTGATGACATTGGCATCATATGCCAAATTCAAGATACATTGAAGATCGAGAGAAAAGGGCACCAAAGGACTAGAGGTGAGACGAGTATATGTATTAGTGTCTCTTAATTGGCGAAAGGCCTCCTTCTCATATTTGCTATGTGACCAGATGACAATGTTCCCCCCCTTGTCCGCAGGTTTAATAACAACATCAGGTAAAGATTGCAATTCTGAAATAGCTCGACGCTCTTCAGATGTTAAATTATCGAGATGTCGTCGTGTGGAGAGTGCCCTAAAGTCTTCCCCCACGAGTTTGGTAAAAATTTCAATTTCCGGGCTCAAGGACAAGGGGGGAACCTTGTCGATCTGGGAGTAATGGAGGTAGGAAACCTACTTTGAACAGGGTCTTGTTCGCCAAGAAGATCCTCTAGATTCTGAAGAGCCTCCCTCTCGATTTCACTCATGGGATCCCGAGATGTCTTTTTATTGTGAAGTGTCCGTAATAACATTTTTCGAGAAAACAAATGTAAATCCTTCAAGGCTACAAAATAATTAAAAGAGTTAGTGGGAGAAAAAGATAGTCCTTTGGAGAGGACTCGCAATTGTACATCAGTTATATCATGCGTGGATAAATTAAGCACCTGTAGGCCCCCTGAAGATTGAGAGGAGGTCGAGGCAGCTGGTTTGTTCTTGGTTGTCTGTCGCGTCATCCGTTTATTACCACCTCCTGATCCATTATAGGTATTAGCAGAAGGATTTTTAGGTATAGTATTATCATCCCCAAAGCTGGATCTCATGGAAGTGGATCTAGATCTTGAATAGGATGAGCCTCTGAAGCGTGATCTCGATCTCTCCTGAGCGTTGTGCCATTTGTAAACCTTTTGATCCCTCTTGTCTCCCACATCCCGCTGACATTTTTTGGCTTTAGTGGCTTGAATCTCTTTAGCCCACTTTTGGAACAAGACCCTGTTCAAAGTAGGTTTCCTACCTCCATTACTCCCAGATCGACAAGGTTCCCCCCCTTGTCCTTGAGCCCGGCAATTGAAATTTTTACCAAACTCGTGGGGGAAGACTTTAGGGCACTCTCCACATGACGACATCTCGATAATTTAACATCTGAAGAGCGTCGAGCTATTTCAGAATTGCAATCTTTACCTGATGTTGTTATTAAACCTGCGGACAAGGGGGGGAACATTGTCATCTGGCCACATAGCAAATATGAGAAGGAGGCCTTTCGCCAATTAAGAGACACTAATACATATACTCGTCTCACCTCTAGTCCTTTGGTGCCCTTTTCTCTCGATCTTCAATGTATCTTGAATTTGGCATATGATGCCAATGTCATCACTAAACAGATTCTTGAAGGTCTTATTGTGAAGTGCCCCAGGGCTCCCACGTTCTATTTGTTGCCCAAGGTCCACAAGGATGCCCTTGATCCTCCAGGGCGTCCTATAGTGTCAGGGATTGATGGCCCGTGTGATCGAGTCTGTCAATTTATTGACTTCTACTTAAAACCACTGGTAGAAACCCTGCCTTCTTATATACGTGACACTACCGACGCCCTGGCTAGGATGGATGGCATCCTTGTGGAGCCCGGTACATTACTGGTAACTGCTGACGTGGAGAGCTTATATACTTGTATTGATCATTCCCTGGGTTTGGATGCGGTCCGCCTCTTCCTTGGGATGTCCGACTTGGATGGCTCGTTCTGTGGGCTAGTCCTCGAGCTGCTGCACTTTGTCCTCTTCCACAATTTTTTTGTGTTTAAAGATCATTTTTACCTTCAGAAACGCGGCACGGCCATGGGCGCGGCCTGTGCGCCTTCATACGCCAACCTCTTTCTGGGTTCCTGGGAGAGGTTGGTGTTTGGTGATGGGGGCGTGCCGGCCGCATCCCATGTGCTGTGCTGGAATAGATATATTGATGATGTTTTGTTTTTGTGGAGTGGGACGGTGCGGCAGCTCGAGGACTTCATGGGGACACTGAACCAGAATGCATTTAACATCCACCTTACTTATTCCTATGATTATCGTAGGATGAATTTTTTGGATGTTACTTTTGAGATGGATGAATCCGGACTAGTGTTGAGCGATACTGCTCGATATCTAAAAATATCGGATCGGAATGGTATCGCCGATATCACTAAAATATCGGCGATACCCGATACCGATACCGGAAGTCCAATGTAAGTCTATGGGAACCAAATATCGACATTAAAAAAAACCCATTCTTGCCTTGTTGGTTAATTGTACATGAAGGAAAACAACAAAGAGTAATGTAGAATGTATTGGGGAGGTTGAGGAGACAATAAAGGCATACATGTTTAACCCAATGCATTGGAATAGCATTAATATATTTTTTTTTGGAAATACGTTTGGATTGACGAACAAATTGACAATGCTGTTAACCTTTTTTCTATTTTGGCAAATATGTATGTTTCACAACTTCCATGCTCTTCACCTTTTTAACTTTTGACACACTTTCTCCTTCATAATCGTCAGCAGCATCATCTTTCTCATCAAATTATTCTTCATCTTCACCTTCTTAATCTTCTTCTTAAACTTCTTGCTATTCATGTTTTTGTTTACATTACTCATATTGTTATTATTAAACTATTAATCTTCTTCATATTCAAATTCTTCATCTTCTTCCTCTTCATCTTCTTCATCATATTCTTATTTGTGACAGAGATTCCTGTACTTGTAATCTGTAAAAGTATGAATTTTTCATTCTTCCGTTCTTGCTGTCACAAAAGATTTAAATTACAACAGTATTTGTCCGTGTTCAGTTTAGCCTGCAGCAGCAGGCATTTTCCAGGGGCACCACGAGGAGGAACGGACTCACCCCCATACACTGCTTAGTCTTCTTCTGCTTAGAATTTAGAGCATATATTTTGCTCTTCATTTTGGTTTTATACTTCATGTTCTTCTGCTTTTTGATCTTCTGCTTATTGTTCTTCTGTCTCTTGTTCTGTATCTTGTAGTTTGTCTTAACCTTCTTTGTCCTGTTGGTGATCTTCTTCTGGGTAATCTTTTATTTTTTCTTTGTGATGGTGTTCAGGCTGGTTGGCTTCATGCTCGTCGTCCTTGTTGTCGTCATCTTCTTCTGGGTGGTCTTTAAGGTCGTCTAATTTCCGAGAACCAGCTGACGTTACTGGAACCCGGACGGGTATCAGATGGAGCAAGAGACAATGGAAGTAACGAGGACCAGCTGACTGTGCTGGAACCCGGAGGGGCAGCAGAAGGAAAAGAGGCAATGTCACAACCAAGTACCAGCTGACGTTACTGTGACACGGTTACTAAGCAGGAGGTACCTATGCTCCAAAGCACTACCAAGGACCAGCAGACGTTGGTGGAACTCGGATACGGAGATGGAGGCACCTAGGCCAAAGGCACTGGGGAGAACCAGTTGACGGTACTGGACCCCGGACGGGTAGCAGAAGGAAAAGAGGCAATGTCACAACCGAGTACCAGCTGACGTTACTGTGACACGGTTACTAAGCAGGAGGTACCTGTGCTCCAAAGCACTACCAAGGACCAGCAGACGTTGGTGGAACTCGGATACGGAGATGGAGGCACCTAGGCCAAAGGCACTGGGAGAACCAGTTGACGGTACTGGACCCCGGACGGGTAGCAGAACGCACCCATGAAAATGTAAGTTGACAGGACGCAAGCCGTCCGCAGTTACCGAATCACACAGTCCTACAGTGGGTGCTTGTCCTATTGTCACAATGGAAACAGCCTTTATTTACATATCTCACAGCACACATAGGAATCACCTAAACTGCAGGCACCATAGAGTCGGCTAACCCGAATGCAACACGACAGCACAACTTATTGGAGGATAATTGACGTTCACACTGCCAGGAAACAGCTGTCGTGCTGTAACCAGGCTGGCCAGGAGTCAGTACCCCTGCCAATTACTTACGAGCAACAAATGGCGGTGTTGTAGCCCAGGGAGTAGAGTTCAGGTGGTAGAAAGATGAACATAACAGGAGACATGGAAAACGTTGCCAAACAGTTATTTAATCTGAAAACGGACAGGCAAATTCAGGTGAGATCCATGCCTTGTTCATTTTCAGAAAAGTAAGCCGGTCTACATTCTCTGAGGATAGTCGCATGCGACGGTCTGTTACTACACCACCTGCAGCACTAAAGACGCGCTCAGATAATACACTGGCAGCAGGGCAAGCCAGCACCTCCAATGCATACTGGCTAAGCTCTGGCCATGTATCCAACTTAGAGACCCAAAATTTGAAAGGGGAAGAGGCATCTGGGAGTACACTTAGAGGGAAAGCCAAGTAGTCTGTCACCATCTTACGGAAACGTTTCTTCCTGGTGACTGGAGCCGTCTCGGATGGTGTAGACCTTGCTGGCGCTGTCACAAAACTTCGCCACATTTGTAACATACAGCTCTTGCCCTGTGCAGAGGCGCTGCTTGTGCTCCCTCTTGTTGTAGAGGTGTCTACACTGCCTCGACGCACAGAGCTGCTTTGTAAAGCAGTAGCAGCAGCAGCAGCTCTCTCGGCTGGAATGTACAACAGTATGGATTGCACCAGTGTGTCTTGGTACTCCTGCATTTTACGGTCCCGGTTCACCGGTGTGATGAGGGTTTGTAAGTTGTCCCGGTAGCGAGGGTCTAGGAGGGTGTACACCCAATAATCTGACGTGGTGAGAATGTGGGCGATGCGGCGGTCGTTTCTCAGGCACTGAAGCATGAAATCAACCATGTGCTGCAGACTCCCAACTGGCCAACAAAGGCTGTCCTCTGGAAGAGGCGTCATCTCTGCCTCCTCTGCATCACCCCACCCTCGCTCTACATACTGACTAGAGCGTTGTGTACCTCCCTCTGTAGGGATTTCTTCCTCCTCCATTGACTCCTCCTCCTCCTCATCCTCCTCACAAAGTGAGCCCTGCCCAGCCCTTTGTGAGGAACCACGTTGCGCTGACTGTCCTGAAGGTAATTGAATTTGTGACTCCTCATCCTCCACCTCTTCCAAAACCTCTTCCTTTAGTGCTTTCAGTGATTTCTGAAGCAGGCAGATAAGGGGGACAGTCATGCTGACTAGTGCATCATCTGCACTCGCCATCCGCGTTGAGACATCAAACGCACGCAAAACGTCGCAGATGTCCTTCATAGAGGCCCACTCAGTAGTGGTGAAGTGTGAACGGCGCAAATTGCGAGTTGATTGCGCCTGTTGCAGCTGATACTCCATTACTGCTGGCTGCTGCTCACACAACCGCTCCAACATATGTAACGTGGAATTCCACCTGGTGGGTACGTCACATATGATGCGATGTTCAGGAAGGCGAAATCTGACTTGCAGAGCTGCAATGCGCGATCTGGCCATGCTGGAACGTCGCAAGTGAGCGCACTCTAGGCGGACCTTGTGCAGCAGTGCATCAAGATCCGGATAGTCCCTCAAAAAACTCTGCACGACCAAGTTGAGCACATGTGCCAGACATGGTATGTGAGTGAGGTTGCCAAGGCCCAGAGCTGCCACCAGATTTCGGCCATTGTCACACACTACCAAGCCTGGCTGGAGATTAGCTGACAAAAACCACACGTCGCTCTCCTGCTTGATGGCATCCCAGAGCTCCTGCGCTGTGTGGCTTCGATTCCCCATGGAAATTAATTTCAGGACGGCCTGTTGACGTTTGGCCACGGCTGTGCTCATATCGGTCGCAACAGGTAAGCGTTCACGGGTCCATGTGGAGGTATACCGTGACGGCTCGTGCAGCGATGATTCTGAGGAACTGGAGTAGGAGGAGGAATCAATGTGTACAGACTGGATTCCTGCAATCCTTGGAGTTGGCAGAACACGTACAGCGCCACTGGCAAGATCTGTACCCGGCTCCACAACATTGACCCAATGGGCAGTGAGGGAAAGGTATCGTCCCTGGCCATGGGTACTGGTCCACGCATCGGTGGTCAGGTGGACCCTGCTACTGACGGCGTTTAGTAGCGCATGTTTAATGTTTCCCTCGACATGTTTTTGCAGAGCAGGGACGGCTTGCCTGCTGAAATAAAATCGGCTTGGCACATTATATTGTGGGACTGCCAATGCCATAAAGTTCCTGAAACTGTCAGTCTCCACCAGCCTGAATGACAGCATTTCAAGAGACAGGAGTTTTGCAATGCCAGCATTCAGAGCCTGTGCTCGTGGATGGTTTGCCGAGTATGTCCGTCTTTTATCCCATGCCTGTGGTACCGATTGCTGTTTTGTGGTCTGGGAGTATGACGATGACTGTGAACTTGCTGCTGTGGGTGGAATAACAGTTTGTCTATGGACAACAGTGACCGAGGTTCTTCCATGGAGATCCTGTGAGGAAGCCGAACCAGGTGTGTGTGAGCTGGAGGTAGAGGCTCCAACACGACCTGAAGATGTAGGTGCTGCTGTAGGTTGGCCTACATCTCCAGTGTGTCTTAGTAACTCAGCTACGTGCTTTGTCCGTACATGTTTCCACATATTTGTGGTATTCAGGTTACTGATATTTTTACCTCTTTTAACTTTTTGCTTACACAGCTTGCATTGAACATAGCAAATATCATCTACAAGTCTGTCAAAAAAGGACCACGCAGTGCAAGTCATGGGAGCGCCAATTTTGACATTTGTAAGAGAACTGCTCCCAACACGTGCCAAACTGGAGGCTACAGGCAAGCGAGTCTGCAGCCTACCTCTCCCTCCTCTTTGTACCGTTGGGCCAATCTCTTCCTCAGAGCTGCTCCCACCACCTTCCTGTTGCTCACGCCATGTTGGGTCTCGGACTTCATCATCTCCACTACCCTCTTCCAACACCTGCTGCTGTTGGATGGTCTGGGCAGCACCATGCTCCACAAAACCTGGCACCTGAGTCTCATCATCATCATGAGATGCGTTCTGCGGTGTGCTGTCCATCGGCACTGGCTCACCCGCCTCTTCAGATTGAGAGAGACACAGCTGTTGCGCATCACTGCATACTCCCTCTTCTTCAAATTGCAGAATGCTGCTTGCCTGTGCCCGTGTTTGCGAGCCCACAGATTCTGAGAACAGAAGCAGAGACTCAGCTGGCTCCTGTACAGAACTCTCTGACTGCCTGGCCAATTTGACAGGCGGTGAACAGACAGATGGTTGCTCAACAGTGTTGTGTTCCTGAGAGGAGGTGGAAGGAATTGAAGTCGATGCATTGGCTGCCATCCAACCAAGAACGGCTTCAATTTGTTCTTCACGCAGCAGGGGGGCACGCCGAGCTCCTACCAAAGTGTGCATAAAGGAACGCTCACGGGGATAAATGGTGGATGCTGTGTCACTGAGGGCGGCAGCAGCCACAGAATCCCCACGTCCTCTCCCTGCTGAAACTCCATGGCCACGACCACGTGCCTTACTCACTGACTTCTTCATCTTGGTAGATTGATAAAGAAAGTCAGAAAAGTTATAAGGCCTAAGTGTGGTTATTACGCAGAGACTGAAGTGAACACTGAAACACAACTGTTCACAATCTGTGAAAGGCTACTCCTTTGTCTACTTCTATACTGTTTGCAACCAATGTATTGGATACGGTTGGAAGCGCGTCACACTAATAGATTATATTTATTTTAAATGGAATGGAGCAGAACCAATTGGAGAGAAATGAAAAGGATGAGGCACTGAGACACGCTCAGCAGAGTACAAGCAGCAGTGCTTGAACAAGTAACTGGAGCGTGATGTGCACTCAAAAAATAAAAAACACAGACTGAAGTGAACACTGAAACACAACTGTTCACAATCTGTGAAAGGCTACTCCTTTGTCTACTTCTATAGTGTTTGCAACCAATGTATTGGATACGGATGGAAGCGCGTCACACTAATAGATTATATTTATTTTAAATGGAATGGAGCAGAACCAATTGGAGAGAAATGAAAAGGATGAGGCACTGAGACACGCTCAGCAGAGTACAAGCAGCAGTGCTTGAACAAGTAACTGGAGCGTGATGTGCACTCAAAAAATAAAAAACACAGACTGAAGTGAACACTGAAACACAACTGTTCACAATCTGTGAAAGGCTACTCCTTTGTCTACTTCTATAGTGTTTGCAACCAATGTATTGGATACGGATGGAAGCGCGTCACACTAATAGATTATATTTATTTTAAATGGAATGGAGCAGAACCAATTGGAGAGAAATGAAAAGGATGAGGCACTGAGACACGCTCAGCAGAGTACAAGCAGCAGTGCTTGAACAAGTAACTGGAGCGTGATGTGCACTCAAAAAATAAAAAACACAGACTGAAGTGAACACTGAAACACAACTGTTCACAATCTGTGAAAGGCTACTCCTTTGTCTACTTCTATAGTGTTTGCAACCAATGTATTGGATACGGCTGGAAGCGCGTCACACTAAAATTTAAATTGCATGGAGCAGCAAGAATTACACTGAAGAAAAAAAAAAGAGTCTGTGAGTGACACGTGCAGATGCCTACAGACAGCGTTGCATGCAGAGCAAACTGCAGCGTCACCTGCACTCACACACACCTTGCAGAGCTGTTAAAACAACACTGCAGGCAAAAGGAAGCTTTACACAGCGGTTGGTGCTAGCCTGCCTAAAGCACACTACACTAAATCGCAATCTCTAACTGTCCCTCAGAGTCAGCACAGCAGCGTTCTGTCCCTAACTGAATTCACAGCACAGTGACGCTAAAATGGCGGCGGCGCCTTTTATAGTGCATTCTGACATCATTTCAGCATCCAATCACAGCCATGCCATTAGTTAACATGACCGCAGCAGTACAGGATGTGCCCACACTTCTTAGGATTCCTCATTGGCTGACTAAAATCACATTGCCTCTCAAAGAATTATGGAAACTTCCGATTCCGGTATACGATATATGGAAAATATCGAAACAAAGTATCGAAAGGCCGATACAGCTAATATCGGCCGATACCCGATACTTGCGGTATCGTATCGCTCAACACTAATCCGGACGGATTCAAACAGATGTCTATCGTAAACTCACCTCAGTAAATGCTCTGATTCATGCGTCCTCTGCTCACAATCCTTCTACCATCAAGGCCGTCCCGGTCGGGCAGTTCCTTCGGACGAGGCGGATCTGCTCGTCCAATGCTAGGTTCGAAATACAGGCTTCTGATCTAACTGCATGTTTTAGGGCACGTGGCTACTCTAACAGGTGTATCAAGCGTGGATATACAAGAGCCAGGGCTACCCCCCGTGATAGTCTTCTGATTCCAAAACAAGTGCATGAATCTTCCAACGACAGAGGACCCATTAGGTTCATATCTACATTTAATCATGCATGGGAAGATATGAGAGCGGTCTTGAGGAAGCATTGGTCGGTTCTGAGTGCCGAACCGCGCCTAGGTATGTCTTCGGGGGAACTGCCCCTATGACAGCTAGAAGGTCTAAAAACCTACGTGACCTTCTTGTTAACAGCCATTATGTCCCAAATATCACTCATCCCTTTGGATCACGGGGTCCTATTACTGGCTCAGTGCCATGCGGTCGCTGTCTTGCCTGCACAAATGTCCTGCGCTGCTCCACATTCCAGTCCTCTGATGGAACTAAAACCTTTGAGATTCGCCATCGAATCTCTTGTAACACGGCAAATGTCATCTACTATGCCACTTGTGGTTGTTCAAAAATCTATATCGGTCTTACATCCAGAGAACTTAGGATTAGGACTAGGGAGCATGTGTGGGACATTTGTGCGGCCAGGACAGCGACCGACCCATCCATCTTAAAGACTATCCCACGCCATTTTTATCACCACCACAATTGTGAGCCTACAACTTTTAAAGTTTGGGGCATTGATGTCATTCATTTTGGTACAAGGGGTGGTGATTATAAAAAGAGACTTGCTCAAGTTGAAGCGAGATGGATTGTGGTATTAGATACCATGACCCCCAAAGGTTTAAATGAGACACTTTCTTTCTCTTCCTTCTTATAATGTCCCACTTCTGTATGAATCCTTAGGAATCTTATAAGTAACTTTCTTATTCGTATCTGCCCTCTGCAACCCTCTTCGGTAGTTGTGGTCTGTTTTTATTATAATTTTTTAATTGTTGTATTAACGTTGCATTTTCTTGTTATCTTTATTCAGTTGGACCTTTAATTGATGTTATACATTACCTGCCTACAATATACAAGTTCTTAAATGGCCATATCAATGTCATCATTCCTACTATCTTCAGAGGATTCATGATGCTTGAACTGGATTTGGACTCCGCAGCACCTTATTTGTGTAGAGATATATTTTCTCTGTAGATATTGCAATTTATGATTTATCATCTCATATTGCACATTGTGTTGCTGTATATGGTTATATAAACTGTTCATGTAATCGCCTTTATATATTATTTGCTTTTAGACTGTACCTTTGGCTGGTGATGTGCGCTTGCGCATTGGCGTTTTTGCGGCTCCTTTCATGCGGTGGGCGTCTTCAGTGACGCTTCCTTAGCATGATCACAGGACCTGCGACGCCTTTGCGCACGCGCCGCTATATCTACCAGCATTGGTTGGCGTCATACCATGTGATCTTTCACATGGCCTATTTAAAGGTCCTCCTTGAATTTGTGTAGTATACTCCCCTTGAGGAAGCGGTCAGCACGCGAAACGCGCGTCGGGGGTCCACACCATTCGACCCAGGGTCCTTTTCCCCTCTTTGTCATACTCTGGTAAGCTTATAGCACTTGCTATTTCCATCATTTATTTTGCGGTTAACTCTTAGCGATCCCATTTGGATCGCAATTTAACAAATGTCTCATGTGGCATCTCTCATTTGTTAAACAATCTCCTTTTCATGAGTGATCGTATTTTAGGCAAATTTATAGCACTTGCTATTTCCACTGCTTTCATTCTGATTATAGTGATTTTTGTGACCCCATTTGGATCGCAAACTTGTACATTTTTGTGATTACGTTCACAATTTTTGTACTGGAGTGGTATCTATTGTGATCTGCTCGGGAGCGCAAAGTATTACGTTTTGCCTATCTATCGATTATCCCCAGCACCTGCTTGTTGAGGTCTACTTACGGCTTCATAGACACAGCATAACGTTTACTTTGCGTTTTTGTCTCCCTCACATTTTTTCAATAGCGATCCCAGATTTTCATCTTTGAATTTGCATCGCGATCCATTTGGGATCACAAACACTATCTATCATTTACTTGTTCATTGCGGCCCATTTTGAATCGCAGTATGCGTTTCGATCTACCTTACAGCAATTGAGACCTCCTTTTGCAATTGAATTTGGATCGCCAACACCATATAGATATTGGTCATTCTCAACCGCTAAGCTTGCCAGTTTTGATTTTGTTTAGATATTAACTTTATTTACTCTCTATATCTTGAACACATGTTCTTGTGATATATATCTTTACATGGTGATATCTTTTTGGGGAACTGTTTTTTGCTCTGGGTTTCCTGAGGTTTTTCCTTGCAACTTGTCTTTTTATGAACATGTTTGTTGTGTAGTATATTTACTATGTCGCTTTTTGATACTGACCTTTAATAATAAAATGTTGATGTATATCACCTAATGACTCATTTTTTCTCCTGTGTTATACCATATTGAACAATGTAGTATCTCTGTCAGGCGCCTGATCTATCTGTGGGCTAAAAATTGTGGCATTTCAGGGCTACATTCCAATGTAGTTGCTGTCTGTTACCCTATTTGTATACACTCTTTTGGCATAAAAAATTAAAAAATGCAGACCACATATTGAACAGTGTGTTATCTCTGTCAGAAGCCTGAACAATCTATGGGCTAAAAATTGTGGCATTTCAGGGCTACATTCCCCTTTGTTTTGCAATGTCTTACCCTATTTCTATACACTATTTTTGGATAAAAAATGTAAAAATACAGGCCACATATTGAACAGTGTGGTATCTCTCTCAGACACCTAATATATCTGTGGGCAAAAAATTGTGGCATCTCAGGGCTACATTCCCTTTTTTTGCAGTGTCTAACCATATTTCAATAGACTATTTTGGGGTAAAAAATTTAAAAATATAGGCCACATATTGTACAGTGTGTTATCTATGTCAAACACCTGATCTATCTGTGGTCTAATGTGTTGATGTGTTGGGGTAGAGAATTCCAGAGTATAGGGAGGCACTGGAGAAGTCTTGTTTGTGGTTGTGGGAAGAAGAGATAAAGAGAGAGTAGAGAAGGAGATCTTGAGAGGATCAAAGGTTGCGTGTGGGTATGTACGTCACAGATGTATGGAGACCACGTCACAGATGTATGGAGGAGAAAGGATGTGGATGGCTTTGTATGTCATAGTTAGGGTTTTGAACTGGAGCCTCTGGAAGATAGGAAGCCAATGAAGGGCTTGGCAGAGAGGAGAGGCTGGGGAATAACGGGGAGACAGGTGTATTAGTCGGGCAGCAGAGTGCAGGATGGATTGGAGTGGTGCCAGAGTGCTAGAGGGAAGGCCAGAGAGTAGGAGGTTGCAGTAGTCGAGGCGGGATATGATGAGGGCATGCACTAGTGTTTTTGTAGTTTCATGGTCAAGGAATGCACGGATCCGGGAAATATTTTTGAGTTTGAGATGGCAGGAATAGGCTAGGGTTTGGACATGTGGCTTGAAAAAGAGGGCAGAGTCGAGGATCACCCCGAGGCACCGAGCATGCGGGACTGGTTAAAGTGAGTAGCCATTGACGTTGATGGACAGGTTTGGTGGGGGGGTAGAGTGAGATGGGGAAAGATGATGAATTCTGTTTTGTCCATGTTCAGTTTTAGAAAGCGAGCAGAGAAGAAAGCAGAAATAGCAGACAGACATTGTGGGATTTTGGTCAGTAAGTAGGTGAGGTCAGGTCCAGATAGGTAGATCTGCGTGTCGTCGGCGTAGAGATGATACTGCAAACCATGGGATTCTATGAGCTGTCCCAGGCCGAGAGTGTAGATGGAGAAGAGTAGGGGTCCTAGAACTGAGCCTTGAGGAACACCAACAGACAGGGGGTGAGGTGAGGAGGTAGTGTGAGAGAGGGAGACACTGAATGTTCGGTTTGTTAGATATGATGAGATCCAGGATAGGGCCAAGCCTGTGATGCCCAGAGAAGAGAGAATCTGTAGCAGGAGGGAATGGTTCACAGTGTCGAAGGCAGAAGACAGGTCCAGGAGAAGGAGGACAGAGTAGTGTCGCTTGCTCTTGGAGGTTAGTAGGTCGTTGGTGACTTTAGTTAGGGCAGTTTCAGTTGAGTGATGCAGTCAGAAGCCTGATTGTAAGTGGTCAAAGAGGGAGCAGGAGGAGAGGTGGGAGGACAGTTCAAGATGGACATGCTGTTCCAGTAGTTTTGAGGCATAAGGGAGAAGAGATATCGGGCGATAGCTAGATACAGAGGATGGGTCAAGGGAGGTCTTTTTGAGAATGGGTGTGATCGAGGCATGTTTGAAGGAAGAGGGGAAGACACCATTTGTAAAAGAGAGGTTGAAAAGGTGTGTTAGAGTAGGGGTGAAGACTGTGGCGAGACTAGGGATGAGGTGGGATGGGAGCGGATCAAGCATGCAAATGGTGAGGTGTGATCTTGATAGGAGGGTGGAAAGCTGATCTTCTGTCATGGTGGAGAAGTTGGTTTTGGAGGAAGAGGGCTGAGCAGCTAAGAGGGGCAATGGGGCTGTGGGCCAAAGCTTTCTCTGATTGTATCGATCTTCTGCTTAAAGAAAGAGGCAAAGTCTTCAGCAGAAATGAGAGGAGGAGGAAGAGCAGGTGGACGGAGTAGAGAATTGAAAGTGTTGAAGAGCTGTTTAGGGTTGTGAGACAGGGAGGATATGAGAGATGAAAAGTAAGTTTGTTTTGCGGCAGTGAGCGTGGACTTGAAGCTGGTGAGGGACTGCTTGTATGCGGTTAAGTGCTAGGCAGAGCGAGATTTTTTCCATCTCCGCTCAGCAACCCTGGAAGCCCGTCTCAGTTCTTTGGTGAGGCTGGTCAGCCAGGGCTGCCTGTTGATTGTACAAGTTTTGCTATGTGTGAGGGGGGTGGCCGAAGCAAGTGCTTCTGTTATTGTAGTGTTATAAAAGGTGGCAGCAGAATCTGTGTCATGAAGTGAAGAAATGTTTGTAAGAGGGAGGAGGGACTCAGAAAGCAATGGTAAATTGAGGTGTTTGAGATTTCTGCGAGGGTGAGTGAGTTTTTGGAGTGGAGGTTGTGCACTGAAAGAGGAGAGGGAAGAGAACATCAGTAGGTTGTGGTCAGAAGGGGTGAGTTAGTGAGATTAGTAAGGCAACAGAGGCGGGTGAAGATAAGGTCCAGCGTGTGACCATCTTTGTGAGTGGGGGCAGAGGACCATTGAGTGAGGCCAAAGAAGGCAGTGAGCAATAAAAGTTTAGAGGCAGCTGGGGTGGAAGCATCAATGGGGATGTTGAAGTCACCCATGATGATAGTGGGGATGTCAGCAGAGAGGAAATGAAGCAGCCAGGTGGTGAAGTGATCGAGAAAGGTTGAGATGGCTAGTTCTGGGGGGGCGGTAGAAGACAGCCAGCTGGAGGTTGGAGGGGTGTAGATGCGGACGGAGTGCACCTCAAAAGAGGGAATAGTAGCGGAGGGGGGTAGTGGAATTGGGGTAAAGGAGCAGGTATCAGACAGCAGCAAACAAACTCCTCCCCACGTTTGTTGCTGGGGCGTGGGGTGTGAGATAGGTGGAATCCACTGTATGAGAGTGCAGCTGGTGAGGTTGAGCCAGAGGGGGTGAGCCAGGTTTTGGTGATGCCAAGGAAGGAGAGATTATTGGTGATGAACAGGTCGTGGATAAATGACAGTTTATTGCAGAGTTATCTAGCAGTGGCTGTGCACTCCATCTCTGATTCATGTTGGACTGGGGAATTCAGGATTTGACTTGATAACCCAGGCATGGTATGTGAAAAGAGCTCCATGGAGTAATCTGAAGTGTGGGCTGCCGCATTCTTCACTATTGGTGGGGGTGAAGCACACAAGGAAAGGTGTTGTTCCTGACCAGGAGCCTGCACTGACGACTCAGTGCTTGCATTTTTTGAAACTTCAGAAGAGGAGGCGATAGAGCTGGAGGCTGTTTTGGCAATGTAAGCCAAAACCTGTTCCTGATGCTGCAGCTTTAAAAGCAGTTTACCTACTCCAAGTAAAGGGAGCCTTCCAGGCCTTCTTGAGCCAGACGATAACACCGGCTCAACACCTCCTGCCTTAGGTGCTATTGTGCTTATGGCACTTCCAGCAGATGCACCACCACCACCATCAGTAATAGCTGGCCCCCCACGTCCACGGCCTGTTCCACCATACTTCCTCATTTTTGTGAAAATGTACACAAAATACCAGCAGATATATGTTACTATATCATAATTGTAAATCTCCGTATATATTTCAAAGAAAAATATTTAGACTTGAGAGTCCTCAGTGGTTGATACCTTTTAATGGCTAACTGAAAAGATGGTAACAAATTGCAAGCTTTCGAGACTACTCAGGTCTCTTCATCAGGCAAAGACTAATACAAAATCTGAAGAATCACATATTTATACACAACAGGACACAGGAATAATGCAATAGGTAAGACAAGTGACGTGAAGCAGAACTGTCATTATGGCAGAGGGATGAACATAAATATTGGAACAGTTCATAGATGAGGAGTGAAAGTTTTATTACCCTCTGATTGGAGTCTGCTATTGTGTTTTGATGCCCCTAGAAAGTCAGAGAAGCAGATTCCTTAATTGATGTACACAGACATGAATCCGTGTGATATATTCATTCCAGCACTAAGAGTGTCAAAGGTCATCATAAGTTTATATTCCCAAACCTTTCTATCTTTCTCAGATTTGAAGTTAGATTTTAATACAAGTAATTCCATATATATTTCAGGAGTCTCACACAGACGCTCTCAGGCTCAGTATGGATTACACCAGAATATAAAAAGTAGAAAAAGGGTAATGTATTAGTAGTGTACAGCTGTATACAGTGTTGGGGTAATTGTAAATCTCCGTATATTTTGCCAGAGTCAGACACAGGCTCTCACAGGCTCAGTATGGATCACACCAGAATATAAAAAGTAGAAAAAGGGTAATGTATTAGTAGTGTACAGCTGTATACAGTGTTGGGGTAATTGTAAATCTCCGTATATTTTGCCAGAGTCAGACACAGGCTTTCACAGGCTCAGTATGGATCACACCAGAATATAAAAAGTAGAAAAAGGGTAATGTATTAGAAGCGTACAGCTGTATACAGGGTTGGGATAATTGTAAATCTCCGTATATTTTGCTAGAGTCAGATACTGGCTCTCACAGGCTCAGTAGTGATCACACAAGAATATAGAAAGTAGAAAAAAGGTAATGTATTTGAAGCGTATAGCTGTATATAGGGTTGGGAAATTTGAAAATCTCCGTATATTTTGCCAGATTCAGACACAGTCTCTCACAGGCTCAGTATGCATCACACCAGAATATAAAAAGTTGGGGGGTGGAGGAGGGGAGGGGGACAGCCCAGATAGGGAGGTGGAAAAAATGGCATATGTTGAGGTGTATAATGGACGTAAAGCAGCTGCAAATGGAGGAACTGGAGAAGTCCAAGGAAGAGGAGGACAAAGCGAGCCATTTTGCTGGCAACCTATGTGTCGTCAGGGGAAGGTGGGACAAAATTCTTTGAAACCCATGCATGGCTCATTTTAATGAAGGTTAGATCATCAACATTTTGCGTCGACAGACGGGTCCTTCTTTCTGTCAGGATTGATCCAGCAGCACTGAAGACTCTTTCTGATAGCACACTACCAGCAGGGCAAGCGAGCTCCTGTAAGGCATATTGTGCCAATTTAGGTCAGGTGTCCATTTTACAGGTCCAGTAGTCAAAGGGGAATGACCGGTAGGGAGAACATCGATAGGGGAGGAGAAGTAATTTTTAACCATAGTTGACAACTGCTGTCTCCTGTCTGTTGCTATAGATTCAGTATTACCAGGCGTATGATATGTCCTGGAGAAATCAGTCCACAACATGGTCATAAAACCCCTGTCTCCAACGCGACTTCGGCTGTGTGCACCACAAACACCTCTTTCATTTGGCCAAGTACGGCTCGTGGTAGAACCTGCACCACTGCTGTTTGCTGGGAATGCCTCTAACAAACGGTTTACCAGAGTTGCTTGTTTGTTCGCCAATATTAGCTCTAGGTTCTCCTGTGGCATGATGTTCTGTAATTTGCCTTTATAGCGTGGATCGAGGATGCTGGCCAACCAGTAGTCGTCATCCTTCATAATTTTGGCAATGCGGGGGTCCCTTTTTAGGATCTGCAAGGCATAATTACACATGTGGGCCAATGTTCCAGGTGTCAGTGATGCACTGCCATTGGTGGGTGGAGGAGCACTTTCTGCAAAATCCACATCCCTCCAGTCATGCACAAACCCTGGACCTGAACTTGGCAAGCCAACATTTTCTCTTGCCCCCTGAGAAGCATCCTCCTCCCCAAAATAATCATCCCCCTCATCGTCCTCTTCCTCTTTTTCCTCCACCTCGTCCAGGACAGTTCAGTGATCAGACAATGGCTGACTGTCATCAAGGCTTCCCTCTTCCTACTCTTACTCCTCAGCTGTAGACGCCTGATCCTTAATGTGCGTGAAAGTTTGCATTAGCAGATGCATAAGTGGGATGCTCATGCTTATGATGGCGTCGTCTGCGCTTACCAGCCGTGTGCATTCCTCAAAACACTGAAGGACTTTACAGAGGTCTTTCAGCTTTGACCACTGCACACCCGTCAACTCCATGTCTGCCCTCAAACTGCCAGCCCGTGTATCCTCCCATGAATGCATTACAGCCTGCCTCTGTTCGCACAGCCTCTCAACCATGTGCATGGTGGAGTTCCACCTTGTTGCAACGTCTATGATTAGGCGGTGTTTGGGGAGGTGGAGCGATCGCTGCAGCCTCTGCATGCGACTGGAGTCTATGGGCGAGTGATGGATGTGCGAGCACAGTCTTCGCACTTTATGGAGCAGGGCTGTTAACTCAGGATAATTAGTTAAGAAGCACTGCACCACCAGGTTCAAGGTGTGAGCCAGGCAAGGTATGTGTCTGAGTCTTGCCTGGCTCAAGATGTATACTGCCCAGCCATGACTCGCTGCAAGTAGTCGGCCAGTACCTCGGCGGTGTGTCTGTTGTCACCCAAAGACATCATTTTTAAAACAGCCTGCTGACGCTTGTAACTAGCTGTTTGATAGTGGGACACCTCATGTGCAACACAGGCAGTTGCGGATGGAGTGCTCATGCGACTGCGCTCTGTTGACGAGCTTTCGCTTCTGGAGGAGGAAGAGGGTCGAACGCCTACAGCCAACTGTTGCCTATACCGTGGTCTAGGCACCACTGTTCCACCGCCTCTGTCCCCTGTGGACCCTGCACCACATTAACCCAGTGCACAGTGATGGACATGTAAAGGCCCTGGCCATGCCTACTGGCCCTTGCATCTGTTGTGAGGTGCACCTTTCCACTCACTGAATGTTTGAGTGCATGGACAATGCTGTCTTTCACATGGAGGTGGAGGGCAGGGATGGCTTTTCTAGAAAAGAAGTGCAGACTGGGTAGGTCATAGCATGGGAGAGCTTAGGCCATGAGGTCTCTGAACGCTGCGCTTTCAACCAAATGGAAGGGCATCATCTCTAATGAGATCAGTTTGGCAATGAAGGCGTTCAAACCCAGCGTATGCGAATGAGAGGATGAGTACTTTCTTGTCCTAATCAGAGAGTCTGGTAGGGTGAGCTGGATTTGAGAGCTGCATATGGTGGAACTATCGGTGGACATGACTGACTGAGAGGGGGTTGGTGATGGTGGTGGTGGTGGTGATTGCCTAGATGCAGTCTTTCGTTGCAAAAACATTGTGATTCCCTGACTGCTTTGACCTTGCGACGACACCTCAACATTTCTTGCTGGTGGTGTGCCAACCGGTGGGCTTACAGAGGGGGAAGCGTTGTAGCGTTGCTGGCTAACTTCAGTCGGAGCCAGTGCACATGTGCTAACTGAGGTTTTGTAGTCCTTCCATGCTGGCAAGTACATGTTCATTAAATGCCTAAGCATGCAACTGGTATTCAAATTTCTAAGAATTTTCCCTCGGCTAAATGTCCTTCTGCACTTCTTACAGATAACCTTTGCCTCAATCAATAGGATTTTGGTCAAAAAAGTGCCACACTGGACTCTTCCTACTATGGTATAAATTTTCAGGGCATGCATTCTGTGCTAATTTGACAGTCTGGCCAAGCTGTCTTGCAACTCTTTTTTTAACACCTTTTTGGACTGCTGCGGGCCTGCCAGATAACCCCAGCTGCGATGTCGATACCTGCTGCTCCTCTTCTGAGCTAATAGCAGCGGCATCCTCTTCCTCCACTGGATGCCAATCCATGTCAACAACTGGGTCATCCATCACCTCCTCTTCAATTTCATCTGCACCTTCCTCTGTGTCACCGTGTAAGGTGGTGTAATATGCAGGAATAGGCACCTGAGTTTCATCAGGGTCACATTCTAGCTCATTAGACTGTGAGGGCAATGTAGTGCTCTGGTTGAATGTACCAGCACAATCATATAGCAGTGGCTGTGCATCAGTGCACTTCATGTCAGATTCGTGTTGGACTGGGAATTCAGGATTTGACTTGATAATCCAGGCATGGTATGTGAAAAGAGCTCCATGAAGTAATCTGAAGTGTGGGCTGCCGCATCCTTCCCTTTTGGAGGGGTGAAGAACACAAGGAAAGGGGTTGTTCCTGAACAAAAACCTGCACTGACGACTCAGTGCTTGGAGTCTTTGAAACTTCAGAAGAGGAGGCGGTAGAGCTGGAGGCTGTTTCGGCAATGTAAGCCAAAACCTTTTCCTGTTGCTCCGGCTTTAAAAGCGGTTTATGTAACCCCAGAAAAGGGAGCCTTCCAGGCCTTCTGGAGCCAGACGATGATGCAGGCTCAACACCTCCTGACTTTGGTGCTATTGTGCTTTTGGCACTACCAACACAACCATCAGTACCAGATGGCTTCCCACGCCCACATCTGTGGCCTCTTCCACCATACTTCCTCATGTTTGTGAAAATGTACCCAAAATACCAGCAGCTATATGGTACTGCATGAGAAGCGTACAGCAGTATACGGTGAGGGTGAAAAATTTTAATCTTCGTATATATTTGCTGAGTAACAGACACAGACTCCCACAGGCTCAGTATGGATTACACCAGAATATAAAAAGCAAAAAAGTGTACTGTATCAGAAGCGTACAGCCATATACAGTGCTGGGTTAATTTTAAATCTACATATATATTTCAGGAGTAACACACATGCTCACAGGCTCAGTATGGAGTACACCAGAATATGAAAAGCAGAAAAAGTGTACTGTATCAGAAGCGTATAGCAGTATACAGTGTTGGGGTATTTAACACACACGCTCACAGGCTCAGTATGGATTACACCAGAATATAAAAAGTAGAAAAAGGGTACTGTATTAGAAGTGTACAGCTGTATACAGTGTTGGGGTAATTGTAAATCTCCGTATATTTTGCAAGAGTCAGACACAGGCTCTCACAGGCTCAGTATGGATCACACCAGAATATAAAAAGCAGAAAAAGGGTAATGTATTAGTAGCGTACAGACGTATACAGTGTTGGGATAATTTTAAATCTCCTTATATATTTCAGGAGTATCACACACGCTCACATGCTCAGTATGAAGTAGACCAGAATATGAAAAGCATAAAAAGTGTACTGTATCAGTAGCGTACAGCTGTATACAGTGTTGGGGTAATTTTAAATCTCCGTATATATTTCAGAAGTAACAAACAGACGCTCACAGGCTCAGTATGGAGTAGACCAGAATATGAAAAGCATAAAAAGTGTACTGTATCAGTAGCGTACAGCTGTATACAGAGTTGGGGTTATTTTAAATCTCCGTATATATTTGAGGAGTAACACACACGCTCACTGTTAAGGGCCTGCGGAATGCACCTAATAGATATTAAGGAGAGGTGCGTTCGCAGCCCGGGTCCACCGTGCAGGCAGAGAGATGGCACTAATAGGCAGTATGAGCGAACTCTGTTATCCCGCAGAGTCGCAGATGTAAACGACGTAACACTATATGGCGGTATAGGCGAACTCTGTTATTCCACAGAGTCGCTAACTAAAATGCTGTAGCGCTATATGGCGATATAAGTGGACTCTGTTAATTCACAGAGCCGCTGTGACAAAGACTGTGTCCTGTCAGACTCACAGGGGACACAGGTGACTGCTAAGCGGATTGCAGTCTGTGGTCATGCAATCAGAACACAAGCAAAAATTTCCTCACCGGAGTAGCCGGTATTCTAATGGCATTTTCAGCCGAGCCCTGAACACGTGCATACAAAACTCCTCACTGGAGGTGCCGGTATTCTATGGGCTTATTTCAGCCGGACCTAACCACATTCATACATGACCACACTGGCGCAAGCATGTAACTGATTTGATACTAGCGCACGGCCGTGCGGTCATTCACAGCTTTTATAGTAGCAGCTACAGGACCTTCTAGAAAAGGACCAATGGGAAAGCTGCACCAGAACTAAAGCAGCTTCAGGACCTTCCTGGAGGACCAATGAGAGTCGCTGCAGTACCCGACCATGTGACCCCTGATCTCCTATGAGAGATCTTACCCTGAGCATGCTCAGAAGGGAACACACGGGACTTAGTCCCAACTACGTCTGCTTGCCGCTGACCTGCACTGGTTACAATGGCAGGACCTGGGGAGGCAGCAGTCATCCTCTGCACAGTATTAGACTGGGCGAGACGCTGGGACCGACGTCTTTGCTGAGCAAGCTCCACTGTGGCCGGAGACGGATGGGGGACCGCAGCAGGGATGGCTCGAGATTCCCCTTGTGCAGCAGTGGGAACTCGATCCCTAACATTGCCACCCCTCCTAGGGTCCCCCCTTCTTTGGGCCTTGCTACATTCAAAGGCAGCCATGAGCTGCGGAGCGTGAATATGCTCGGCAGGCTCCCAGGACCTATTCTCGGGCCAATTACCTCTCCAATCCACTAAATAAAATTTTTTGCCCCGCACCACCTTGCACCCTACAATGGCGTTCACCTCGTGATCGTCTGTAGACGAACCCGTTGTCCCGGAAGATGACTCGGAAAACCGGGACATGACCACGGGTTTCAGGAGGGACACATGAAAGGTGTCGGAGATACCTAAGCGAGGCGGAAGGGTTAAGAGATAAACCACAGGGTTGACCTGCTCGAGGAGCTTGAAGGGACCAAAAAAAGCAGAGTGCCAACTTAGTGTACTCCACTCGCAGCCTGATGTTTCGGGCGGAGAGCCACACTAGGTCGCCAGGAGTAAATGTCGGAGCGGGGCGCCGATGTGCATCGGTGGAAGACCTCATCCTCTCCTTTCTCCTTCGAGGCCTGAATGGCATCCTGAGTGTGGTCCCAAATGTCCCATGCCTCCATAGCCCAGTCTGCCACCCTGGAATCGGCGGAAGACACGGGCATGGGCACCGGTACCCGCGGATGCTGACCGTAGTTTAAGAGGAATGAGGTCTGTCCGGTGGAGTCAGCCACCGCATTATTTAGAGCAAACTCAGCCCACGGTAGCAAGGATACCCAGTCATCCTGCCTGGCTGAGACAAAATGTCGCAAGTATGTGACCAAGGTCTGGTTGGCCCTCTCTACCAACCCATTCGTCTCGGGATGATATGCCGAGGAGAGATTTAACTCAATGCTGAGTAGACGACACAGCTCTCTCCAGAACCGAGACGCAAATTGGGGAACTCGATCACTGACAATTTTATCTGGCATTCCGTGTAGACGGAAAAGGTGCCTGATAAATAATGATGCTAAGGCCCATGCAGAAGGTAACCGTGTTAACGGCACCAAGAGCACCATTTTGGAGAAGTGGTCTGTTATTACCCAGATGATGGTACAGCCCCGAAACTTGGATAAGCCCACCACAAAATCCATCCCGACCATCTCCCAAGGCCTGTCTGTCACCGGTAAAGGGAAAAGTAGCCCAGCTGGCCGTTGTCGAGGGGACTTATTCTTGTCGCAGGAGACGCACGCCTGAACGTATTCACTGACATCACTGACCATATGTGGCCACTAGTGTTGAGCGATACTTCCCGATATCAAGAAGTATTGGATTGGATTGGATCGGACCGATACCCAAAAAGTATCGGGTATCGCCGATTCCGATACCGGAAACCCAATGCAAGTCAATACAGAAACACGTAATTAAAAAAAAAAACTTTCTTTCCTTGTAAACACTGTGACATTGTGACATATATATATATATATATATATATATATACATATATTTATAGTTCATACACTTCTACATAGTAAAAAAGCCGCTGATTCAATTGCCGGGCAATGCCGGCTTTTGTGAAATTACAGAACCACCCGACATGAAATGACACATGGTTGACATAGAGTTAACCATGTCATTTCATGTACTTTGATATATGGTTTTCACTAACAATTACATGAGTGTATGTGTGTAAAATTTCACACATGTAGGGGTTAATTAAAGGTGTAAATTAGTTGTAAAAAAAACACATTTTTTTCTACAAATTTACACCTTTAATTAACCCCTACATGTGTGAAATTTTGCACACATACACTCATGTAATTGTTAGTGAAAACCATATATCAAACTACATGAAATGACATGGTTAACTCTATGTAAACCGTGTGTCATTTCATGTCGGGTCTGTAATTTCACAAAAGCCGGCAATTGAATTAGCGGCTATTATACTATGTAGAAATGTATGTACTATAAATATATATATATGTATATATATATGTGTCACAATGACATGTATATATATATATATATATATATATATATATTTTCTCAACCAGACAGACAAAGCCAGCGAGTGGGGGCAGAAAATAATAGCCCAGAGAGGGACCATTATTTTTGCCCCCCCCTGGCTACTAACATCTGCCCCCAGACAACCCAGAAAAGGCAAATCTATAATTAGATTCGCCCTTTCTGGCACTTAGCCCGTCTATTCCCATTGTCTTGTAGCGGTGGCGAATGGGTTAATAATGAGTTAAAGCCACCTTGCTATTGAAAGGTGACTTTAAGCCAGGTTAATAATTGAGAGCTGTCAATTAGACAACTATCAATTATTAATCCTATTGTATGAAATAAAAAAAAAACGCACACACATTAATGAAAAATCATTTTAATGAAATAAATACACAGTTTTTGAACATATTTTATTGTACTGTTAATCCTCGATTCCCTTGTTCTCCTGTAATAAAAATAAAATAATAAAGCAACATTATTCTTACCTATCCGACACACAGTCAGGTCCCCCGATGTAAACCTTGTGAAAGGGTTAACGTTTACTGCAGGGACCGCAGCTAATGCTGCCAGCCTTGCAGTAAACCCCCGAATGAATCTTCTCCTCTCCTGGCTGACTGGAGAGGAAGTGGTTAGCTGGGAAGCATAATTGATTGCTTCCCACTTTCACTTCAGGTCAGCCAGGGATACCGCACAGCATCAGTGACGTCAGAGGAATCCCGGCTGACCTGAAGTGAACTGATTAACAAAAATAGGGGATCCCATCGAAAAAAAAAATGGCGTGGGGTCCCCCCTATTTTTGTTAACCAGCCTGATGAAGCAGACTACTGAGGCCTGTTATTTCAGGCTGGTAAGGATCCAAGATCCATGAACTTTGCAAACCTGATAATACCAGGCCACAGCAGTCTGCTTATCTTGGCTGGTTAACAAAAATAGGGGATCCCCTCGAAAAAAAATGGCGTGGGGTCCCCCCAATTTTTGTTAACCAGCCAGATGAAGCAGACTATTGAGGCCTGGTATTTCAGGCTGGTAAAGATCCAATATCCATGAACCTTGCAAGCCTGATAATACCAGGCCACAGCAGTCTGCTTAGCTTGGCTGGTTAACAAAAATAGGTGATCCCCTCGAAAAAAATGGTGTGGTGTGGGGGTCCCCCTATTTTTGTTAACCAGCCAAGTAAAAAACAGACTGCTGCGGCCTGGTATTAAAAGACTGTCAAGGCCCATGGATTTTGGCCCTCAACAGCCTAAAAATACCAGGCTGCAGCAGCCCCACAATTGGCGCGTCCAAAGATGCGCCAATTGTGGCACTTTACCCGGCTCTTCCCACTTGCCCTGTAGCGGGGGCAAGTGGGGTAATAAGGGGTTAATGTCACCTTTGATTGAACGGTGACAATAAGCCCGGTTAATAATGGAGAGGCGTCAATAAGACACCGATTCATTATTATTCATAAAGTTTGTAAATTTTTAAAAAAATACACAGCCAGAATAAAGTCTTTTAATGAAATAAAACACCACACAGTTTTCATTATTTTTATTGTACGCTCATCCTGCGACGCCATCGATCTCCTGTAAAAAAACAAAATAACAAACCAACACAAATACTCCCTGTCTGACGCAGTCCAAAATCACGAGTGTCCCACGACGAGTCCAGCTCTGCTACATCTGGATGTCAGGCTGAGCCTGACATCCAGACTCAGCAGAGCTGCTTACCATAGGAGATTCCCCGACGGTGACGTCATCCGGTGTGCTTTACGGCCAGCTGTCGCGAGAGTACAGCTGGCCGAGATTACCCAGTACCCCGCAGCACGTGCAGTTATCGCGTGAAGCTGCACGTGACCGCCAGGGAGAGGGTAATGGCCGGTCTTCCAGGATGTGATCACCGGGGATCTCCTGCCAGGTAAGTGCTGAGTCCTGACTCCTGACAGACCCGACCGACACTGACAATGACACTTTCGGGAAGTTTCTGTGTCACGTACTTCCTCCTGTGACACAGGAACTCCCCATAGACTTTACAGGAAAACTCCGATTCCGGTATCCGATATGCAAAAAATATCGGATCTCAGAATCGGAATTCCGATACAGCGAATATCGGCCGATACCCTATATTTGCGGTACCGGAATGCTCAACACTAGTGGCCACCAGTATGTCCATGCCAGCAACTCAGATGTCCTCTTTGCCCCAAAATGTCCACCCACCCTGGACGAATGTGCCCAAGAGAGTACCTCCGGTCGCAAATTGGTGGGCACAAAAGTCTTGCCCGGAGGCACAGACTCAAGCGAAACCAGAGCCACAGTTCTTAGGCTCTCTGTGAGGACAATCAGCCGAGGCTCCTCCTCCACCTCCTCAGAAGACACCACGGAGCGAGATAGAGCGTCGGCGCGAATGTTCTTCTCACTGGAGAGGAAATGGAGGGTGAAATGGAACCAGGAGAAGAACAGGGACCATCTGGCATGATGAGAATTTAGCTGCTGGGCTGTCTGTAGGTACACCAAATTTTTGTGGTCAGTGAAGACTTGGAAGGGAAAGCGAGCCCCTCCAAAAGATGTCTCCACTCAGAGAAGGCCAACTTCATGGCTAGCAACTCCCTGTCCCCGATGGAATAATTCCTCTCCGCTGGTGTGAAGGTATTAGAAAAGATGAAGAAGGGATTCTTCCTACCTTGAGCATCCTTTTGGAAGAGGACTGCTCCAGCACCAACAGATGAGGCATCCACCTCCAATATAAACGGTTTATCAACATCGGGCGATGTAGGATGGGAGCACTAACAAAATGAGACTTAAGGGTATGCCATACTAAGCGAGATCGCTAGCGAGATCGCTAACGAGATCGCTACTGCGTCACCATTTATGACGCAATAGCGATCTCGTTAGCGACTTAGTTGTGTGTGTGACATGTAGCAGCGATGTGGCCCCTGCTGAGATGTCGCTGATCGCTTATGAACGTTCTGAGCCGTTTTTTGGTCGTTGGTGTCCCGCTGGTGAGCCTGAATCGCTGAGTGTGACACCCTTTATGAACGACTTCACCAGCGTCGCAGGTGGGACTAGGTTTTCCCAATGACCGCAGAGGTCGTTATACAGATCGCTGATGAGTTGTGCTTGGAATCTAACTAGCGATCACATAGCGATCGCACCAGCGATCTCGCCAGGTCGAGTCGTTGTCGTGATCGCTGGTGCGATCGCTAAGTGTGGCAGTGCCTTTAATAGAAGAGAAAGCCTTGGAGACCTCCTCAGACCACAATATGGGATTTGCTCCCTTCTTGATGAGGGCTACCAAGGGAGCTACCAAAGTTGAGAAATGGGGAATGAACTGGCGATAGTAATTAATGAACCCCATAAAGCGCTGCACCGCTTTAAGAGAATGGGGTTCTTGCCAGTCCATCACAGCCTGTAGTTTGCCAGGATCCATAGCCAATCCCTGGGCGGAGATGATATAGCCCAGGAAAGGTAAAGACTCCTACTCAAACACACATTTCTCCAACTTTGCATAAAGGGAATTTGCCCGAAAGAGGTCGAAGACTCTGCAGACATCCTTCGGGTGGGAGTCAATATCTGGAGAGAAGATGAGAATATCATCCAGACAGACTACGACTGAGGTGGAGAGCATATCCCGGAAGATGTCATTGACAAAGTCTTTTAAAACGGCTGGGGCATTACAGACCCCGAAGGGCATCACCAGATATTCATAATGCCCATCCTTGGTATTAAAAGCCATCTTCCATTTGTCCCCCTCAAGGATGCGAATCAGGTTATAAGCACCCCGCAGATCCAGTTTAGTAAATATCCTTGCTCCCCAGAGCCTATCAAAGAGCTCAGAAATCAGGGACAACGGGTACTTATTCTTAACGGTGATGGCGTTAAGACCCCTGTAGTCAATACATGGACGTAATTCTCCGTTCTTCTGCACGAAAAAGAACCCCGCCCCTGCTGGTGACACCGACTTCCTAATGAACCCTCTTGCCAGATTCTCCAGAATATACTGGGACATGACCTCCCTCCCAGGAATAGAGAGGGGATAAACCCTTCCCTGTGGAGGTTCGGCTCCAGGCAAGAGGTTAATAGGGCAGTCATATGGGCAATGAGGCGGAAGCGTCTCCGCAGCCTTCTTGGAGAAAACGTCTGCGTACGACTGATAACACTCGGGAAGAGGGGTAAGGTCTACGGGTATCTCTGTGGTGGTGACCTGAACGCACTCCCTGACACATTTGCCTCTACAAGAATCACGCCAACCCAGTATCCTCCCAGAGGACCACTCAAAATGGGGAGAGTGGAGACGGAGCCAAGGTATTCCCAGCAAAACCTCGTCTATACCCTCAGGAAGGATAAAAAATGACATATTCTCCTGATGGGACGGAGACATAGACAGGGTGAGAGGGACAGTCTGATGGGTGATTTGTGTGGGCAGTGTCGATCCATTCAGCACCCATACCGTCACTGGCTCGGCGAGCAACACCTGAGGCATGGTGTTGCGAGAAGCAAAGGTGGAGGACATAAAATTCCTCTCTGCCTCAGAGTCCACACAAAGCTTGACGGGAAGAGTGGATGAACCTAGGGTAATTATCCCTTTAAAGAGCACTCTTGAGGCAAAAGCCACTGCGTCTAGTGACCCTGCTCCCATGGTCACTGGACGCCACCGTTTACTCAACCGCTGTGGACATTGGTTGGCATAATGCCCCTGCTGCTGGCACACATTACAGACCACGGATGCTCGAGCGGTCCGAAACTTAGGTCCCACTCGAGAAACTTCCATGGCCTCTTGGGGTTTGGACGTCTGAACGGGGTTTCAAGAGGTTGGCAAAGGTGGGAGCCAGCCGAAACCTCTGCCTACACTGGATCCGCTCCAACTTCCGTTCGTGAAAACGGAGGTCGATGTGGGTAGATATGGAGATAAGACACTCCAGGGGCAGGAATCTCCCTGGTGCCCAAAGAGTCCTTACCATGGTACGCCAGTCCTCTTCAGTAGACTGGAATGAGGACTTTATCTGGCCATTCTAGCTCAGAGGCCAGAGTCCAAAATTGGACAGAAAACTGACTGATCAAAGTCGAACCCTGTGACATTGCCAGCAGTTGGAGTGCCATATCGTGGGTGACCTGAGGTCCTAAAAGACCTTTTTAAGAGCTTCCAAGAAATGCGGAGCACTCCGCACCACACGGTCATCGCGCTCCCACAGAGGCGTTGCCCACTCCAACGCTCTGCCCAACAGGAGAGATAATACAAAACCCACTTGTGCCCGATCCATGGGGAAACGTGCAGCCAGAAGCTCGAGCTGTATAGAGCACTGACTCACGAATCCCCGACATTGCTTGCTGTCACCAGCAAACTTGTCAGGAAGCGGGAGGTGGGATAATGTAGGGGCAGAGGTGGCAGAGGACATACTGGCTGCAGCCACGCTAGCAGCCTGAACAGCGACTGCAGTAACATCCACAGCTGAGGTTGTGCGCTCAAGAGCCGTCAATCTACCCTCCAGCTGCTGAATGTACTGCTGTAGATGCTGGTCATCCGCCATTTTACTAGCCAGACCCTGGTGCTAGTATTATGTTAATGGCCTGCGGAACGCACCGAGTAGATATTAAGGAGAGGTGCGTTCACAACCCGGGGTCCACCGTGCAGGCAGAGCCTGCTGTTAGTAAGATGGCACAAATAGGCAGTATGAGTGAACTCTGTCATCGCGCAGAGTCGCAGACGTAAATGCCGCAGCACTATAAGGCGGTATGCCGAACTCTGTTATTCCACAGAGTCACTAACTAAAATGCTGTAGCGCTATATGGCGATATAAGCGGACTCTGTTAATTCACAGAGCTGCTGTGACAAAGACTGTGTCCTGTCAGACTCACATGGGACACAGATGACTGCTAAGCGGATTGCAGTCTGTGGTCATGCAATCAGAAAACAAGCAATAATCTCCTCACCGGAGTAGCCGGTATTCTAATAGCGTTTTCAGCCGAGCCCTGAACACGTGCATACAAAACTCCTCACCGGAGGTGCCAGTATTCTAGGGGCTTATTTCAGCCTGACCTAACCACATGCATACATGACCACACTGGCGCAAGCATGTAACTGATTTGATACTAGCGCACGGCCGTGTGGTCATTCACAGATTTTATAGTAGCAGCTATAGGACCTTCCAGAAAAGGACCAATGGGAAAGCTGCTCCAGAACTAAAGCAGCTTCAGGACCTTCCTGGAGGACCAATGGGAGTTGCTGCAGTACCCGACCATGTGACCCTTGATCTATGAGAGATCTTACCCTGAGCATGCTCAGAAGGAAACACACGGGACTTAGTCCAAACTACGTCTGCTTGCCGCTGACCTGCACTGGTTACAATGGCAGGACCTGGGGAGGCAGCAGTCATCCTCTGCACAGTATTAGACTGGGCGAGACGCTGGGACCGACATTTTTGCTGAGCAGGCTCCACTGCGGCCGGAGATGGATGGGGGACCGCAGCGGGGATGGCTCGAGATTCCCCTTGTGCAGCAGTGGGAACTGGATCCCTAACACTCACAGGCTCAGTATGGATAACACCAGAATATGAAAAGCAGAAAAAGTGTACTGTATCAGTAGCGTAAAGTTGTATACAGTGTTGGGGTAATTTTAAATCTCCATATATATTTCAGGAGTAACACACAGACGCTCACAGGCTCAGTATGGAGAAGACCAGAATATGAAAAGCAAAAAAGTGTACTGTATCGGTAGCATATAGCTGTATACAGTGTTGGGGTAATTTTAAATCTCCATATATATTTGAGGAGTAACACACACGCTCACAGGCTCAGTGTGGATAACACCAGAATATGAAAGCAGAAAAAGTGTACTGTATCAATAGTGTACAGCTGTATACATTGATGGGGTAATTTTAAATCTCCGTATATATTTCATGAGTAGCACACACGCTCACAGGCTCAGTATCGATTACACCAGAATATGAAAAGCAGAAAGTGTACTGCATCAGTAGCGTACAGCTGTATACAGTGTTGGGGTAATTTTAAATCTTCTTATATATTTCAGGAGTAACACACAGACGCTCACAGGCTCAGTATGGAGCAGACCAGAATATGAAAAGCATAAAAAGTGTACTGTATCAGTAGCGTACAGCTGTATACAGTGTTGGGTAATTTTAAATCTCTGTATATATTTGAGGAGTAACACACACGGTCACAGGCTCAGTATGGAGTAGACCAGAATATGAAAAGCAGAAAAGTGTACTGTATCAGTAGCGTACAACTGTATACAGTGTTGGGGTAATTTTAACCCCTCTCTGACATTAGACGTACTATCCCGTCCATAAAACCCGTGCCATTCTGACCATGGACGGGATAGTACGTCATGCCCTTTAATGCGACATCGCGACTTAAGTAGCGGTGATCGCATTAAAATTCCGACGCCAGCTTACCTCTTGGAAGTTGGCGTCGGCATCCCGGGCTGCGTCCTCCCCCCTCAGGCCTCCCGATCGCTGTGATTGGCTGTTGAATTCTGAACAGCCAATCACAGCCTTTCTCACTGTTTCAGCCAATCAGAGCGGCTAAAACAGTGAGATCGCAGGCTAGGATCGAGTACCGATGTACTCGATCCTAGGCCTGGGCCTAGGAAAGTCCAGACCCCCCCCGGATTGGCGCGATCGCCGATCACATCGATTGCGCCAATCGCAGGGCACAGCCGCGGTATATCCGCGCTGTGCCCTGCCTGTACCTGCCTGGATCGGTGCAGTAATAGCACCGATCCTAGGCCAGGGCCTGTAGGGCATGAAGGAGCTGATTGGTGCGATCGATGTCATCGACGATCGCGCCAATCACAGGGCACAGCAGCGGTGTGACCGCTCTGTGCCCTGCTAGGTGACCTGCCGGTGACCTGCCTGGGAATCGGAGCTGTGAGCTCCGATTACTAGGCCGGTGCCTAGCAACCGGCAATGCAGGGGTCTCCTTTGATTGGTGGGATTGATGTGATCATCGATCCCACCAATGACAGGTCACAGCAGCGATGTGACCGCTCTTTGACCTGTCTGCAAACTGGATCTGACCTGTCTGACCGCACTGCAGGGGTCCTCACACTTGCTGAGGATTCCTGCTGTGCGGTCACACTGCCAGATCTCCTCCTGTGCTGGGCCTTGTGGTGCCACAGTAGCCTGTGACACCACAACTCCTGCTGAAGAGAGAAGAAAGAAGAGAGAAGAAAGAAGAGAGAAGAAAGAAGAGAAAAGAAAGAAAAGACTACAAACGTGAGTTTTTGAGCCCCGATCCCTGCCCGATCCACCCCAATCCCCCATTCCCCCCTCCCCCCTTCCCTTTCCCCTCTTTTTACCCCCCCTTTGCGCCGCCGAGCATTGATTGGTGACGCAGTTCACCCATCAACACTTTCGCACCCCCCTCCGTGCGCACATCCAGCAGCCGCAAACTTTGATAAGTGACAGCGGTCACTTATCAGAGCTCGTGCCTGCCGTTTTTTTTTTCACCCCCCCTTTCCGCCACTCCCGTGTGCACATCCAGCAGCCACGGAACTTTGATAAGTGACACCAGTCACTTATCAGAGCTCGTTCCTGCCGTTTTTTGTTTTTTTTCACCAACTTTTCCGCCACTCCCGTGCACACATCCAGCAGCCACGGAACTTTGATAAGTGACACCAGTCACTTATCAGAGCTCGTTCCTGCCGTTTTTTGTTTTTTTTCACGAACTTTTCCGCCACTCCCGTGCGCACATCCAGCAGCCACGGAACTTTGATAAGTGACACCAGTCACTTATCAGAGCTCGTTCCTGCTGTTTTTTTTTTGTTTTTTTTCACCAACTTTTCTGCCACTCCCGTGCGCACACCCAGCAGCCACGGAACTTTGATAAGTGACACCAGTCACTTATCAGAGCTCTTTCCTGCTGTTTTTTTTTTTCACCAACTTTTCCGCCACTCCCGTGCGCACATCTAGCAGCCACGGAACTTTGATAAGTGACACCAGTCACTTATCAGAGCTCGTTCCTGCTGTTTTTTTTTTTTTTTCCCACCAACTTTTCCGCCACTCCCGTGCGCACATCCAGCAGCCGCGGAACTTTGATAAGTGACACCAGTCACTTATCAGAGCTCGTTCCTGCTGTTTTTTTGTTTTTTTTTTCATCTCCCTTTCCGCCACTCCCGTGCGCACATCCAGCAGCCGCGGAACTTTGATAAGTGACAGCGGTCACTTATCAGAGCTCGTGCCTGCCAGTTTTTTTTTTCACCCCCCTTTCCGCCACTCCCGTGCGCACATCCAGCAGCCGCGGAACTTTGATAAGTGACAGCGGTCACTTATCAGAGCTCGTGCCTGCCAGTTTTTTTTTTCACCCCCTTTCTGCCACTCCCGTGCGCACATCCAGCAGCCGCGGAACTTTGATAAGTGACAGCGGTCACTTATCAGAGCTCGTGCCTGCCAGTTTTTTTTTTTTTTTCACCCCCCTTTCCGCCACTCCCGTGCGCACATCCAGCAGCCGCGGAACTTTGATAAGTGACACCGGTCACTTATCAGAGCTCGTGCCTGCCAGTTTTTTTTTCACCCCCCTTTCCGTCACTCCCGTGCGCACATCCAGCAGCCACGGAACTTTGATAAGTGACACCGGTCACTTATCAGAGCTCGTGCCTGCTGGTTTAGACTTTTTTTCACAGGCCTTTTTTTTCCCTATTCGCTTTCTTTTCTTTTAGCTTTTTCTTTTCAGCTTAGTTTACACCAATCACTATCCCCCCCCCCACACACACACAGTTATAAATAAAGTTCACACAAAGCACCACATTCACAAAAAAAATGTCCCGCCCGTCACGCTCATCCCAACAGCGCTATTCAGTGGAGGAGGCATACGCTATCCTTGCCTCCGACACTGATAGCGAGGGAGAGGATCCCACATTTCTTTATTTTTCAGATGAAGATTCTTCTTCCTCCTCATCTTCCTCCTCGGGTCCTGCGGAACCGCCACGCAGACGCCCCAGGACAGAACATGAGGCAGCGCCCGCCCCTGAAAATGAACCAGCGCACCCCTCTTCGGACCCCGTATGGACCCCGGCCCCCGAAAATTACGAGCCACTGATTCCTGATTTTGTGGCAGAATCAGGAATCAGGTTTGACTCCACCGGCTTCACAGAAATAGACTTTTTCAAAGTCTTTTTCTCTGAGGATTTAATTAACCTCATGGTGGAGCAAACAAATTTGTACGCTCGGCAATTTTTGGCGCAAAACCCCCGTTCATCATTTTCCAACTGGTCTCCTGTAGACGCAGTTGAAATGATGCAGTTTTGGGGCCTGGTCCTCCATATGGGGATCCTGAAGAAGCCAGAAATTCGGCAATATTGGAGTGTTGATATTTTATACAACACTCCACTGTTCCGAATGGTCATGGCTCGGACGCGTTTTGAGGCCATCCACAAATTCCTGCATTATAATGATAATGCACAGTGTCCCCCACGAGATGACCCCAACTTTGACCGCCTGTTCAAAGTTCGGCCGGTCATCGAACACTTCAACAAAAAGTTTGCTGAAGTGTACGTGCCCCAAAGGGACATCTGCGTGGATGAGTCCTTGGTTCATTTTAAGGGACGGCTCGCATTCCGCCAGTACCTGCCCAGCAAGAGGGCAAGGTACGGAATCAAACTCTACAAGCTGTGTGAGAGTACCTCAGGGTACACACACAGCTTTAGAGTTTACGAAGGAAAGGACACCAGGATTGTACCCCCTGAGTGTCCCCCCGTCCTGGGAGTGAGTGGGAAAATTGTGTGGGATTTGGTGCACCCACTGCTGGATAAAGGTTATCACCTTTACACTGATAACTTTTATTCCAGCATCCCACTCTACAAATCCCTCTCTGCGCGAGGTACCGCAGCCTGCGGTACCGTCCGCAAAAATCAGAGAGGCCTCCCGAAGACGCTACTTGGGCAGATGCTCAGAAAGGGTGAGAGCAGAGCCCAATGTAGCGACCACCTGTTGGTGGTCAAGTACAAGGACAAGAGGGATGTCCTTCTCTTGACCACCATACATGGTGATGGCAGCGCCCTCAGCACTGTACGGGGTACCTCTACACAGGTCCGCAAACCGGACTGTGTACTGGGGTACAATAAATACATGGGGGGTGTTGATCTCTCTGATCAACTCCTCCAACCGTACAGTGCTTTGAGAAAGGCCAAGGTGTGGTACAAGAAGCTGTCCGTGCACATCGTCCAAATGGCAATGCTCAACGCTTTCCTGCTGTCACGATGTGCACGCAACAGCGATACGACGTACCTTCAGTTTCAGGAGGTAGTGGTTAAGGCCCTGATGTTTGGCGCTCAGGAAACAGCGGGCCCCAGTACTTCCGGAACTGAAGGTGCTCGTATCATACCAGGTCAGCATTTCCCGGGGGTGGTCCCGCCAACTGGAAGAAAAGGTAAGCCACAAAAAAGGTGCCGAGTGTGTTACAAAAGGGGAATACGCAAGGACACCACTTACCAATGCGACACCTGCCCCGAAAAACCTGGCCTGTGTATGAAGGATTGTTTCAAATTGTACCACACCTCAATGCACTACTAATTTACTTTACAGGAAAGATTAGTTCCAGAAGGGGGGCACATTTAGAAAAGTTCCTTGGGAGTCTACTTTCCAAAATTATGTCACTTGTGGTTTTTTTTTACTGTTTAGGCACATCAGGGGCTCTGCAAACGGAACATGACGCCCGCAGACCATTCCATCAAAGTCTGCTTCCAAAACGTCACAATTTCCCTTCTGAGCCCCAAATTGTGCCCGAACAGTTTTTTCCCACATATGGGGTACCAGTGTACTCAGGACAAATTGAACAACAACTTTTGGTGTCCAATTTCTCCTCTTAACCTTGGGAAAATAAAAAATTGGGGACTAAAACATCATTTGTGTGAGGTAAAAAGTAGGATTTTTTTTTTCACACCTGGGCATTATAAACTTTAGTGAAACACTTGGGGGTTCAAAGTGCTCATCACACACCTAGATAAGTTCCTTAGGGGGTCTAGTTTCCAAAATGGGGTCACATGTGGGGGGTTTCCACTGTTTAGGCACATCAGGGGCTCTGCTAACGGAACATGACGCCCGCAGACCATTCCATCAAAGTCTGCATTCCAAAACGTCACTGCTTCCCTTCCGAGCCCTGCCGTGTGCCCAAACAGTGTATCCCCCAACATATGGGGTATCAGCGTACTCAGGACAAATTGGACAACCACTTTTGGGGTCCAATTTCTCCTCTTACTCTTGGGAAAATAAAAAATTGGGGACTAAAACATCACTTTTGTGGAAAAAAAAATATTTTTTTTTTCACGCCAGGGCATTATAAACGTTAGTGAAACACTTGGGGGTTCAAAGTGCTCACCACACACCTAGATAAGTTCCTTAGGGGGTCTAGTTTCCAAAATGGGGTCACATGTGGGGGGTTTCCACTGTTTAGGCACATCAGGGGCTCTGCTAACGGAACATGACGCCCGCAGACCATTCCATCAAAGTCTGCATTCCAAAACGTCACTGCTTCCCTTCCGAGCCCTGCCGTGTGCCCAAACAGTGTATCCCCCCAACATATGGGGTATCAGCGTACTCAGGACAAATTGGACAACCACTTTTGGGGTCCAATTTCTCCTCTTACTCTTGGGAAAATAAAAAATTGGGGACTAAAACATCACTTTTGTGGAAAAAAAAATATTTTTTTTTTCACGCCAGGGCATTATAAACGTTAGTGAAACACTTGGGGGTTCAAAGTGCTCACCACACACCTAGATAAGTTCCTTAGGGGGTCTAGTTTCCAAAATGGGGTCACATGTGGGGGGTTTCCACTGTTTAGGCACATCAGGGGCTCTGCAACGGAACATGCGCCGCGCCATTCCATCAAGTTGAAAAAACGTCCTTCCCTTCAGCCCTGCCGTGTGCCCAAACAGTGTTCCCCCACATAGGGGTATCAGCGTACTCAGGACAATTGGACAACACTTTTGGGTCCAATTTCTCCTCTTACCCTTGGGAAAATAAAAAATTGGGGACTAAAACATCATTTTGTGGAAAAAAATATATTTTTTTTCCAGGCTTATAAACTTGTGAACACTTGGGGTTCAAAGTGCTCACCACACACTAGATAAGTTCCTTAGGGGGTCTAGTTTCCAAAATGGGGTCACATGTGGGGGGTTTCACTGTTTAGGCACTCAGGGGCCTCAAACGAACATGGCTCCGTTGCATTCAGCAATTTTGTTGAAAGTCAAAGGGCGCTCCTTCCCTTTCAAGCCCTGCCGTGCGCCAAACAGTGTTCCCCCCACATATGGGGTATCAGCGTACTCAGGACATGTTGGACAACAACTTTTGGGTCCAATTTCTCCTCTTACCCTTGGGAAAATAAAAAATTGGGGACTAAAACATCATTTTTGTGGAAAAAATATGATTTTTTTTTCTTCACGGCTCTACATTACAAACTTGCGTGAAGCACTTGAGGGTTCAAAGTGCTCACCACACACTAGATAAGTTCCTTAGGGGGTCTAGTTTCCAAAATGGGGTCACATGTGGGGGGTTTCCACTGTTTAGGCACATCAGGGGCCCTCCAAACGCAACATGGCGTCCGTTCGCAATTCCAGCCAATTTTGGTTTGGAAAAGTCAAACGGCGCTCCTTCCTTTCAAGCCCTGCCGTGCGCCCAAACAGTGGTTCCCCCCACATATGGGGTATCAGCGTACTCAGGACATGTTGGACAACAACTTTTGTGGTCCAATTTCTCCTCTTACCCTGGGGAAAATAAAAAATTGGGGACTAAAACATCATGCTTGTGGAAAAAAATATGATTTTTTTTCTTCACGGCTCTACATTACAAACTTGCGTGAAGCACTTGAGGGTTCAAAGTCTCACCACACATCTAGATAAGTTCCTTAGGGGGTCTAGTTTCCAAAATGGGGTCACATGTGGGGGGTTTCCACTGTTTAGGCACATCAGGGGCCCTCCAAACGCAACATGGCGTCCGTTCCAATTCCAGCCAATTTTGGTTTGGAAAAGTCAAACGGCGCTCCTTCCCTTTCAAGCCCTGCCGTGCGCCCAAACAGTGGTTCCCCCCACATATGGGGTATCAGCGTACTCAGGACATGTTGGACAACAACTTTTGTGGTCCAATTTCTCCTCTTACCCTTGGGAAAATAAAAATTTGGGGACTAAAACATCATGTTTGTGGAAAAAATATGATTTTTTTTCTTCACGGCTCTACATTACAAACTTGCGTGAAGCACTTGAGGGTTCAAAGTGCTCACCACACATCTAGATAAGTTCCTTAGGGGGTCTAGTTTCCAAAATGGGGTCACATGTGGGGGGTTTCCACTGTTTAGGCACATCAGTGGCCCTCCAAACGCGACATGGCGTCCGTTCGCAATTCCAGCCAAATTTGGTTTGGAAAATTCAAACGGCTCTCCTTCCCTTTCGAGCCCTGCCGTGCGCCCAAACAGTGGTTCCCCCCCACATATGGGGTATCAGCGTACTCAGGACATGTTGGACAACAACTTTTGTGGTCCAATTTCTCCTCTTACCCTTGGGAAAATAAAAATTTGGGGACTAAAACATCATGTTTGTGGAAATAATATGATTTTTTTTCTTCACGGCTCTACATTACAAACTTGCGTGAAGCACTTGAGGGTTCAAAGTGCTCACCACACATCTAGATAAGTTCCTTAGGGGGTCTAGTTTCCAAAATGGGGTCACATGTGGGGGGTTTCCACTGTTTAGGCACATCAGGGGCCCTCCAAACGCGACATGGCGTCCGTTCGCAATTCCAGCCAATTTTGGTTTGGAAAAGTCAATCGGTGCTCCTTCCCTTTCGAGCCCTGCCGTGCGCCCAAACAGTGGTTCCCCCCACATATGGGGTATCAGCGTACTCAAGACATGTTGTACAACAACTTTTGTGGTCCAATTTCTCCTCTTACCCTTGGGAAAATAAAAATTTGGGGACTAAAACATCATGTTTGTGGAAAAAATATGATTTTTTTTCTTCACGGCTCTACATTACAAACTTGCGTGAAGCACTTGAGGGTTCAAAGTGCTCACCACACATCTAGATAAGTTCCTTAGGGGGTCTAGTTTCCAAAATGGGGTCACATGTGGGGGGTTTCCACTGTTTAGGCACATCAGGGGCCCTCCAAACGCGACATGGCGTCCGTTCGCAATTCCAGCCAATTTTGGTTTGGAAAAGTCAAACGGCGCTCCTTCCCTTTCAAGCCCTGCCGTGCGCCCAAACAGTGGTTCCCCCCACATATGGGGTATCAGCGTACTCAGGACAAGTTGGACAACAACTTTGTGGTTCAATTTCTCCTCTTACCCTTGGGAAAATAAAAATTTGGGGACTAAAACATCATGCTTGTGGAAAAAATATGATTTTTTTTCTTCACGGCTCTACATTACAAACTTGCGTGAAGCACTTGAGGGTTCAAACTGCTCACCACACATCTAGATAAGTTCCTTAGGGGGTCTAGTTTCCAAAATGGGGTCACATGTGGGGGGTTTCCACTGTTTAGGCACATCGGGGCCTCTCCAAACGCGACATGGCGTCTGTTCTCAATTCCAGCCAATTTTGGTTTGGAAAAGTCAAACTGCGCTCCTTCCATTCCGAGCTCTGCCGTGTGCCCAAACAGTGGTTTTCCCTCACATATGGGGTATCGGCGTACTCAGGAGAAATTGCACAACAACTTTATCAGTCCTTTTTCTCCTTTTTCCCTTGTGAAAATAAAAAAAATGTTTGTAAAAGATCATTTTTGTGACTAAAAAGTAAAATGTTAATTTTTTCCTTCCACGTTGCTTCAGCTCCTGTGAAGCACCTGAAGGGTTAATAAACTTCTTGAATGTGGTTTTGAGTACCTTGAGGGGTGTAGTTTTTAGAATGGTGTCACTTTTGGGTATTTTCTGCTATATAGACCCCTCAAAGTGACTTCAAATATGAGGTGGTCCCGAAAAAAAATGGCTTTGTAAATTTTGTTGTAAAAATGAGAAATCGCTGGTCAACTTTTAACCCTTATAATTTCCTAACAAAAAAAAATTTTGCTTCCAAAATTGTGCTGATGTAAAGTAGACATGTGGGAAATGTTATTTCTTAACTATTTTGTGTGACATATTTCTCTGTTTTAAGGGAATAAAAATTCAAAGTTTGAAAATTGCAAAATTTTCAAAATTTTTGCCATATTTGCGTTTTTTTCATAAATAAATGCAAGTTATATGGAAGAAATTTTACCACTATCATGAAGTACAATATGTCACGAGAAAACAATCTCAGAATCGCGAAGATCCGTTGAAGCGTTCCAGAGTTATAACCTCATAAAGAGACAGTGGTCAGAATTGTAAAAATTGGCCCGGTCATTAACGTGCAAACCACCCTTGGGGGTGAAGGGGTTAAATCTCTGTATATATTTCAGGAGTAACACACAGACGCTCACAGGCTCAGTATGGAGCAGACCAGAATATGAAAAGCAGAAAACGTGTACTGTATCAGTAGTGTACAGCTGTATACAGTGTTGTTGCAATTTTAAATCTCCGTATGTATTTCAGGAGTAACACACACGCTCACAGGCTCAGTATGGATAATACCAGAAAGTGAAAAGCAGAGAAAATGTGCTGCATCAGTAGCGTACAGCTGTATACAATGTTGGGGAAATTTTAAATCTTTGTATATATTTCATGAGTAACACTCGCTCACAGGCTCAGTATGGAGTAGACCAGAATATTAAAAGCATAAAAAGTGTAATGTATCAGTAGCGTACAGCTATATACAGTGTTGGGGTAATTTTAAATTGCTGTATATATTTGAGGAGTAACACACACGCTCACATGCTCAGTATGGACTTCATCAGAATATGAAAAGCCTAAAAAGTGCACTGTATCATTAGCGTACAGCTGTATACAGTGTTGGGGTAATTTTAAATCTTTGTATATATTTGAGGAGTAACACACACGCTCACAGACTCAGTATGGATTACATCAGAATATGAAAAGCATAAAATGTGTACTGTATCAGTAGCGTACAGCTGTATACAGTGTTGGGGTAATTTGAAATCTCCATATATATTTCAGGAGTAACACACAGACGCTCTCTCAGTATGGATTTGACCGTAATACAGAAGGCAGAAAAACGGTACTGTATCAGAAGATAACAGTTGCATATGGTTTTGGGGAAAAATTTAATCTCCGTATATATTTCCGTAGTCACACACAGATAGTCAGCATGTAGTTGTCCGTGATACCAGCCGGTACAAGGTAGTGTGAGGAGCATACAGCTCTTACGGTGTGGGAAAAAATGAACGCTCTGTAACTGTGCAGAAAAAAAGAATAAAATTATCAATGCTGTGTAGGTGCTGTGTTAAAAAGCACTCTGCACATGGGGGCAGATGTTAGTAGCCAGGGGGGGCCCAAAAATAATGGTCCCTCTCTGGGCTATTATTATCTGCCCCCACTCGCTGGCTTTCCCTGTCTGGTGGAGAAAATACCGCGGGAGCCCACACATTTTTTTTCAACGAATTTACACTTTTAATTAACCCTACATGTATGAAATTTTGCACACATACACACATGTAATTGTTAGTGAAAACCATATATCAAACTACATGAAATGACATGGTTAACTGTATGTAAACCATGTGTCATTTCATGTCAGGTGGTTCTGTACTTTCACAAAAGCCGGTAATTGAATTAGCGGCTATTATACTATGTAGAAGTGTATGAACTATAAATATATATATATATATATGTGTCACAATGACATGTATATATATATATATATATATATTTGTAATCTATGTGTATATATCTAGTGTTTACAAGGAAAGAAAGGGTTTATTTTAATTCCGATATTTCTGTCCCATTGACTTGCATTGGTTTCCGGTATCGGAATCGGCAATGCCTGATACTTTTTGGGTATCGGTCCGATCCAATCCGATCCGATATTTCATGATATCGGAAAGTATGGCTCAACACTAGTCGTGACTAGAGTTGAGCGAAACAGGTCGTTCATTTTCAAAAATCACCGATTTTCGCCAAAGTCGGGTTTCATGAAACGAAACCCAACCGTGGCGTGCAGTCGGCCGAACGCTCGGCGACCAATTTGGCAAAAAAGTCAGGCCGGGTTTCGCCGCTGCAAATTCCCTGCCCAAGCAGAGTCATTGGCTGAGCCGCCCGCCGGTTTAGCCACTGAACGGCGCGGGATTCAAATCCCCCGCCAAAGAGGCGCCGCTCGTTGGCAGAGCAGTCGGGCTGCTCAGCCAATGAGCGTCGTGGGATTCAAATCCCCCGCCATTGGCTGAGCGGTCCGCCCGGCTTTGTGTGTGTGTGTGTGTGTATGCAGGCATGATCCGATGGGACAACAAGTCCCATCCGGCTATGCCTGCTGCACTGAGTCTGTGTGTCTGTGCGTGTGTGTGCGCGCGCGCGATACTGTGTGTGTATATGCAGGCATAGTACGATGGGACTACAAGTCCCATCCGGCTATGCCTGCTACACTGTCAGTGAGTGACACATTAGCGAATGATGGGACAGTAGAAGTCCCATCATCCAGCTAATGTGTTGAAGGTAAAAAAAAAATACATTTCATACAGAACATATAGCACAGAACATACGCATAACATACAACACATAACATACAGTACATACATATAACACAACACATAACATACATATAACACACGACACATAACATACAGTACATACATATAACACATAACATACAGAACATACATATAACATACAACACATAACATACAGTACAGACCAAAAGTTTGGACACACCTTCTGATTCAACGATTTTTCTGTATTTTCATGACTGCGAAAATTGTAGAATCACACTGAAGGCATCAAAACTATGAATTAACACATGTGGAATTATACATTACACTTTACAAAAAAAGTGTGAAACAACTGAAAATATGTCTTATATTCTAGGTTCTTCAAAGTAGCCACCTTTTGCTTTGATTACTGCTTTGCACGCAGATAAGGTGAACGGATGGACTCTACATGCCTGGTTTCTACCGTGAAGCATGGACGAGGAGGTGTGATGGTGTGGGGGTGCTTTGCTGGTGACACTGTTGGGGATTATTCAAAATTGAAGGCATACTGAACCAGCATGTCTACCACAGCAATGTGCAGCAGCATGCTATTCCATCCGGTTTGCGTTTAGTTGGACCATCATATATTTTTCAACAGGACAATGACTCCAAACACACCTCCAGGCTGTGTAAGGGCTATTTGACCCAGAAGGAGAGTGATGGGGTGCTACGCCAGATGACCTGGCCTCCACAGTCACCAGACCTGAACCCAATCGAGATGGTTTGGGGTGAGCTGGACAGCTCACCGCTTCAATTTTGAATAATACCCAACAGTGTCACCAGCAAAGCACCCCCACACCATCACACCACCTCCTCCATGCTTCACGGTGGGAACCAGGCATGTAGAGTCCATCCGTTCACCTTTTCTGCGTGCAAAGCAATAATCAAAGCAAAAGGTGGCTACTTTGAAGAACCTAGAATATAAGATATATTTTCAGTTGTTTCACACTTTTTTGTAAAGTGTAATGTATAATTCCACATGTGTTAATTCATAGTTTTGATGCCTTCAGTGTGATTCTACAATTTTCATAGTCATGAAAATACAGAAGAATCTTTGAATGAGAAGGTGTGTCCAAACTTTTGGTCTGTACTTTATATATATATATATATATACATATATATATATATATATATATATGTATATATATATATATATAGGTCATACACTTATACATAGCCGAATAGCCACTAATTCAATTGCCGGCTTTAATTACAGAATCCGACATGAAATGACACATGGTTTAGATACGGTAAACCATTTCATTTCATGTAGTTTGAAAAATATGCAATTTTTAATTGCACCCTCAGTTTTCCATCCGTTTGCCCTTCGTATGCAATGCGATTTAAACATGACGTTTGACATAGAGCAGTTCTCTGTATGTAAAAACTCATGTTAAAATGACATTGTAAAAAAAAACTACACCAAAGGAAAATAATTATATATAGATATATATCATACACTTATACATAGCAGAATAGCCGCTAATTCAATTGCCGGCTTTCATTACAGAATCCGACATGAAATGACACATGGTTTACATACAGTAAACCATTTCATTTCATGTAGTTTGATATATGGTTTTCACTAACAATGACATGAGTGTATGTGTGCAAAATTTCATACATGTAGGGATTAATTAAATGTGTAAATTTGTTGAAAAAAAAATGCATGGGCTCCCGTGGTATTTTCTCCACCAGACAGGGTAAGCCAGTGAGTGAGGGCAGAAGATAATAATAGCCTAGGGAGGGTGCATTTATTTTGTGCCCCCCCGGCTACTAACATCTGCCTCCAGGCACCCCAGAAAAGGCAAATCTATAATTAGATGCGCCCTTTCTGGCACTCACTGGCTTTCCCTGTCTGGTGGAGAAAATACCGCGGGAGCCAATGCATTTTTTTCAACAAATGTACACATTTAATTAACCCCTACATGTATGAAATTTTGCACACATAATATCAACCCACAGCTAGCCTTTACTGGCTATTAAAATAGGGGGACCCACAAAAAAAATGACGTGGGGTCCCCAAGTAATTTAAAGCCAGAAAGGCTACGCAGACAGCTGCGGGCTGATATTCATAGCCTAGGAAGAGGCCATAGATATTGGCGCACCCCCCTGGCTAAAAATACCAGCACCCAGCCGCCCCAGAATTGGCGCATCTGTGCGATGCGCCATTTCCGGCACTTAGCCCCTCTCTTCCCACTCCCCTGTAGCGGTGGGATATGGGGTAATAAGGGGTTAATATCACCTTGCTATTGTAAGGTGATATTAAGCCCGGTTAATAATAGAGAGGCATCCATAAGACGCCTATCCATTATTAATCTTAAATTAATAAAGGGTTAAAAAACAACACACGCATAAGAATAAATTATTTTAATGAAATAAAACACAACATGGTTTTCATATCTTTATTATACACTCAGATCCAAGCGACGCCCTCAATCTCCTGTAATAAAACGTAAAAAAATAAAACAACCGTATACTCCCTGTCCGACGCAGTCCAATTAATAACTAATGTCCCATGACGGTCTCCCCTATAGAACAGTGACATCAGGTGATGCCACTGCTCTGTAGGGCCTCCCAGTGATGCACTGATAGGAGACAATGGCTCCTGCAGTGTATCACTGAGTTCGTTCTCTCATTTTATGGCAATGCTGCTTGGGAATTTTCACACCCAGCTTTGCCGGTGAGAGAATAAACTGTATTGACGTCATTCTCTCCCGGCGGCAGAGCGGTACACACAGCAGAGGTTTAACCTCTGCTGTAAGTGTATCACAGGGGTGATGTAGAGAGCTGACATCACCCAATGTCAGTGTTGTACACCAGAGATCTTCGTGGGACACTCGATAATAACTGGACTACGGCGGACAGGTGATGTATAGGTTGCTTTATTATTTTATTTTTATTACAGGAGAACAAGGGATTCGGATGGAGTACCAGTAAAATAAAATATGGTCAAAAGCTATGTGTATTTCTTTCATTACAATCATTTTTAATTAATGTGTGTGTGTGTTTTTTTAACCATTTAATACAATAGGTTTAATAATCGATAGTTGTCTAACTGACAACTCTCCATTATTAACCTGGCTTAAAGTCACCTTCCAATAGCCAGGTGGCTTTAACTCATTATTAACCCATTAGCCACCGCTACAGGGCAATGGGAATAGACGGGCTAAGTGCCAGAAAAGGTGCATCTAATCATAGATTTGCCTTTTCTGGGGTGGCTGGGCGCAGATGTTAGTAGCCAGGAGGAGCACAAAACAAATGCACCTTCCCTAGGCTATTATTATCTTCCCCCACTCACTGGCTTTCCTTGTCTGGTGGAGAAAATACCGCGGGAGCCCACACAGTTTTTTTCAACAAATTTACACATTTAATTAACCCCTACATGTATGAAATTTTGCACACATACACTAATGTAATTGTTAGTGAAAAATATACATCAAACTACATGAAATTAAATGGTTAACTGTATCTAAACCATGTGTCATTTCATGTCGGATTCTGTATTGAAAGCCGGCAATTGAATTAGCGGCTATTCTGCTATGTAGCATTGTATGACCGATTTTAACATGAGTTTTTACATACAAAGAACTGCTCTATGTCAAACGTCATGTTTAAATCGCATTGCATACAAATGGCAAATGGATGGAAAATTGAGGGTGCAATTAAAAATTCCATATTTTTCAAACTACATGAAATGAAATGGTTTACTGTATCTAAACCATGTGTCATTTCATGTCGGATTCTGTAATTAAAGCCGGCAATTGAATTAGCGGCTAATCTGCTATGTATAAGTGTATGAACTCTCTCTCTATATATATATATATATATATATTATATATATATATATATATATATACATACAGTTATATGAAAAAGTTTGGGCACCCCTATTAATCTTAAGCTTAATGTTTTATAAAAATTGGTGTTTTTGCAACAGCTATTTCAGTTTGATATATCTAATAACTATTGGACACAGTAATGTTTCTGCTTTGAAATGAGGTTTATTGTACTAACAGAAAATGTGCAATCTGCATCCAAACAAAATTTGACAGGTGCATAAGTATGGCCACCCTTATCATTTTCTTGTTTTAAATACTCCTACCTACTTTTTACTGACTTACTAAAGCACTTTTTTTGGTTTTTTAACTCATTGAGCTTTGAATTTCATAGCCAGGTGTATGCAATCATGAGAATAGCTACTTAAAGTGGCCACTTGCAAGTTGTTCTCCTGTTTGAATCTCCTCTGAAGAGTGGCATCATGGGCTCCTCAAAACAACTGTCAAATGATCTGAAAACAAAGATTATTCAACATAGTTGCTCAGGGGAAGGAAACAAAAAGCTGTCTCAGAGATTTAACCTGTCAGTTTCCACTGTGAGGAACATAGTAAGGAAATGGAAGAACACAGGGACAGTTCTTGTTAAGGCCAGAAGTGGCAGGCCAAGAAAAACATCAGAAAGGCAGAGAAGAAGAATGGTGAGATCAGTCAAAGACAATCCTCAGACCACCTCCAGAGAGCTGCAGCATCAACTTGCTGCAGATGGTGTCACTGTGCATCGGTCAACTATACAACGCACTTTGCACAAGGAGAAGCTATATGGGAGAGTCATGCGAAATAAGCCGTTTCTGCAAGCACGCCACAAACAGAGTCGGCTGAGGTATGCAAAAGCACATTTGGAGAAGCCAATTTCTTTTTGGAAGAAGGTCCTGTGGACTGATGAAACCAAGATTGAGTTGTTTGCTCATACAAAAAGGCCTTATGCATGGCGTCAAAAAAACACAGCATTCCAAGAAAAACATTTGCTACTCACAGAAAAATTTGGTGGAGGTTCCATCATGCTTTGGGGCTCTGTGGCCAATGCCGGTACCGGGAATCTTGTTAAAGTTGAGGGACGCATGGATTCCACTCAGTATCAGCAGCTTCTTGACAATAATGTTCAAGAATCAGTGACAAAGTTCACTCAGATCCATGCGACGCCCCCGATCTCCTGTAATAACACGTAAAAAAAATAAAACAACCGTATACTCCCTGTCCGACGCAGTCCAATTAATAACGAATGTCCCACGATGGTCTCCCCTATAGAACAGTGACATCAGGTGATGCCACTGCTCTGTAGGGCCTCCCAGTGATGCACTGACAGGAGACAATGGCTCCTGCAGTGCATCACTGAGTTTCATTCTCACTTTATGGCAATGCTGCATGGGAATTTTCTCACCCAGCATTGCCAGTGAGAGAATGAAAGAAAGTGACGTCATTCTCTCCTGGCATCTGATGTCAGTGTATCGCAGGGGCGGTATAGAGCGCTGACATCATCCGATGTCAGCGTTCTATACCGGAGATTGTCATGGGACACTCTTTATTATCTGGACTACGGAGGACAGGTGATGTATAAGTTGCTTTATTATTTTATTTTTATTACAGGAGACGATGGCATCGGGGAATAGGTGATTGGTGAGTATGTGCTCTTTGTTATGAGTTGTATGTTATGTGTATGTTCTGTATATTATGTGTTATGTGTATGTTATGTATGTTATTGTTATGTGTATGTTATGTATGTTATATGTATGTTCTGCATGTTATGTGTTATATGTATGTTCTGTATGTTATGTGTTGTATGTTATATGTATGTTATATGTATGTACTGTATGTTATATGCATGTTACGTGTTGTATGTTATATGTATGTTATGTGTTGTATGTTATATGTATGTTATGTGTTGTATGATATTTGTATGTACTGTTTGTTATGTGTTATATGTATGTTCTGTATGTTATGTGTTATATGTATATTCTGTATGTAATGTGTTGTATGTTATATGTATGTTATATGTTTGTACTGTATGTTATATGTATGTTATGTATTGTATGTTATATGTATGTTATGTGTTGTATGTACTGTATGTTATGTGTTACATGTACAGTATGTTCTGTATGTTATGTGTTATATGTATGTTCTGTATGTTATGTGTTATATGTATGTTATATGTATGTTATGTGTTGTATATTATATGTATGTTATATGTATGTTCTGTATGTTATATGTATGTTACGTGTTGTATTTTATATGTATGTTATGTGTTGTATGTTATATGTATGTTAAGTATTGTATGTTATATGTATGTTATGTGTTGTATGTACTGTATGTTATGTGTTATTTGTATGTTTTGTGTTGTATGTTATATGAATGTACTGTATGTTATGTGTTATATGTATGTACTGTATGTTATGTGTTATATGTATGTTATGTGTTGTATGTTATGAGTATGTTCTGTGTTATATGTTCTGTATGTTGTGTATGTAATGTATGGTTTTTATTACATTCAACACATTAGCCGGATGATGGGACTGCTACTGTCCCATCATTGGCTAATGTGTCACTCACTGACAGTGTAGCAGGCATACCTGAATGGGACTTGTAGTCCCATCGGACGATGCCTGCATACAAGCACACACAGACTGACAGTGTAGCAGGCATAGCCGGATGGGACTTGTAGTCCCATTGGACGATGCCTGCATACACGCATACACAAACTGACAGTGTAGCAGGCATAGCCGGATGGGACTTGTAGTCCCATCGGACGATGCCTGCATACGCGCACACACAAACTGACAGTGTAGCAGGCATAGCTGGATGGGACTTGTAGTCCCATCAGACGATGCCTGCATACACACAAACACAAAGCCGGGCAGCACCGCTCAGCCAATGGCGGGGGATATGAATCCAGCGACGCTCATTGGCTGAGCAGAAAGCCGGCTCTGCCAATGAGCGATGCCGCTTTGGCGGGGGATTTGAATCCCGCGATGCTCATTGGCTGAGCCGGCGGGCGGCTCAGCCAATGAGCTGTGCCGGCACGGCTTTGGCAGAGAATTTGAATCCCGCGATGCTCAAAGCCGCGCCGGCATCCCTCTTTGGCTGAGCCGCCCGCCAGCGCTGAAAATGGGCACTGCAGATGTGTTTACTGTCCTCCCCCCTGCCGACATTGCTTCCCCATTGACTTGCATTGAGTTTCGTGTTTCGGCTGAAACCCGACTTTTCACGCTAGTCGGCCGATTTCACTCGACCCGACTTTTGCGAAAGTCGGGTTCTGTGAAACCCGACTCGACCAGAAAAAACGGAAAGTCGCTCATCTCTAGTCGTGACTGCATCACTTCATGTATGTGCAGCAAAATTCAGCATAACCTCCTTGTCTACATCCTTCTCCATCTCCATGCTGAGCTGTGTGCCTCTGGGTTCACACCAAGTGGGATCTACAACCTCATTGTCATCCTCTCTGTTCTCACACTCTTCACCCTGAGAGTCATCCTCCTCCTCTTCCTGCCCTTACACCACAGTACAGTCCATGTGTGCCTCTGGTATCTGAGTCTCATCAGGATCACCTCTACCCCTGGTTGTTAACATCTGATGATGAAGGTCTGGATTCTGCTCAGACCCTACTTTGTCCAGCACAGGATCCAACATGAAAACATTTTGTACATTGGTGCAGATGCTTTGCTACTCAGGATTTTGCAAATCTTTGGAGCATAATTCTGATGCCCATGTAATAGAATTTCTGAACAGCTCTGCAGAATGGCCCATCTATTGTTCCCCACAGTCAGTCTGTCATTTGGAAATTTGTAACAAAGGGAGAACAAGTGTTATTGGGGTGTCACTGCTGAGGATTATACTGTGTGTGATGTTAATGTTTAGGAATAGGAGTAGAGGCCACTTGATGCATCGCTTGCCATCCACTGGAGCCCCTGCTCTTTCTGATCCTGTCACGCTTGGTGAAGGATAAACAAGTGCACAACAATGGGGAGAAGGAAGAGAGAGTCCAAGCACTAGGGAAGGGGGAGTGGAGGCCTCTATGACAGATCTGATAACACCTGCCCTACCGTCCCTAAATTGGGTCCTCATAAATCATCAAGCAGGAACATAAGACCTATATCTCCCTAGAGCTAGACCTTGGATAGGGAGGGGAAAGGGATGAGCACTGGTCAATCCCCACTATAAACTAAAGACAAAAAGGTAGGCAGACAAAGGAACACTTAGCTTGAGAAGACTACCACTACATAATGTCAGCAATCCTCCAAGGGTCATCAGGGAAGCCACTAACTGACTGTTAGAGCTTCCAAAAAGGCTGAGGTAAATAGAACTAGCACCAGCAGCATGCTATAGATGCTAAATGAATTTAAGCCTTCTTGGGCCGAGACCTGTGGAACACATTGTGAATTCCAAGGTCCTGGGATAACTCAAGATGAAAAGCTGCAGGGTAAATGACGGCAGTGATTTTATTGGGTCCAATAAACCTGGTTTCCAGGAAGAGATCTACAACTTGATATTCCTAGAAGACAATCATACAAAGTCATTCACACTTCAGTCCGGACTTGGAAAGCATTTTCTGACAGCCATACATTTGTACCTGTCTTCCATGACCCTGTTAGGAATGTGTAGTGGCAGAAAAGGACAAGACTAATGGGTATGCGATACTCTAGAACATGCACAAACATTACAAGTAGACACCTATTCAACCACATCCCGATGTAACCCCAATCACCAAAAAACAATGAAAAAGGAGGTCAGCAGTTGCCCTACAAGCTGGATGATCAGCAAGTACAGAGTTATAATATTCTCTAATAACTTTGCAGAGCAGATTAGATGGTACAAATAATCTCCCCGAAGGTCAGAAGATTGGGGTGTCCACCTGAGCCTCCAACACCTCACTCTCCAGGTCAAGGTATAAGGCCGAGATGCATACCCCTTTTTGTAAAATTGAGGCAGGGTCCTCAAAGCCAGATAATAAAGCTAGTAAGGTCCCTGTAGATACTGCAGAAAGGGAAACGTTCAGGCAGTTACCATGACAGTAATCTCCCCACTATGCAATTTCTCTGGATTGCCAATCCAGTTGGATTATGCTTCACCAACCAGGGTAAACACAGAACAATTGGAGTATGGAGTTCTTCCAGGACATAATAAAGGATTACTTCATAATGAAAAGACCCCACCATTAGTCTTATGTTGAGATTCAATGAACAATTGTATTGCCAAATTTTTAACACTAAGGTTTGGATATGGCTTTAAAGAGGGCTGCTGTTTGCGATAAAACGCAATTTTATTTCAAAATACAAAATTAAAGAAATAGTATGTTTGCGTATACTTTTGTGTATTTTAACATAAAAAGGTTAAGCACATATAAAGATTCAATACTTATAAAGATTAAGTACATATACTCACATCATCACCAAGGAGCTTTTCAAACATCATCCATCTGGAATATCTGAGAAGCAAGCACCAAGACAGAGAACCCCTGGGAAATTCACAATATTGCATGGGCATCCCCACTTATGCGGGTATCACAACAATGTACATGTATAAGTAGAGGTACCCAACTTTCTGCCTCTGTTTTAGTCATGTTTCTCTGGTCTTATATAGAGATTTGCACTTTGTTGTAACTCTGGTTTAGCCTTGCCTTCTAGTGGCCATATTTTGGGATAAGATGAGTTAGAGAAACCAGGCAAACATCAGACAATGGAGCACTAAACCCACATAATTCAAAAGCTCCCAAGAAAACTTAAGTCCACAACAGACAGAGGTCCAATAAACCCCAATGTTTTACAACAACAAATAACAAGCATAGAAAAGCATAGAACTATTTATGAGGTAAAAATTTTTAGAAAATAAGTAAACAGTTATCAAGATTGTTTCACTATGAGCGTTGTCTGTCTGTAAATATATGACCAGCAATGCTGCTCTGTCATGGTCTGAAAACCTGTCTGGGAGGGTAATTTTGGGTTCAAGCTGGACTGGCCTACCTGTAAAGTCCCCCAAAATAAGAGCGTTCAGCCACTGCCGTTGCTGCTGAAACTCAGAACGAAGGTCAGTCACCTCCTGTGCCAGCACAGAAATGGGATCCATGAACCTGGAAAAAGAAAAAACCCACACCGAAAAAACACACCAAAAAAACCCATGTGTCAATGCGCAACAATGGGGAGAGGGAAGGGAGAGACGTGCACTAGGGAAAGGGGAGAGGATATCCCTAGACAGATCTTATAACACCCTACCTGCCCTACCATCTCTAAATTGGTTCTACACCAATCTCCAAGCAGGAACCTAAGCCCTGTATCTCCTTAGAGCTAGGCCCTCGATGGGGAAGGGGAGGGGATGAGCACTGGTCAATTCCTACTGTAAACTAAAGACAAAAAGGTAGACAGACAAGGGAACACTTAGCTTGATAAGACCACAGCTACATGACTCCAGCAATCCTTCAAGGTTCCTCAGGGAAACCACTAACCGACTATTAGAACTTCCAACAAGGCTGAATTAAGTAGAGCTAGCACCAGCAGCATACTGCAGACGCTGAACGAATTTTAACCCTCGCCAGGCTGTCTAATCAGCACCAGACGGTGGAGGAAACCGCTGGTTCCTAAAGGGACAAAGATATCGCTCCACAACAGAGATAGAAAATTCAAGAAGGTGCTTGAGTTTATTGCAATGACCTTCTGCAGCCATATCCAAGATGACTGTCAGTCACCCCTGACACACCCGTGACAGATCCTCATCTACAAGGCGTACCACTGTCCGGCTGCCAAACAAAGGAAGTCTAGTAGCCCATCCAGTAAACAGATGTTGTTAGATTTTTTTGCTTAAGATGAGACAGTGTTTGCTTTCATTAAAATTAACATGTACACGTTGAACACCAAGCCTATTCCCCGTTCCACCATGACCTTGCTTTTTCCTTCTCATGTTGTATGTACCTTTCCCCTCTTTTAACCTGCTTTTCCACAACCTTATGCCCACACCTGTCAGTCACCTGTCACTAAATGAACAATACTCTTATACCTAATGATTTTGAGCAAATCCAGCCTCCTGATTCCTCAATGCAATCCAATTTTAGCCCAAATGATTTGGATTAGCAAATGGGGCCTCCTGACTGAAACACACTTTTAGCACATCTAGTTAGATCCTGGAAGATTGATTTCACACAGGACAGGATCCTATCTAACTAAATGACAAGTTCACTTACAGCAGCAGGAGGAGTCTCTCTGTGCCGTTACACTAACAAAATGGCACCAGCAAAACAAGATGTCTGCTTTTTATATGGAGAGGGACGTGATTTCGGCAGCCAATCACAGAAGACCTTGAGTCATGACGTTGTGGATTGTTTCTGCACCCTTATTGGCTGCCAAAATGTGCAGTGAGAGAAATAACTATGGATTCCTTGCTGATTTTGTAAGTTTGCCCACTTACAAAGACATAAACAGTCTATAATTTTAAAATTCTGTGAGTGATTTGGAGACGGGGTTGTAGTCAGATAAGACAAAATTTAGCTCTTTGGCATTAACTCAACTCGCTGTGTTTGGAGGAAGAGAAATGCTGTCTATGACCCAAAGAACAATGTCCCCACTGTTAAACATGGAGGTGGAAACATTATGTTTTGGGGGTGTTTCTCTGCTAAGGTAACAGGACTACTTCATCACATTAATAGGAGAATTGATGGAGCCATGTACCGTAAAATCCTGAGTGACAACCTCCTTCCCTCCGCCAGGACATTAAAAATGGGTCATGGCTGAATCTTCCAGCGAGACAATGATCCAACACATACAGCCAAGACAAAAAAGGAGTGGCTCAAAAAGAAGCACATTAAGGTCATGGAGTGTCTTAGCCAGTTTACAGACCTTAATCCCATAGAAAACTTATGGAGAGAGTTGAAGCTCCGAGTTTCCAAGCGACTGCCTAAAAATCTTAATGATTTAGAGATGATCTGCAAAGAGTAGTGGGACAAATATCCTCCTGACATATGTGCAAACCTCATCATCAACTACAAAAAACGTCTGACTGCTGTGCTTGCCAAAAAGGGTTTTGCCACCAAGCATTAATTCTTGTTTGCCAGAGGGATCAAATACTTATTTCTCACTGCAAAATGCAAATAAATTTATATAATTTATACAATGTGATTTTCAGGATTTTATTTTTGATATTCTATCGCTCAATGTTAAAATTGACCTAACCTTAAATTATAGACTGTTCATGTCTTTGTCAGTGGACAAACTTACAAAATTAGCAAGGGATCAAATACTTATTTCCTTCACTGTATATACTCCTCTGCTCCTTTGACCTAGACACACCCCCTCTCCTCATAAAACATGCCCCCTGCTCATCATAAAGCACCACCCTCCTAGACAAAGTAGAAACAAAAGCATTAGTGGGAACAAGATCATTTGCCAATCTTTTACAGAATTTTGCCGACTATGAAATATCCTCGGAAAATCGAAAATGAATCCTAAAATGCTTGAGATTGGTAAATGTTTTTCGAACAAGTTCACTCAGCTCTAGTGAGCACCTCTCCAATCTTCCTCGCTTTCTTTCTCCCTCACCCTATCAAAGAAATCTATGAATTATTCACAGACTGCTGCTTCCATGTTCTATCTTCAGTGTGCATTGGTACACCACACTCTGGCTGGAGTAGTTCTCCAATGTTTTACCTTTTCTCTGTTTAGCTGTGAAGCTGAAATGTCTACGCTTAGGTACTCTCTACAGCCTATAAAATCCTAAAATGGCTGATGCATTTTCTGCCCCAGCTTTTATACTAGCTCTGATAGTTCCTCCTGATTGGTTGTGCTTTACCATGTGAGGAGAAAGCTGCAAGGAAATATGGGAATCCTCTGTAGCTACACCTGAGGTCATGTTTGTCTTCTCTGGCTTAGGCAAGTATCGTAAATGTGGGAAATGAAGCCAGGCATTTCTTTTTTAATTCAGGTGAATTGAAGTGCAACAAGAATTCAATTAACATCCAATTTGGTGGTGCTGTCAATGTTTAACAGCTGCATTTAACTCGCGCCAACAAATGCAAATGTCCTTACATCTGCCCATCGGCGCACCCGTGACATGTTTGCGAGTTGCCAATGTGTTGTCATATGCCAGCTGAGGGTCAGCTGATGATCCCTTGACTGTCATTAAGGAACTCTTTGAAACCTTGTCTGTGGCAGAGCTTCAAAAGAGACTGTGATTTCTGCTATATGCAGTGATGCTAAGGCAAGCCCCCTTGTTATGGTCTGCGGAATGCACCTAATAGATAATGTAGAGAGGTGCGTTTGCAGCCCGGGGTCCACCGTGCAGGCAGAACCTGCTGCTAGTAAGATGGCGTAAGTAGCGAACCCTGTTATCCCGCAGAGTCGCTAAAATAAACGCCGTAGCGTGCTGTGGCAGTTAGTGCGAACTCTGTTAATCCACAGAGCCGCTAGCGGGAATACCACAGCGCTATATGGCGATAAGTGCGAACTCACTTAGCTTCAGTGAGCGGCAAAGTAAAACACTACGGCGCTGACTAGCATTTTAAAGCGAACCCTGTTGTGTCACAAAGTCGCTGAGTAACCCTACTTGGTCCAGGTAAACAGTTAACTGCTGTGCGGATAGCAGTCCATGATCATGGAGTCAAAACACAAGCAATAATCTCCTCACCGGAGTAGCCGGTATTCTAATGGCGTTTTCAGCCGAGCCCTGAACACGTGCATACAATCTCCTCACCGGAGGTGCCGGTATTCTAGGGGCTTATTTCAGCCAGACCTAACCACATGCATACATGACCACACTGGCGCAAGCACGTAAAGGATTTGATACTAGCGCACGGCCGTGCGGGAAGGACCGCCTTTTATAGCAGCCATGAGAAAAATACCTTCCAGAAAGGACCACTGGGAAGCTGCTTCAGAACATCAACAGCCACAGGACCTTCCTGAAGGACCAATAGGAGTGGCAGCTGTATCTGAGCATTTGACCCCTGATCTCCAATGGGAGATCTTGCCCTGGGCATGCTCAGATGAAGCAGCAAAGGACTTAGCCCTAAAGACGTCTGCTCGCCGCTGACCAGTACTGGCTACAATAGCAGAACCTGAAGAGGCAGCAGCAAGTCTCTGCACAGTATTAGACCGGGCGAGATGCAGGGACTGACGTCTTTGCTGAGCAGGCTCCACTGTGGCTGGAGATGGATGGGGGACCGCAGCGGGACTGGTTTGAGACTCCCCTTGTGCAGCAGTGGAAACTCAAACCCTAACACCCCTAAGGTTGATAATAAAATCAGTAAAAAAATGTTTTAAAAATACGGAAAAAAATATTTAAAAAAAATCAAGTGAAAATAAAGATGCATTTTTTCCAATCTTCGAGTACACTGTGTGGCAAAATTAATATTGTCATTCAAAAGTTCAACTTGTCCTGCAGAAAGCAAGCCCTCATATATCTATGTGGACAGAAAAATAAAAGAGTTATGGCTTTGGGAAGAAGGGATTGAAAAAATAGAAACAAAAGATGAAAACAGGCTGTGGCATGAAGGGGTTAAGGAAGTGGAAAATTGATTAAACTAGTATAAGTACAAAACAATTCAAATTCAGGCTTAATGTGAGTAGCTGACCTGTCAGCATAGAAAGAGGAGTGCTGTGAAAAGAAATCCAATGATGAGCCTTTCTGTCCTGAGAAGAGAGCAATTTGATAATACTGTAGGTGGTTTGCACTTGTTTCTGGTATCATGAAAACAGCTGTTTCAGTTTACATTTAATTGGAAATAGTGATCATTTCCAAGAATACCAACAATATATAATAGAGCAATGATTCCCTAATACTTTTAACAGTCACAGATATTTTCCAGTTTCTATTAGCATTTTGAATAAGTCTTTTTTTGTCTCTTTGTATCTGCCTCGTGGGGTAGCATTTTTTTGTTATATAAATACAAAACACTATCTTCCCTGCAGCTACTACTTGGTGGCTTGAACAATGAAAAGATGTAATGCTTAAAAAAGCCTTGTAGCAAGCTGGTAACATAACATCCTCTACAGTGAACACAGGCTGCAGGATTGAGCAGTGATCCGTGAACGGAACTGTCCGCGTTTCTTCAACGATGCACATTCTCCATCACAAGAAAATGTATGAATTATTCACACTGGACACATGCAGGCATGGAATAATCTTTGTTTTGTGGAGAGATCTGAACCATTTTCACAAATCTTTACCATAAAGGTATTGTGAAGCGGAGGCTCCAGTTGCTTTAGGATTTATTAGCTTATTAAGCTAGTTAAAATGTAGCAAACACTTTTATCTTTGAATCTCTTGAATCAAACATAGCTTGTTTTACTTTTCACTGCAGGACTGAATGTGTAGTTATTTGGGGACATACAGTTCTGTTGAAGATCACAATTATTTGGGTAGCAACATATTTCTGTATACACACATTTTCTGCAATATAAAAAGTTTTTTTCTGTTCTTACACTATTTATAAGGCATACAAGACAATAAAAAGATAAATAGCTACTTCTGCTTTTAGGTTAAAATAGATTTTTTTTCTTACATACTGGACATAAGTTCCATATAATGCATACATTATAATACATACCATGATTCAGATAAAGTAAAATGATAAAAAGAGCATAAGCCAAACCAACTAACCCAACCACAGATCCAGGAGTAATGAGAAAGAAAACGCATCTTTGTTTCGTTTTCTCAGTCCAATAAAATCTGTAATATCACATTATCTTTAAATGAAAAGTACTCTTTTAGCCAAAGTACCAAATCTTTTTTGAACTTTCCTTATTAATTTTGCTTTTAATCAGTTATTTTTTCAAACATTAAAATCTGACAAACATATTTTATCAACTTCATTTTAGTTGTTGTATTCCTAGACACCCATTTGATACAAATACATATCCATACATCAAAATATAACCTACCCAGTGCATGTCGAAGAATCACATCTTTGTTAAAAGAAACATCACCCAATACACAAGCTAGCAGATTCATTTTTAAATTCATATGTCTGATTAAAAAATTGTTTTACTCATTCCAAATATGTTTGATTTTCCCATTACCAAAATAAATTTAGGTGATCCACCCAACTCTCTACACATTTAAAACGAGAGTCTTTATCTGGATAGCAATTTTTTAAAAATTATTGGCTTTATTGTAAAGTAACTAAGTGAGGTAGCCGTGGTCGAGCAGCTCCTCCATAATGTCCTGGCACTTTACAGGAAAATAGTGTCCCAGTCCTAATGCGTTGTCAGGTGTGGGGCGTATCACACTCACTTGTAGGCTGCAGGCCTTTTCTGTCTCCAGGCCTTCATCCTCACGAGCCTCCGCACATGATCCAGGGGACAACCAGAATGTTTCAAGAAACAAAAGTTTAATAGTCAGCTCAAGTTCATCAGATTATCAGATTATAAAAAGCAGTTCGGGCACAATACTTCTTAATGCTTGATTCCTTGGTACTATACATTCTGAGCATTACTATCCAGTCCTCCTGGACTGTTCCTACATTTACTGTTTCCATCAGCCCTAAGGATTTCCTGTCCAGTTCCGCAGTACACCTGAGATTATTACCTTCCCTTAAAGCGGTTCCAAATCCAATTTCCTCTGTATACCAGAGGATAAGGCACTCTTTTTAGTAACTGTATCCAGCCTTAATCTCCGGATGTTGCAGGAATGTCCTCAAGGGATTCCACGAAGGCCTACCACTGACCCAAATGATAGATTCTTGTTGAAGCTAACAGTTCAGTGCTCTTGGACTTGACCAAGGATACTGTACTGCCCTACCTGACTATCTAACAGGAAACGGTCCCTTTTTACTGGGGCTTGTCCCTCCCACTATGGGCTAGTCACAACTTAGCATGACATGATGGTGCAATCGCCCATGGCAACTAGTCTTGGATATGGACTGTCTTGTCATTTGTTTTCCATTTGTGTGTACATTGGACCTTAAAGAGACTTTTTATTTTGAACTTTCCTGTGATCACTGCCTGTCTGTTGCAATGCACCAACACTGCTTCACTACATATGGTTGGAGAATGCGAGCATTATGAACTGAGGCATACCCAAAAGCGTGCTGCATGTCTATGATTAACCCCTTAATGTCCAATGACAGTCCGTCATGGCAAGGTGTCAGTTTTGGCACCTTGACTTACTGTGCACGTCATGTCTTTGAACTACCACTGCGTGTAAACACGCAGTGGTAGTTCAGTGCCGACAGCTGTCACAGACAGCTGACAGGCACGACAAGCGGTGCGTGGACCTTTGCCGTCGGTCACCGCAACTACAGCGCTGTGATTGGTCAGTCAATCTGACCAGCGCTCAGGGGGGGAGGCAGAGGGTCGGGAGCTCCCTCTGCCTCAGATCGGCGCCCTGCAATGTATTTGCAGGGCCCACTCTCTGCCTTGATGACCCGGGTTGTCATGACAACCTCCGGGTCATCTAGCTACGGAAAGCAGCTGTGATCATGGGCACAGCAGCTTTCACTATAGGTACAATGCATTGCAATGCTGGAGCATTGCAATTCATTGTAACTGCAATAAAAAGTAAAAAAGTGAAATTCTCATAAAGGGACAAGTTAAAAAAAAAGCATTTTTTTAAAAAAATTGCAAAAAAAATATTAAAAAATAATTTAAAAAAATTCCCCTAAAAAATACACATTTTTATGTAATAAAAAAAACAAAAAACAAAAAAAATACACATGTTTGGTATCGCCGCGTCCATAAAAATCCCATCTATAAAACCGTAACCCTAGTAAACCCCTTCAGTGAAAGCCGTAAAAAAAAACACAAAAAAGTAGTAAATTATACTTTTTCCAAGCGGCATCATCATACCGCTTGGAAAAAGTGCAATAACACACGATCAAAAAGTCGGATATAAATAATCATGGTACCGCTGAAAACGTCATCTTGTCCCACAAAAAATAAGCCACTATACAGCATCATCAGCAAAAAAATCAAAAAGTTATGGCTCACGGAATAAACTGATGCAAAAATAATTATTTTTTCTATAAAATTTTTTGTGTAAAAAACGCCAAAACATAAAAAAATATATAAATGAGGTATCGCTGTATTTCTAGTGACCTGAAGAATAAAGCTGCTTTATCAATTTTATCACACACGGAACGGAGGAAAAAAAAAAACAATTCTTGAATTGCTGGTTTTTGTTCATTCTGCTTCCACAAAAATCGGAATAGGAAGCGATCAAAAAATGTTATGTGCCCGAATATGGTACCAATAAAAACGTCAGCTCGTCCCGCAAAAAATAAGCCCACAGATAACTCTGTCGGACAAAATATGGAAAAATTATAGCTCTCAAAATACGGCGATGCAAAAATTTCTTACAAAAAATTCTTACAAAAAAAAGGGTCTTTTAGAGTGTGACAGAAGCTAAACATGAAAAAAGGGTATACATCTGGTATCGCTGTAATCGCACCGATCTGAAGAATAAAGTCGCCTAATCATTAATACCGCACGAGGAACGGCATAAAAAAGAAAACCAATTCTTCACCTTTTGTGAATTTGTTCATTCTGCCTCCCAAAGATCGCAGTAAGGCGATCACAGTGGTTCCCCCCCACATATGGGATATCAGCGTACTCAGGACAAAATGCACATCAACTTTTGGGGTCCTATTTCTCCTGTTACCCTTATAAAAAATAAAAATTTGGGGGCAAAAAGGTCATTTTTGTGGAAAAAAAAATGATTTTTTTATTTTCACGGCTCTACGTTATAAACTTCTGTGAAGCCCTTGGGGGTTCAAAGTGCTGACCACACATCTAGATAAGTTCCTTGGGGGGTCTAGTTTGCAAAATGGGGTCACTTGTGGGGGGTTTCTACTGTTTAGGCACATCAGGGGCTCTCCAAGCGCAACATGACACCCACAGACCATTCCATCAAAGTCTTCATTTAAAAATGGTGCTCCTTTCCTTCCGAGCTCTGCCATGCATCAAAATAGTGGTTCCCCCCACATATGGGGTATCAGCATACTCAGGACAAATTGCACAATAACTTTTGGGGTCCTGTTACCCTTTGAAAAATAAAAATTGGAGGTGGAAAGATCATTTTTTTGGAAAAGATATGAATTTTTAACTTTACGGCTCTAAGTTATAACCTTCTGTGAAGCCCTTGGGGGTTCAAAGCTCTCACCACACATCTAGATAAGTTCCTTGGGGGGTATAGTTTCCAAAATGGGGTCACCTGTGGGCGTTTCCACTGTTTAGGCACACAGGGACTCTCCAAATGCGACATGGCGTCCAATCTCAATTCCAGTCAAAAAAGTCAAATGGCGCTGCTTCCCTTCCGAGCTCTGCCATGCGCCCAAATAGTGGTTTACCCCCACATATGGGGTATCAGCGTACTCAGGACAAATTGCACAATAACTTTTGGGATCCTTTTATCCTTTGGAAAATAAAAATTGGGATGAAAAGATCATTTTTGTGGAAAAAATATGATTTTTTAATTTTACAGCTCTACGTTATAACCTTCTGTGAAGCCCTTGGGGGTTCAAAGCTATCACAACACATTTAGATAAGTTCCTTGGAGGGTCTAGTTTCCAAAATGGGATCACTTGTGGGGGGTTTCCACTGTTTAGGCACATGACCTTCTTGTGTGGTGTTTCCACTGTTTAGGCACATCAGGGACTCTCCAAATGCGACAAGGCGTCCAATCTCAATTCCAGCCAAAAAAGTCAAATGGCGCTGCTTCCCTTCCGAGCTCTGCCATGCGCCCAAATAGTGGTTTACCCCCACATATGGGGTATCAGCGTACTCAGGACAAATTGCACAATAACTTTTGGGATCCTTTTATCCTTTGAAAAATAAAAATTGGGGGTGAAAAGATCATTTTTGTGGAAAAAATATGATTTTTAAATTTTAAGGCTCTACGTTATAACCTTCTGTGAAGCCCTTGGGGGTTCAAAGTGCTCACCACTGATCTAGATAAGTTCCTTGGGGGGTCTAGTTTCCAAAATGGGGTCACTTATGGGGGTTTCAACTGTTTAGGTACATGAAGGACTCTCCGAACGCGACATGGTGTCCACTCTCGATTCCAGCCAATTTGACATTCAAAATCTCAAATGATGCTCCTTCCCTTCTGAGCACTGCCGTGCGCCTAAAGATTGGTTTTCCCCCACACATGGGGTATCGGAGAAATTGTACAACAAATATTGTGGTTCATTTTCTACTGATACCCTTGACAAAATTTAAAAAATTGTGTCGAAAGAAAAATTTTGGGAAAAAAAGTTAAATGTTAATTTTTTCCTTCCACCTTGCTTCAATTCTTGTGAAGTACCTAAAGGGTTAATAAGCTTCTTGAATGTGGCTTTGAACACCTTGAGATGTGCAGTTTTTACAATGGTGTCACTTTTGGGTATTTTCTGTCATATTGACCCCTCAAATTCACTTCAAATGTGAGGTGGTCCCTAAAAAAATGGTTTTGTAAATTTTGTTGGAAAAATGAGAAATCGCTGGTCAACTTATAACCCTTATAACTTCCTAACAAAAAGAAAATTTGTTTCCAAAATTGTGCTGATGTAAAGTAGACATGTAGGAAATGTTATTTATTAACTATTTTTGTCACATATCTCTCTGATTTAATTTCATAAAAATTAAAAGTTTTAAAGTTGCAAAATTGTCAAAATTTTTGCCATATTTCCGTTTTTTTCATAAATAAACGCAAGTTATATTGAAGAAATTTTACCACTATCATGAAGTACAATATGTCGCGAGAAAACAATCTCAGAATCGCCAAGATCCATTGAAGCGTTCCAGAGTTATAAGCACATAAATTGACAGTGGTCAGAATTGTAAAAATTGGCCTGGTCTTTAACCTACAAAATGGCTTGGTCGTTAAGGGGTTAAAGAAAAAAGAAAAACAATTGTTCCAGCTTCTAAAAATTTCCTTTATTTTCCAAAATTTTAAAAATCATGTTCAGCTGAATTCCTCATGAAAGGTGGATATGCTCACAGGCATCAGCCAAACAGCTACGCGTTTCGATCCCCTATGGATCTTTGTCACAGCTGAGGATTAGTTTAACATGCTAAGATTTTATAGAAAGTAAAGACCAATTGCAATGCTTCTTTAGATCACATGATTGGTGTTCTGAAGGTCCTTCACATAGTTTCTATGCATAGGTTGTTTTTATTTCTTCTTCAGTCAAGCAACGTCTGGTCTGGATGAAGTTCCGTGCTTCAGGAGTGGTTGGTGAGCTGGCTAGGGCTTTCAGCCCATATCTTTTTCTTTTCATGTCTATGATTAAGCCTGCAATGCTACAGCTCAGGCCTGCTGACAAGATGGAGGAAATACTCAGGCAGATGGCCCTCACCCAGCAGCAGCAACAGGAGCAGCAGCCACTGCAGTTTCAGTGGCAGCAGCAGGAGCTGCAGCAACAGCATAATGAACAACAGTAGCAGACAAATAAACTGTTGATGCAGCAGATTGCGAGAGACGACCTCACCAGTGACCATGTTCCTTTCGAAGGCCCAGTATAAAGTTTGGTCAGCGCTGAGGAAGATGAGTCTTGAGGATGGTTTGGAGGCTTCGCTCACTGTGTTTGAGTACACAGCAGAGCAGGAGAGCTTGTCGATGTCCCAGTGGGCTGAACGTCGTTCACACCCTGGATGAGGTCCCCCTGGAAAATGTTCTTCTTCCATGCCCCCAAAAAAAGGTTGGCATAGGCATAAGCACAGGACGCCCCCACTGCTGTGCCTTGTAACTGAAGAAAAATGTTATTGTTAAATGTAAAAACATGATGTAATACAAAATCCAGTTGTATCAAAATGAGGTCAGCAATGGGGGCATCAATTTTGCTGGACTGCAAAAACCACTTTACTGCGGCCAGGCCATCTTGATGTCTGATAGATGTCCTAGTGTTGGATCACTGGCCTCCTGGGACTTGACATGGTGGGAGGAAGGAGGATTATGGAGAGGATTAACTGATCCAGACTCATGACTGGTGAGACTGGACCGTGTGGAAGACTGGATGCTGTTGGCAAGCATGCTATAAGCATTATTTGCTATCATCTAACTGATCACCTGTTTGTACTGCTTTGGCTTCAGAAGTGGTGTCCTTTACCTCCCTGCAAAGTTGGACAGGAAGCTATGTGTTGTGGATGGGCATGTTTCTTCTGCTCCAGCAACAGACGCAGTTGCACCTGCTCCACATTCTTGGCGTCTGCGTGCACGATCATCAGTAATTCCACTTCCCTTCCCTTTCTACACACCTTATGAATTTTCTAATTTCTAGGTCTCTGGAAACTAAGTTTCCTTGATTAATTAAAAATATTTTAAAAAATAACATTAAAAAAATAGGTCACCTGCAGCAGGTAAAGTATTTTTTTTAAACCATCGAAATATAAAACAAAGCAGGTTAAACTGTATGGATGATGATACAGTCAATTTTTTTCACAAAAAAACTTTGGTCGCCTGCAGCAGGCAAATCAATGTTTTTGAATTTAGTACCACCATAATCTAACACAGAGCAGGTTAAACTGTGTGGATGATAATAAAGTTCATTTTTTCACCTTAAAAAATTTGGTCATCTGCAGCAGGCAAAGCGTTGTTTTTGATTTTAGTACCACCATAATTTAACACAAAGCATGTTAAACTGTATGGATGAAAATACAGTCAATTTTTTCACAAAAAAAGTTGGTCACCTGCAGCAGCTATATTTTTAAAAATGTACTGCAAACCCCTAAGCCCTGCCTAGAGGTTGTATTCAGCCACTATCCCTGCTCCAGCAGGTGTCCCTAGGCTAAATGTAGGATGAAACTCACAGAAACGGCAAAGCACAAGGTTTGCCCTTTAAAATGACTTTTCTATGGTGGTTCAGCAACAGTATCAACAATAGACGAACCTGATTCCTGAAACTGTGCACACATCCCTGAACAACTACTCTCTCCCTCCAATAAGAGCTGTCCCTGAGGTGTGTAATGGTATAAGTGTGCCAAGCGTGGCTGCAACGGTCCTTTTATAACCTCTGTTGAGGTAATATGGCCAGCCAATCACAGTAATGCCACTACCAAGAAGGCTATGGCCTTACAGTGACTGGCAGGCTATCCCAACATGTTTATTGGGTGCCATGTTTGTAACAGGTGCCAAACATGCGGCATGGGAATTGGAGCATTACATCCAAGCACCAGGCAATATGGGTTAAAGACTACACACAGCGGCTTTTGGTAAAATACTCCCATAGATATGGGACAAAGAATACACACAGTGGCTTTTGGCAAAGTACTCCCACAGATATGGGTTAAAGAATGCACACATTGGCTTTTGGCACGGTACTATCACAGATATAGTTGCATAAGAGTAGAAAAATATGTTTAGATGCACATCACTTCCACCAACACAATTGAAGATTATAAAAATTTTTGGTTATGCATGGTACTTTCACTGACACGAGTCTATAGTACACATAAAGAGTGTTTTTGGACAACTGAGCACATGCAAAACCTACTACTATTACTCACTACAGCATCATCCTGTACTACCCTAGGAAGAACAGAAATAAAAAATAATAATTTTAAGCCAGGAGGATCAGGTCCAAGTAGAGTCCTCGCCCTGCATGTTTGACGCATGTTAGACAGCCAATAAACATGTGGGGATTGCCTGCCAGTCACTGTAATGCCGTGGCCATGTTAGCAGTGGCATTACTGTGATATAATGGCCAAATAGTGTCATCAGGTCTATAAAAGACCAGAGGCACTTTGCTTGGCATAGTATACCAACGAAAACTGGCAAAACAGGGAGAGGTGCTGCTGAACAAGGGACAGAGTTTTAGCTGCATATAGGCAGGGATTAAACACCTTTAATTTTTTCCAATTGCAAGAGCACTTATTAGAGCTAATGATAATCCATATTAATACTGCTGTTAGCAGCACTTAGGGAGAGATTGTGCCGAAGGGATAGTGCAAGATGGGATATGGTTAATTGTGCTTCCTTTCTGCTGCAACTCATACCAAAAGCTACCTTCTCCGGGATAATAATATTCTTTTTGCTCTTAATCCTGCAAATTTCTCTAAGCAGGGAAATATTATATGTCATTTATACTGCACCAGTTGAGCATCAAAAGCATACAGCCAGACTTGGTTAGTTGCAATAGCATTGCTATATAGCGTAAGCAGTGAAACAATCCATCTAATTTGTGCAACTTTTGCTGCAATACTAATCCTGCTAAGTTTTTTTCAGCATGGAAATATTATATGCCATTAATATTGCTCCAGTTGTTCGTCAAAAGGATACAGCCAATGAAGAGGAGAGAAAGCACTACCGTATGTATGCACACTTCACCAAAATATATGCAAAAATATGAAAAAACTTGTTTGGCACACATAAACAAACAGTGCAATATAAAACATAATTAAAAGAAGGGTAAAAACCCATCCAAGAGAACCTGCCAGAGAAGTGAGGCAATAAGACAGTGTATACATTCACCGCAGGCACATAATTGCATATACAATATGAGAGATGGACAATCTGTGAAATACTAAAATATGAATAATACACAAAAGCCCCTGTGCCAGAGAGACCCTATATGGACACAAAAAAATATGTATATGTATATACATGTATGTCGCACTGAAAACAGAAAGTCAGTGCATAGAAATTGGGCAAGTCAGAAGTCCAAACAGGACTTTAAAAAAGTCAAAACCGACCGCCCTAACCAGAGCAAGGCATAAAATAATTCCCGAAACAGGACCCTCATAATAAAGGGATCAGATGGACAGGCAGGACCCAGTTGTGCATCAAAAGTATAGAGACAGACTTGGTTGGTTAGCAATAGCATCGCTATATTGCAAATGATATGTAACAAGTCCATCATTTTCATGCAACAAAAATCCTGCAAGGTTTTTTAGCAGTGAAATACTGTAAACCATTGATACTGTGCCAGGAATGCATCAAACGCAAACCGCCAGACTTGATTGGTTACAATGGCACCGCTATATAGAGCAAGTAGTGTAACAAGTCCATCTGTCGTGGGCAAATTTTCCTGTTATTTTATTCATGCATGGTTTTTTCAGCAGGGAAATATTATACACCATTTACACTGTGCCAGCTGTGCTTCAAAAACATACAGCCAAATTTAATTGGCTTGCAATAGCATTGCTATATTGCTACTACAGTGTAACAAGTCCATCAGAGATGGGCAAATTTTCCTGCAATACTAATCCTGCAGTTTTCTCAACAAGGATATATTATACATAATTTAAAATGGGCAAGGCACATGGTAAGGGACAAGGAAGTGGAAGTGATGCTGATAGAGAGAGCAAAGGTCAAGGCCATGGGCAACGTAAAACTGGGTCTGCTGCGGAAGCACAACAAACACACAAATCATGTCAATCTAGCTTCCTGTCCCACTTTGTAAGTGGAAGCGGAACACCACTCTTGAAGCCAGACCAGTGTGAAAAGGCTGTTGGATGGAAAGCAGATAAGGCTTCCAGTCACTTTACCAGCATCACTCCGTCTTAGACACAGTCCAGTCTCAGTAGCCGTGATTCTGTACCACATAATCCTCGCCCTGATCCTCCTTCCTCCCACTATACTGAGTGCCCGGAGACAAGTGATTCCACACTTGGACACTCTAAAAAGCTGTTCACATTTTCATTTATAAATTCTGGCATCTCACTCTGGCCATTTCAAGCTGAACATGAGGAGATTGCAGGTAGCGATGCCCAAATCTGTGAGCAGCCACACTCAGAAGAAGGCTACTGTGGGAAAATGAAATTGATGTTGCAAGAGGTGGATGATGATGACACACAATTGCCAACAAGTGATATTATTAAGTTACAGTAAAGATGTACAGTACAGACCAAAAGTTTGGACACACCTTCTCATTCAAAGATTCTTCTGTATTTTCATGACTATGAAAATTGTAGAATCACACTGAAGGCATCAAAACTATGAATTAACACATGTGGAATTATACATTACACTTTACAAAAAAGTGTGAAACAACTGAAAATATGTCTCATATTCTAGGTTCTTCAAAGTAGCCACCTTTTGCTTTGATTACTGCTTTGCACGCAGAAAAGGTGAACGGATGGACTCTACATGCCTGGTTCCCAGCGTGAAGCATGGAGGAGGTGGTGTGATGGTGTGGGGGTGCTTTTCTGGTGACACTGTTGGGGATTTATTCAAAATTGAAGCGGTGAGCGGTCCAGCTCACCCCAAACCATCTCGATTGGGTTCAGGTCTGGTGACTGTGGAGGCCAGGTCATCTGGCGTAGCACCCCAACACTCTCCTTCTTGGTCAAATAGCCCTTACACAGCCTGGAGGTGTGTTTGAGGGTCATTGTCCTGTTGAAAAATAAATGATGGTCCAACTAAACGCAAACCGGATGGAATAGCATGCTGCTGCAAGATGCTGTAGTAGCCATGCTGGTTCAGTATGCCATAAATTTTGAATAAATACCCAACAGTGTCACCAGCAAAGCACCCCCACATCATCACACCACCTCCTCCATGCTTCACGGTGGGAACCAGGCATGTAGAGTCCATCCGTTCACCTTTTCTGCGTGCAAAGCAGTAATCAAAGCAAAAGGTGGCTACTTAGAATATAAGACAAATTTTCAGTTGTTTCACACTTTTTTGTAAAGTGTAATATATAATTCCACATGTGTTAATTCATAGTTTTGATGCCTTCAGTGTGATTCTACAATTTTCATAGTCATGAAAATACAGAAAAATCATTGAATGAGAAGATGTGTCCAAACTTTTGGTCTGTACTGTATATCTTTGTACCGTGTTAGCCAGTAGATAGAAAAATATTTAGAATTGAGAGTCCTCAGTGGTTGATACCTTTTAATGGCTAACTGAAAAGATGGTAACAAATTGCAAGCTTTCGAGACTACTCAGGTCTCTTCATCAGGCTAGACTAATACAAAATCTGAAGAATCACATATTTATACACAACACAGCACAGAAAAAATGCAATAGGTATTTATTATATAGTTATTGCATTTTTTATGTGCTGTGTTGTGTATAAATATGTGATTCTTCAGATTTTGTATTAGTTAGCCTGATGAAGAGAACTTTGTAGTCTAGAAAGCTTGCAATTTGTTACCATCTTTTCAGTTAGCCATTAAAAGGTATCAACCACTGAGGACTCTCAATTCTAAATATTATTAAGTTAGCAAGTCAGGAGGAGGACCAGGGTGCAGAAGTGGAAAACGAGGTGATGAACGATGAAGTCACTGACACAAACTGGAAAAGCACAGCAGAGAGAGGAAGGGATCCACAGCACCACAACATGCAGGAGGTGGCAATAAGGTGGCAAAAGACACAATGCAGGCAACTGTTCCCCGGAGCACCAAGTGTGAAGTTGTTAGGCATTTTTTTTAAAGATAGTAATGAAGAGGTGTCAATAATGGCCTTTTTTGGATTACCTGAACTATCTTTAAAAAGCTGATGTTTTTAGCCTGGGAGGGCAGTATCCATGGCCCCTTCTTTGACTATTAATATCAGCCCGCATCTGTCTGCATAGCCTTTGCCACTTGTTAATTATAGGAGGACTCTACGTCATTTTATAAGTGTCCCCTATTTTAATATAGGAAAGATGTGTATCTTCGTACCGTGTTAGCCAGTAGATAGAAAAATATTTAGACTTGAGAGTCCTCAGTGGTTGATACCTTTTAATGGCTAACTGAAAAGATGGTAACAAATTGCAAGCTTTCGAGACTACTCCGGTCTCTTCATCAGGCAAAGACTAAAACAAAAACTGAAGAATCACATATATATATATTTTATTTTAATAGGCAGTAAAGGCTAAGCATACAGTTGTGAGCTGATATAAGCCAGGGAATCTCCATAGGTATTAACCCTTTCCCAGGCTAAAAACATCAGCCACCAGTGGTCGGCTTTCCCTCTGATGGTTACTTAAATTACGCAGCAGACCACGCCATTTTTTTCAGAAAAGTAATCTTTTATTAATTAGATATATGTACAGTAAGCTACACACACTGTAGTAATTGTATTAGTCACAGACATCTGTATATCTACCCATTCTGTATGTATTTACTGTATGTAATCCATCTCTTCTATCCTGTCGGCTCCTGCCATGATTTTACACTACCGCAGCTGCTGAATTGCAGGTTTTTCTATCTATCTATGTAATATATACACTGCTCAAAAAATAAAGGGAACACTAAAATACCACATCCTAGGTATCACTGAATTAAATATTTCAGTTGCAAATCTTTATTCGTTACATAATGAAATGCGGTAGGAACAATAAAACATAAAAATGATCAATGTAAATCAAATTAATATCCCAAGGAGGTCCGGATTTGGAATGATATTCAAAATCAACGTGGGACATCAAATTACAGGTTGATCCAACTTCAGTAGAAATGCTTCAAGACAAGGAAATGATGCTCAGTAGTGTGTGTGGCCTCCACGTGCCTGTATGACCTTCCTACAATGCCTGGGCATGCTCCTGATGAGGCCGTTTATGGTCTCCTGAGGGATCTCCTCCCAGACCTGGACTAAAGCATCTGCCAACTCCTGGACAGTCTGTGGTGGAACGTGACGTTGGTGGATGGAGCGAGACATGATGTCCCAGATGTGCTCAATCAGATTCAGGTCTGGGGAATGGGCGGGCCAGTCCATAGCTTCAATGCCTTTATCTTGCAGGAACGGCTGACACAATCCAGCCACATGAGGTCTGGCATTGTCCTGCAATAGGAGGAACCCGGTGCCAACCGCACCAGCATATGATCTAACAAGGGGTCTGAGGATCTCATCTCGGTACCTAATGGCAGTCAGGCTACCTCTGGCGAGCACATGGAGGGCTGTATGGCCCTCGAAAGAAATGCCACCCCACACCATTACTGACCCTCTGCCAAACCGGTCATGCTGAAGGATGTTGCAGGCAGCAGATCACTCTCCACGGCATCTCCAGACTCTGTTACGCCTGTCACATGTGCTCAGTGTGAACCTGCTTTCATCTGTGAAGAGCACAGGGCGCCAGAGGCGAATTTGCCAATCCTGGGGTTCTGTGGCAAATGCCAAGCGTCCTGCATGATGTTGGGCTGTGAGCACAACCCCCATCTGTGGACGTCGGGCACTCAGACCATCCTCATGGAGTTGGTTTCTAACCGTTTGTGCAGACACATGCATATTTGTGGCCTGCTGGAGGTCATTTTGCAGGGCTCTTGCAGTGCTCCTCCTGTTCCTCCTTGCACAAAGGCTGATGTAGTGGTCCTGATGCTGGGTTGTTGCCCTCCTACGGCCTCCTCCACGTCTCCTGGTGTACTGGCCTGTCTCCTGGTAGCTCCTCCAGCCTCTGGACACTACGCTGACAGACACAGAAAACCTTTGTACTATAGCTCACATTGATGTGCCATCCTGGATGAACTGCACTACCTGAGCCACTTGTGTGGGTTGTAGAGTCCGTCTCATGCTACCGCGAGTGTGAAAGCACATCCAACATTCAAAAGTGACCAAAACATCAACCAGAAAGCATTGGTACTGAGATGTGGTCTGTGGTCCCCACCTGCAGAACCATTTGTTTATTGAGTGTGTCTTTATAATTGCCAATAATTTCCATCTGTTGTCTATTCTATTTGCACAACAGCATGTGAAATTGATTGTCAATCAGTGTTGCTTCCTAAGTGGACAGTTTGATTTCACAGAAGTTTGATTTACTTGCAGTTATATTCTGTTGTTTAAGTGCTCCCTTTATTTTTTTGAGCAGTGTGTATATATATATATATATATATATATATATATATATATATTATTTATATATATATATATATATATATATATATATATATATATAGTGTGTGCGTGTGTGTGTCACTGACATCTATACAGTATAACTATCTATTCTATGTGTACATATCTATTCCATCTATTCTATTCTAACCTGTCACGCTGAGATTTTACTGAATGCACACATGAATTACGGGGTTTTATTTTATCTTTTACCGAAAGTTACCGACTTTTTCCGATTTTAAGAAAAATGCTCGTGTTACCGATCACGAATCTGAATGTACCATATTCATGCCGAATTTATGTTTGACGATCGTTTTCCGAACATATTCGCTCATCGCTAGTGATAATGAGGATTAGGAGTAGGAACAGGAGCTCGTTGCCTGTGCTAAAGACGGTACTACCCACACAACCTTCTTCCTATTTCTTCAGCGTGGATGGCTTAAAGATGAGTAGAAGAGGGAGGATAAGGAGGACAACATGGACAGTCATGCTCTTGGTGGGAACAGGGAAGTCTTGGCTGTTGGCAGTCTAGCACACATGGCTGAGCTTATGATCCACTGCCTTTCCCATGACCTTCGTGTTGTATGCATTTTGGCCAACACTAATTACTGGTTGGTCACCCTTTAAACTCATGCTACAAGGAGAACTTTACATCTCTACTTTCTGTGGTGGAGAGGTCTAATAAAATGTTTCAGAACCAGAAGGCCCAAGTTACAGAATTATTTAAAAAATTCCCATCTGACAATGCTGGTGAGAGAGATGTCACTGTCCCTTGGACAACCAAGGAGTGGAGACACACACCATATGCAGCATAGGCAGGGGAACAAGATTTTGTCTTTTTTGTGTCGTCCTCCTCCTACCCGCGCTATAAATTTTTTAAGAGTATTTAAGATGCCCGCTTTATCAATTTTTAGAGGCCTATCTCATACATTATTTTATATGTATGTATACCCCTCAGGGGTGAATGGGCATTAGCAGTCTAGGATACCTACCGGTTGATAATGGGAGATATATGTTTTCTGAAGCCCTCCGCTATGTGTCGTCAAAGAGATACTGGAGTGTCTCCTTCTAATTTCTAGCATCCCTTGCACTTAGTGCATAAGATTTACCAGTGTAGGAGACCCACTCCTTAGTAATGGGAAAAAGTGCTTTTCTGAGGATCCACCTTCTAGATGAGGGAAACGGAGCGCCCGCCAGGGCAGTGGGAAACTCGGTACCGGGCAGCTTCTTAAAGTTGGGTTAGAGCTCCCCATACTGGCCTTGAGCAGGAACTGTGTTGTATGCTGGAACTACCTGTTAAGGGGTATCCCTTCTTTGCTTCCAGGCATGACATCACTCCCCCCTGGAGGAAGCAAGGCCATTGTGGAAACCAAACTCCTGAGGTGCCACATTCCCCCCTTAGTACAATTCAGTACTCCCAGACTGAGGAAACATAAATGAAATAAAACATAACTTTTTACAAGATTTTAACAACAGATATTTACATTTTGTCAAAGTCCTGAAATGGGGTGTCCTTTTCACCCTAACAAAGTACAATATGAGGGAACTCGTCTCAAACCATTGGCGTGACTACAGGGCATTTGTGGTCACCAAGTTGGACTTCTTTGGTCACGCCAAACGGTTTTTGTTCTGTAACCATCGGTGCTAACTATTTACAATCATTGTCCTGGTTACTACGAGTCCAGTGACCCAATAGTCCAAATAAACAAGAAAACAAGAATGGTCAAAAGTTCATACAGTAAGTCTCTGTAGGCTCATACACTTAACGGTTGTAATTATAAAGATTTTTAACTTATTTACATTAGCATTACATTTATATTTTAGTCCTTATACATGGCTGGGACCTGACCTCTAATAAAACAGGTTTATCTATGAGGTACAGGTGTCTGTAGTGATCTAGCCTGGTCTAGTGTGTTTGTTGGAAAGCTGGGCAGTAGCCGTCTGTGACTTCTTAGACTCACTATGGGTCTGACATATTCACCGTTAGCAGTAGGCATATTTTCACGTTCCACTGTAGATGTGGATTCTGTTACTTGAGCATGCAGATCTTCAGGCTGGTCTTGAATCGCTTCTGTTTCTGGCACTTCCAGCTGGGGAATGGTTAAGACGGGCATGACTATGGTTTGGTTCACTCTTGTCCAATTTGAAGAGAACTAGCCAAGTACAGTGCTGATCTTTTCCTCTATCTCCTTCGTTGGCTGCAGAATATCTTGGTATTCACTCTTTTCCTTCAGTTGGTCAGGGCATGGTTTCAGATGATCCCTAGACACTGCTGCTGAGGTTTCTCCTCCATCTTTGCTGATGAGGCACACCTTGGTGTTATTGAAGTCTGAAGGTAAAACAACGTAGGGCTCAGCCTCCCATTGGTCATCAAGTTTATGAAGTCGTCTCTTTCTTTTAAGTACCTGTTCTCCAGGTGACAGGGGAACTGCGAAGGCATGTTGATTGTAATTTCTTTCTTGCTTTTGCTTGCTTGTGCCAGACTCTTCTCCACGCATTGCTGCACCTTGCGGTACTGCTGCTGCCGCTCTGTGTCACAATCTGAATCTGGTGATGTTATTTCAGGTGTTAAGACTCCCATGTCCAAGTCAATGGGTAACTTGCCAGGTCTTGCTCTCATCAAGTAGGCTGGAGTACAGTTGGTGGAATTTACAGGGATATGATTGTAGAGATCTACCAGATCCCATAACTTCTCTGGCCACAGGTTTCTCTCTTCCAAAGGCAAGGTCTTCAATAGGTTAATTACCATTTGGTTCATTTTCTCACACATGCCATTTATCTGTGGATGATATGGCGTCGTCCTGATTTTCTTGCAGCTGTACAGGTTACAGAACTCCTGGAACACTTCTGCTTCAAAGGCTGGTCGGTAAGCACTCGTTCAGGGTAACCGTGTGGTCGACAAAAGTGTTATTGGAATGCTTTGGCCACTATCTTTGCTGTTTGGTCCTTGACAGGCACGACTACCAGGAACCTTGAGTAATGGTCAACAATGGTGAGGGCATAGACATAGCCTCAACGGCTTGGGGTCAGCTTCACATGGTCCAAAGCTACTAATTCAAGTGGCTTTTTGGTGTTTAATGGCTGTAATGGGGCTCACTGGGTGTTACGGTCCTTCCTGAGGAAGTTACATGGTCCACACTCTTGGCACCAATCTTCAATGGCCTTCCTCATACCAACCCTGTTATGTTTCGGTAACTGAGGAGAAATAGCAAAAAATAGCAAAAGCGGTAATACACCAGAGAGGCTGGAACCTATTGGATTGCAGTAACCTGAACTAACCACACAACTAGAAGTAGCCGTGGAGCGTTCCTGCGGTGATCCTAGACGCCTCGTCACAGCCTGAGAGATAACTACGCCTAAAGGCAGAAAGATGAAAGCTATCTGCCCCGGAGCAGATCCCCAAAGAAAATAGGAAGCCCCCAAACATGTAATGGTGGTTAGACAAGAAGAAGGCACGGACACAGACAGAAAATAGAATGAGCAAATGCTGGGGCCCTATCTGTCTAGACAGAAAAGTACAGGAAAGAATTCTGACTGCAATCCAACAAAACCCTAACAAAAATACCAACACTTCTGATTGCCAAAAAACCTGAGATCACACGATCTCATCCACCTAAATCAGATCTCTGGTGTGGCAAAATGCTATTCAGCAAATAAAAAGTAACAAAGGAGCAAAGCAAAAGTGCAGACACAAACGGAGCACAATTGCAGCGCCAGACCCCCAAAAGGGGAAAGGCTGCAGTCCACTGCAAACAGCAAACCAGCAGAGAAAATGAAACAGAGGGAAAAAAAAACAGCAAACACTTATCTGAAGGAGAGCAGGAAACTAGCAGTGCTTCAAGCAAGACCAGAAGGAACAATTGATAACCGGCAAGGCTGCTGGGAACCATTCAGCGCCAGCTGAAGGCCATTCAGTAATCAGTTCATTACCCTCAGCAACCACCGGAGGGAGCCTCAGCTCAGAAGCCGCCTCCAGCATATTCACAACACAACCCAGTAGAATCTCTGGCGAAGTAGAACCTCCAACTTCTTCCATCCGAAGTGTCCTGCTCCATCGTGGTATGCTTCCAAGACCATTGATGCATCTCGCTTCGGGACTACCACCTGCCAGAGCAATTCATGAGTTCAGGCGTTGACACTCCTCCGACACAGCTTTCTCTCGTAGATGAACAGACTGCCCTTTTCCTTCCACAACTGTTGGGTCTCTTATGGAGCATCTGGACCGGAGCGCGAGTCAGCTAGCATTAGTAGCTTCTTTACCAGGCGGACTGCTGGGTCGCTATCCTTCATCTATGCCCACTCATGGTGGGGCAATGGGTTTAACGTGGCCTCTTTCACTATGTAGCGCTTGTTTTATGCCCCTTTGGGAGCGTTGGGCCGCAACTGGGCGGTGGAAGGCTGGTAACTCGATTTCTTCGAGTGCTTCCGGATCTTCTTCCCCATATGGTAAGTTGGGTATTCTGGACAGCGGATCAGCATTGGCGTTCTTATGCCCCACTCGGTACTTGATGGTAAACTCGTAGTTGGACAGCTGGGCCATCCATCGCTGCTCCAGCGCACCTAGCTTTGCGGTTTCCAAGTAAGTCATCGAATTGTTGTCAGTGAAGATGGTAAACTTTGCTGCAGTTAGGTAGTGTTTGAATCGCTCAGTCACAGCCCAGACTGTTTCGAGAAACTCCAGTCTAAAGGAGCTGTAGTTAGCAGGGTTCCTTTCAGTGGGATAGATTTTCCTGCTGGCGTTTGAGATTACTTTTTCTTTGCTTTTCTGTACCTGCGACAGTACTGCTCCCAATCCCACGTTGATGGCATCAGTATAAAGGATGAATAGTTGGTCATAGTCTGGGTAGGCCAGAACTTCATCCCCTGTAAGAGCCAACTTCAACCGAGTGAAGGATCTTTCCAGTTTGTCATTCCAGTCAAACGTAGGACTCTTCTTCCTGGCCTTCTTGGGCTGGCCCACAAGAAGGTTTTGCAGGGGTGTGGCTAATTCAGTGAAGCTCTTGATGAACCTTCGGTAGTAGCCTACCAATCCGAGGAACTGACGTATTTCATGGATGCTGCTAGGCCTCTGTCAGTCCCAGATAACAGTGACTTTTGTCGGGGTCTGGTGCCACACCATCCGCGCTCACTATGTGGCCTAGGTACTGTTCCTTAGGCTTCAGGAGGTGGAGTTTCACATTCAGTTTCACATTCAGGCCAAAGTTTGACAGGGCTTTCGAACACCTCTGTCAGGTGCTCCAAATGGTCTTCATCGGTCTTGGAGAAGACAATGACGTCATACAAGTACAACAGAACTGTCTCAAAGTTCTTGTGTTCGATGCAGCACTCCATCAACCTCTGGAACGTTTCTGGCGCGTTGCAAAGCCCAAACGGCATGTAGTTGAATTCTGAGAGGCCCATTGGTGTCACGAAGGTGGTCCTCTCTTTGTCTGCCTCTGCCACGGGAACCTGCCAATACCCACTGGTGAGATCCAAGGTAGAGAAATAGTTAGCGGTTCTCAGTGCAGCTAGTGATTCCTCTATCCTAGGTAACGGATAGGCGTCCTTGTGGGTAATGCTGTTAATTCATCTGTAGTCAACACACATCCTCATTGTACCATATTTCTTTCTAACAAGGACTAGTGGAGCTGCCCAGGGGCTACAACTGTCTCTGATCACCCTGGCCTCTTTCATCTCCTGTAACATACTCCTGGTACATTGATAGTGAGCTGGGGGTACAGGCCGGTACCTCTCCTAAATGGGCTGATGATTTCCTGTGTGGATATCATGTTGGACCCCTTTTACCTGCCCAAAGTCTAAAGAGTGTTTGCTGAATACCCGTTCAAACTCTTGAACTACTCGGTAAACCCCATTCTTTTGGAGTGAAGGGATGGAGTCTCTGCCTTCATGCAGCTTCTGACACCAATCCTCAAGCTGTTCTGCAGAGCCAGTGTCCTCTGCCTGGTTGGACCAGACCAAGGTTTCTGCTATCTGGATTGTGTTGTGATTGACAGTGAACAGCTTAGCAACCGTGGCATACCGAGGTAGTTTGGCCTCCTCTTCCCCACAGTTTAAGATGCGTACAGGTACCCTCCCCTTGCGGACATCGACTACACCTATGGCTGTCAGGACAATGGGCCTACTATCAGAGTACACTGGTTCTACAAGGGCCAGGTAATCTCTTCCCCTGAAGCCTATGGTTGCCCGACACCAAATTAACATTTCACTCCTTGGGGGTATTGCAATGGGGAATGAATTACTCACTCAGACACTGCCAACTTATCCGCCAGATAGCTCTACCGGTTGTCTTTGCATCAGGGCCTTGATCTCCTTTTGCAGGACTCGTTGCTTACTGGAACAAGCAGTTTCGGCTACCTGTTGAAACAAAACAATAATCTCGGCAAGAAAATTTTCTATCACATTAGTACCTAAGGTCATTATTGGGTTACATTCTTATTGATTAATGTCTACAATTATCAGAACTTGGGCTTTTAGTTCTACTCGTCTCACCTTAATAGTCACTTCCTTATACCCCACTTGTGGCAAAGACTGACCATTTCTGCCGACTACTGTCAGCTCATCATCTGGGCCGCGAGTGATATCACAGTCAACCCAATACCGTTTGTAAAGAATATATGGCATAGTCATCACCTGAGAGCCGGTGTCCAGTAAAGCGTTCATTGGGATGCCGTCAATCACAACTGGGAGGACTTGGCTCGCCAGTTCTGTGGGCCTGATTGTCCTACTCCTGGGGGTTGGCCTTCTTGCTCGTTTAAATGGCAGAATCTTGTGATGTGCCCCGCTTTGCTGCAGCGGCGGCAGATGGGTCGTCCATCCTGGTCATAGCGATCGTTGTCTCTCCCTCTGGTCGGTGGGATCCTCTTCCGCCATTGCAATGGGACGTCATCTGGACTTGAAGCGAACTGGATCTTCTCCTTCAGGGGCACTTGCATGGACTTCACGGTTTGGGCTACTGCAGCCATACTTTTAGTGAGTTACTGGACCTGAAGGTGTAGTTCTGCAGATGGATCATTATCCAGGGTCTGTGCATCGGCCTCAATGGGGGCCTGAGGAAATGATGCCGCCTCATGGTTGTATGCAATTTCTGGGCGCCTATGAGGCACTGTGTGGCTGACATTTGGTTCGTGCAACACCCAGATAGCCCTATCTTTAAAGTCTGCAAAGTTCAGGTCAGGGTTTTGTAGGGTCATGATGCGCAGCTGTGTCCTGTGGGTGCTGGACAGGAGTCCCTCAGTAAATTGCTCCTTTAACCATCTCTCTCCATCCTGCACACTGTCTGGGTCAATCTGCTTTACTGCTTCTAAAAGGGGCAGTGTCACGGCAGCAGTGACCCGGTACGTGGCCCTGGGCATCAAGTAAAAGGGGATATGATGAAAAGGGATAATAAAGAGTTTGTAATAAATTGTTTGTGACGCCACCTCTGGTACTCAGCAATAAAGATGTTAGTCAATGCTGCAGATTCAGTCCACTGGGACAGTTGTTGATGCAGCAGAGTTGGTTCAGCTCTCCACAGGCACAGCTATGTCCCAGGGTAGTTAGGATATTAAAGGTAATGTTGGAGGTGAATGAGGTGCAAGGCAGGTGACACAGGAAAGATTCAAAAGACACAGCAGAGTGCAGTTTCCTTTACCTTTTACTGAGCAATGAAGGTACAGTCGGGGGCTAAGTTTTCAGATGGTTCTGGAGTCGGTCAGCCTGAAAGCAATTTGGGAATCTCCTTAGTCTGGTGGGTTGTGAGGCCTCCTTTCTAGCGCTATTCTCTGAGGTACTTGTTGCTGTAAACTCTATTCAACTTCCTCTCTCTGTCTGCTACTTAGGTAGAACTCCACTCGCATGACAGGCTACTGTAGCCTGCTTCAGGGATCACTCCTGTCTGGCATCTCCGGCTCACACGTGCTGCTGTGTCATTAAGTATCAGTTGGGGACAGAGGATCTATTGACTTCTGCCCTCCGGATTCTGCTGCTGGGGCTTTAGTACCCACACAGTCTCTGGTGCTCAGGCCTGGGGGTGAGCTCAGCTGTAGCTCCTGTCCCTCAACTCCTCTCCACATGTCCTGTCTCAACCCTGCTCAGGCAGTAGCTAACTACTAACTTCCTGCTCCTGACCAGAGAGCTACCCCTACTGGCCTGGAGCAGGAACTGTGTTATATGCTGGAACTTCCTGTTAAAGGGATCACTTCTTTGCCTCCAGGCATGACATCACTCCCCCTGGAGGGAGGCAAGGTCATTGTGGCAACCAAACTCCAGGGGTGCCAGAGAAACATTTTTTAAAACTAAAAGTGCTTGTGGTTTCTATTAGTATTTGATCCAGTGCCTTATTGTGGGCTGCTAGGTCATCGTCCCATAGGAAGTTCTCAAACTGCATACTGGATTTCACAGTCGTGACAGGAGAGTTTGTAAAGTAAATGCACAAGATCCTGGTATCCTCCATGTCAGGTAGGTTGTTTAGAGGCGAAACGCTCCCCTATATTCCTCAGCAGGGTTGATAAAGTAACAGTTCTTGATGCTGCTACATTAAACCAATTGCTTTTTTCAGGGCTAATTCAAATAGAATCTATTCTGTTATAATAATACTGTTCTTATCTGCACTTCATCAATGGTGAGGTGCGGCAGGAGGGATAGTGTATGACAGGCATCTAGTCAGGGATTATTGCCTTATAAATTGCAAGCTGTTGTGAATGGGTTTGAGATGAGTTCTGAGCAGAGGCTCCCTCTGGTGGTTACAAGCGGTGCTAGTGAAGATTGTGAGGACTGGGAATCAGGTGTTACTGACTGGTCTTATATAAGGGAGTCATTTTCCCATCAGGGTTGCCGGTGATCAATTGTTCTGGTCTGAATCCTTCATTCCAGTTTCCCTTGTAGCCTGCTGTTTCGTGTCTGCATCTCCTGCTTACAGATAAGACTTTTGCTTCTTTTGTGTTTGTGCTATATTTTTGCATTTTGTACTGCACTTCTTTGGGGGCCTTCAGGGTCCCCTCCGGGGGCTTCTGCCCTCTCAGTTTAGTTCAGCCACTGAGTTTTGTTCTTTTGCTTTTTCCAGTTTTTTCAGTGGCTGCTGTTTTCATTTTGTTACACCAGAGAACTAATTTAGGTGGAAGAGGTCGTGTGATCTCAGGTGATTTTGAAATTAGTAGAGTTGGTGCTTTTCAGGGTTTTCTGGGATTGCAGTAAGTACCCTTCTTATCCTTTTCTATTCAGATAGTTTGGGCCCCAGCGTTTGCTCATACTATTTTCTTTCTGTGTCAGTATTTCCTCTTGTCTAACCGCCATTACATGTTTGGGGGCTTTCTATTATCTTTGGGGTTCTGCTCCGGGGCAGATAGCTTTCCTGTTTCTGTCTTTAGGTGTAGTTAGTTTCTCAGGCTGTGACGAGGCGTCTAGGACCAACGTAGGAACGCTCCACGGCTGCCTCTAGTTGTGGTGGTTAGTCAGGGTACTGCAATCTGATAGATTCCAACTGCTCTGGTGTATTTCCTTTTTGCCTGCTCTCCTCAGCTACCGAAACATAACAGCAAGCCTTGCTACTGCTTTTTTCCATGGAGTCATTGACATATTCAGTTTTTTTTTATAATGTTCTGTACTCAGAAATTCATTAAAGCAGGCAAAATAAACTTATTTAATGTGTCCATTCACAGTTATTCTCTAGCATCTGTTTGTAAGAGTAGTGGTGGTACAGTTTACGCTACTGGAGATGGAATTACCACTACTGAACGTTTGAGTGTATTGATTCCATCTATTTCTGGGTGCTTTTTTAAGTATGTTTGGGGTTATTGTCCTGCAGGAAGACCCGTGACCTAGGATGCAAACCCAGCTTTCAGACACCGTGCACTACATTGCGACCCAAAATCCTTTTGGGAATCTTCACATTTCATGATGCCGTGAACACAGGTAAAGCACCTTTGGCCAGAGGCAGCAAAACAATTCCAAAATATCTTAGATCCTTCACCATATTTGACTGTAAGTACTGTGTTATTTTATTTTTAAGCCTCATTCCATTCACAGTAAACAGTAGAATGATGTGCTTTGCCAAAAAACTCTATCTTGGTCTCATCTGTCCACAAGATGCCTGCTGACCCTCTAAAAATAGTGGAGGCATCCTTCTGTCCTTCTATAAATTGTGAGGGCTGCCTGTTGGACTTCCAGGTTTCAAACTTTATGGTATTAATATGAAAAAGATAATTTGCCAAGCGCAGATGGATAAATTATATTGCAGTAGAAATATGCCTTCTGGCTCTCTGAAAATAGTGAGGTCCTCCTGCTGGCCCTCTAACAATAATAAGAGCCGCCTGATGGCCCTCTGCAAATAGTGATGGCCGCCTAATGGCACAGAAAAAAACAACAAATTTGTGAATATCAAAGTTCCTCCTGCATAGATTAAACAAGATGTGTCTTATCATTTTATAAGAATGCCAGTACCACATTATAGACGTACCTGTTATGATTTGGTAGCCGAGGAGGACAGCAGCAAAAAACAGGCTAAGCGACCAGACACCCAGAGAAGTTGGTAACCAGCAGATTGCAGACCCATAAACTGTCAGCACAACTAGAAGTAGCCGTGGGACGTGCCTACTGTGCCCTAGACACCTCGAAACAGCCGGAGAGCTAACTAAGCCTTAGGCCGGGATCACACATGCGAGTAAATCGCCCGACACTCGCATGTGAAATCCCAGATGTGGCGCTGGCACTCGGGAGTGGAGCGAGCGGCTGCATGTATTTATATGCAGCCGCTCGCTCCACTCCTAAGTGTCGGCGCCAGGGCTGGGATTTCACATGCGAGTGTCGGGCAATTTACTCGCATGTGTGATCCCGGCCTTACAGAGAGAAAGGGGAAAGCTAACTGCCCTGCGTAGAGCCCCAAAGGAATAGATAGCCCCCAACATATATTGGCGTTTAGACAAGATGAAATACGGACACAGGCAGAAAATAGCATAAGCAAATGCTGGGGCCCAAACTATCTAGATAGAAAAGGACAGGAAGGATACCGTCTGCAATCCGGAAAAAACACTAGAAAAACTCCAACGCTTCTGATACACAAAAATACTGAGACCACACGATCTCTCCCCTGCTAGATCAGACTCTGGTGTGCACTGGCAGCAAAACAGCAGATACTGAAATAACAGAGACAAAAAAGACATAAACTGTCTCTGGTGTGAACAGGTAATAATTCAGCAGATGCAGAAATAGCAGGGAACTGAAAAGCATAAACAATGGCAAATGAAAACCAGTGTCCAGCGCAGGCCCCCACAGGGGAACCTGGCTGAGCAATCCAATAAGGCAGAAAACTGAGATAGACAAAAACACAAGCCACAGAAATAAAAAGCAAATGACTTATCTGAAAGTTGCAGGAAAAAACAAGCAGCGAGCTGACTTCCAAAAGAGACTAGGAAGAACTAAATCACCGGCGAGGATCATGTGAAGGTAGCTCACTTATATCTCCCCAGTCAGTCCCACCTGATTGCCACTGATCGCCCCCAGGTGATGGACTTCTGATAGCCAAAGCAGCTTCATTACTATCAGCAGCCACCAGAGGGAGCCCAAACTCAGAAGTCAGATCCAGAGCGTTCACAACATGTACCCATGTAATAGACACTCATCATAATATAATTTACAAAGAGAACCTGAGTCAAATGTGCTAAAAATTTATAAAATGTTATTTTTACCAAAGTTATGATCAAAGTAAATAAATATAAGTATATTAATATCATGAGAACATATGTGATTAGATACCTAGGTAAAAAAGCCAGAGAATATGTCAGGACATGATAAATTGTAAATTGAACAAATAAGAGTTCTTTTAATGTTGTACGTTCATATGACAGAAAAAAGTATCAGTACACTGATGCCCCTAGACTGAAATGATGCACTTTTCTACCCAGTAAGGCTAACATATATATTGTGCCCAAGCAGTGGGACCATAGTCCAGTGTCTGTTGAATAGCAGAAAACGCACATTAAACACAATGCATATTATGAAAACAGTATATTAAAACAGTGTTTACCCATAGTATCTGCCCTGACTGGACTGATGCCACGTTCCCCAACACGCGTTTCGCTTTGATGTCGTTTTCTCAGGGGTCATGGCTTGTGTGCAGCAGATGTCCAATATAAGTATTAGGCTGTTTTGGCTACATGATCGGATTCCATCCAATGGTGTGTGATGTTATCACGCATGCGCAATCCAATGTGCCGGGATCAAGTCTCCTACCATCTAGTCGTGTGTCTGCATCGTGTGTCTGCATCTAACGCTCTGTCTGCTACTCCTCATCGCTGGCGATGTATCCCCAAATCCTGGCCCTCCTCATCACATCCCCACACTCATTTCTAACACCCTGCCACGATCTTCCACACGTTTTTGCAACCCTGTCAACCTCATACCTATCCATCCACACCCCCCTCCCCCAGTCCCCCTACCCGGAGCACTATGGAACGCACGCTCCGTCTGCAATAAACTGTCATTTGTCCACGACCTCTTTATCACCAACAAACTCTCCTTCCTTGCCATCACTGAAACCTGGCTCACTCCCTCTGACTCAGCCTCTCCAGCTGCGCTTTCCTATGGCGGATTTCATCTTTCTCACACCCCTCGCCCCAGCAACAAACGTGGTGGAGGAGTTGGCTTACTCCTGTCTGATACCTGCTCCTTTACCCCTATTCAAATTCCACCCTCCGCTGCTATTCCCTCGTTCGAAGTGCACTCCGTCCGCATCTATTCCCCCTCCAACCTCCAACTGGCTGTCATCTACGGCCCCCCGGAACTAGCCATCTCCACCTTTCTCGACCACTTCACCACCTGGCTACTCAATTTCCTCTCTGCTGACATCCCCACCATCATCATGGGCGATTTCAACATCCCCATTAACACTTCCACCCCGGCGGCCTCTAAACTTCTTTCGCTCACAGCTTCCCTTGGCCTCACTCAATGGTCCTCTGCGGCCACTCACAAAGGCGGTCACACGCTGGACCTTATCTTCACCCGTCTCTGTTCCCTCACTAATCTCACTAACTCCCCACTCCCCCTGTCTGACCACAACCTACTGACATTCTCTCTCCTCTCTTCTGTTAGTACGCATCCCCCACTCCACAAACTCACCCACCCTCGCAGAAATCTCAAACACCTCAATTTACAATCGCTCTCTGAGTCCCTCCTCCCTCTTACAGACATAGCCTCACTTCATGACACAGATGCTGCTGCCACATTTTATAACACCACAATAAAAAACACACTTGATTCGGCCGCCCCCCTCATGCAGAGCAAAACTCGTACAATCAACAGGCAGCCCTGGCTGACCGGCCTGACCAAAGAACTGAGACGGGCTTCCAGGGTTACCGAGCGGAGATGGAAGAGAACCCAATCCACCGAGCACTTCAACGCATACAAGCAGTCCCTTGCCAGCTTCAAGTCCACGCTCTCTGCCGCAAAACAAACTTACTTCTCATCTCTCATATCCTCCCCGTCTCACAACCCTAAACAGCTCTTCAACACTTTCAATTCTCTACTCCATCCCACAGCACATCCTCCCTCTCCTCTCATTTCTGTCGAAGACTTTGCCTCCTTCTTTAAGCAAAAGATTGATACTATCAGAGAAGGCTTTGGCCCGCAGCCCCCAATGCCCCTCTTAGCCACTCAGCCCTGTTCTTCCAAAACCAGCTTCACCACCATGACAGAAGATCAGCTCTCCACTCTCCTGTCAAGATCACACCTCACCACTTGCGCGCTTGACCCACTCCCGTCCCACCTCATCCCTAACCTTGCCACAGTCTTCATCCCTACTCTCACACACCTCTTCAACCTTTCACTTACAAATGGTGTCTTTCCTTCATCCTTCAAACATGCTTCAATCACCCCGATCCTCAAAAAGCCCTCCCTCGACCCATCCTCAGCGTCTAGCTATCGCCCGATATCTCTTCTCCCCTTCGCCTCAAAACTACTGGAACAGCATGTATATCTTGAACTGTCCTCCCACCTTTCCTCCTGCTCCCTCTTTGACCGGTTACAATCAGGCTTTCGACCGCATCACTCAACTGAAACTGCCCTAACTAAAGTCACTAACGACCTGCTAACAGCCAAGAGCAAGCGACACTACTCTGTCCTCCTTCTCCTGGACCTGTCTTCTGCCTTTGACACCGTAGACCATTCCCTCCTCTTACAGATTCTCTCATCTCTTGGCATCACAGACTTGGCCCTATCCTGGATCTCATCATACCTAACAGACCAAACATTTAGTGTCTCCCTCTCACACACCACCTCCTCACCTCGCCCCCTGTCTGTCGGTGTTCCCCAAGGCTCAGTCCTAGGACTCCTACTCTTCTCCATCTATACCTTCGGCCTGGGACAGCTCATAGAATCCCACGGCTTGCAGTATCACCTCTACGCCGATGACACGCAGATCTACCTATCTGGACCTGACCTCACCTCCCTACTGACCAAAATCCCACAGTGTCTGTCTGCTATCTAAGCCTTCTTTTCTGCTCGCTTTCTCAAACTGAACATGGACAAAACAGAATTCATCATCTTTCCCCCACCTCATTCTACCCCTCCACCAGGCCTATCCATCAATGTCAATGGCTGCTCGCTTTCCCCAGTCCCACATGCTCGGTGCCTTGGGGTGATCATCGACTCTGCCCTCTCTTTCAAACCACATATCCAAGCCCTCGCCACCTCCTGCCGCCTCAAACTCAAAAATATTTCCCGGATCCGCTCATTCCTCAACCATGAAACCACAAAAACACTAGTGCACGCCCTTATCATCTCCCGCCTCGACTACTGCAACCTCCTACTGTCTGGCCTCCCCTCTAGCACTCTGGCACCACTCCAGTCCATCCTACACTCTGCTGCACGACTAATCCACCTGTCTTCCCGCTATTCCCCTGCCTCCCCACTATGCCAGGCCCTTCACTGGCTTCCTATTGCCCAGAGGCTCCAGTTCAAAACCTTAACCATGACATACAAAGCCATCCACAACCTTTCTCCTCCATACATCTGTGACATGGTCTCCCACTACCTACCCACACGCAACCTTCGATCCTCTCAAGATCTCCTTCTCGACTCCCCCCTCATCTCTTCTTCCCACAACCGCATACAAGACTTCTCCCGGGCTTCCCCCATAATCTGGAACTCTCTGCCGCAAAACATCAGACTTTCACCAACAACGGAGACCTTCAAGAAAAACCTGAAGACCCACCTGTTCCGACAAGCCTACAACCTGCAATGATCCTCAGTGTACTGAACCATCGCACAACCAGCTCTACCCTCTCCTAGTGTATTCTCACCCATCCCTGTAGACTGTGAGCCCTCGCGGGCAGGGTCCTCTCTCTCCTTCTGTACTTATGCGTCCCTTGTCTAGCACATGTTTATTGTATCTGTCTATGTTTTTCCCCTTTTCATATGTAAAGCGCCATGGAATAAATGGCGCTATATAAATATATAATAATAATAATAATAATAATGGTCACATTAGGCGGCCAGTGCCATGCCACATATCACGCAGGCGCAAACAGGACAGCGAGAAATATGGGCTGAAAGGGAACCTGACGCACAGCGCATGCACACTTGCAAAAAATATATGTAAGTGATAAAGTTGATAGTGTGATTATTTAAAGGTGCAGTGTGTGGGAAAGGTCATTTTTAACATATACTGAAATATTATTCTATAAAGTAATGATATTAGTCTATGTTCAAATAAAGTGCGATGTGCTGAAAACCTGCTTGTGCAAAGTGACTTAAAATTGGGTTCATAAAGTGCTTGTGCTGTATTTCTTTAATCTGAATGTTGGTATGGTCATTCATCAAAAGACATGTCTATAAGTGTGCTTATAATAAAAAAGGGCATGCTTAATATAATGAATATATAATATGACATACCCTCAAAATAAATATATTTAAATGTGCATATAATAAAAAAGAGTGCTTGATATAAAGAGCATTTAATATGAGACATCTTATTAGTGCAGTGATAAATGGGAAAAAATGAAAAAAGGAAAACTGATGTGAATATAATCATGTCACATCTATGTATATACATATATATATATATATATATATATATATATATATATATTTTACATACCTCTAAAAGATATAAATGGAAAAGCTTTTCTACCCATCTGCAGAATCAAAAACAGAAAGAGGTGGAGCAGATATTTTTGCAGGGAATGCAGTTTCTTCATGGGAAACAGCAAGTGGTGGGACCTCTAGATCCAAATGGATTATTATTGATGCAAGGGATATAATGGCTGTTCACCAACATGTTCCCTAGATTTTTACTCCTCCTTGAGGTCATGAGGGGGTGATCCATCAAGTGCTTGGAAAATGATGGATCTGTTTTCAGAGCATTCCAATGCTTTTGTAGGAAGCTCTTTTGCATGTAGAGATGAAGTGGGTTTTGTCATCATTGTTGTTCCTCTTGGTATAGGGATGTAATAATGTATCGCAGGTGTAATGCTTAGCCCTAGAGTATCCTGCTTTTATGTATCTGTTGCTATAACCCCTAGCTTGAAACCTGTTATGGAGGTCAGCTGACTGAAACTCGAACTTCGACTCAGAGGTATGGATCTGCATCACCCTGAGGTACTGACCAACTGGTATGGCCTTGAAGGAACTATAGGGATGGCTTGAACCAGCATGCAGCAGTTAATTGACCAAGTTGGGTTTCCGGTAAACATCAGTTAACAAATTATGATGTTGGTCAGTTTCAATTTTACTATCCAGGAAATTCACCGTGGTTTTGCTTGATGAATATGTTAATTTAATATTTAATCTATTGCAGTTTAGTTGTTGCATAAATTGTTTAAATTGGTGTTCAGAACACTGCCAGATGATGAACAAGTCATCTATATAACGTAGTCAGCACTGCACATGGTCCCCGGTCCAGGCGCCATCCCAGACAAAAGCCTACCTCTCCCAGTAGTCCAGAAAGAGATTGGTGAAGGATGGCATGCAGGCCGCACCAATGGCAGTGCCGCACTTCTGCAGGTAAAAGACATCCTTAAGCACGAAAAAATTCTGAGTAAGGATGTAAGGCAATAGTTCAATAATCAATTCGCATGTTTGGCCATCCCAGCTGCTCAACTCTAGGAAGAAGCGGACCGCATCCAAGTCGTCCTCATGTCGGATGCAAGTAAACAGTGCTTTTATAACTGCCGTAACAAGGATCATATCCCCTGCCAATTAAATCCCATTGATCCTTGTCAGGACATCCGTTGTGTCCCTGACCTAGGAGGGGAGCGACTCAACAAGAGATTTTAGATAGTAGTAAATTAATTTACATATAGGGTCGCATAATCCTCCTAAGCCATACACAAAAGGACGACCCAGAGGATCAATGTAATTTTTATGCACTTTGGATATGAAGTACAGTGTAAGGATTCTTGGTGAGTAGGTCAAATGTCAATCAAGGATTTGTTTAGGGATAATTCCCTTCTCAAATGCCTGTACTAGGATCCCTGTTATGATTTGGTAGCTGAGGAGAGCAGGCAAAAACGGCAATACACCAGAGAGGTTGGAATCTACTGGATTGCAGTACCCTGACTAACCACCACAACTAAAGGCAGTCGTGGAGCGTTCCTAAGTTGGTCCTAGATGCCTCGTCACAGCCTGAGAGGTTAACTACACCTAAAGATAGAAAGAGGAAAGCTAACTGCCCCAGAGCAGATCCCAAAGAACATAGGAAGCCCCCGAACATGTAATGGCGGTTAGACAAGAGGAAATACAGACACAGACAGAAAATAGTAAGAGCAAACGTTGGGGCCCAATCTGCCTAGAAAGAAAAAGGATAGGAAGGACACTTACTGCAATCCAAAAAACCCTAAAAAATACCAACTCTACTAATTGCAAAAAGACCTGAGATCACACGACCTCTACCACCTAAATTAGTTCTCTGGTGTAACAAAACTAAGCCGCAGCCACTGAAAAAACTGGAAAAGGCAAATGAACAAATAACAGTGGCTCAGATAAACTGAGAGGAGCACAAGCCCCCAGAGGGGACCTGGCTGACCTCCACAGAAGTGCAGGGACCAATGCAAAAAGCAAGCACAAAAATAAAAACAGAAAATATCTTATCTGAGAGCAGGAGAAGAGGCAAGACTCAGCAAGCTTCCAAGTGAACCAGGAACCACAGTTGAGACAAGAACAATTGATCACCGGCAACCATGATGGGAGGGAACCTCCCTTATATAAGACCAGTCTGTAACTCCTGATTGCCAATCCTCATTAATGGTTCAGTGCTGTTTGTAACCACCAGAGGGAGCTTCTGCTCAGAATTCATTTCTAACACATTCACAACAGTACCCCCCCCCTTGAGGAGGGGTCACCGAACCCTCATTTGGGCAACCAGGTCGGTCAGGATGAGCTCTGTGATACGCACGGATCAGTCTCCTAGCATGGATGTCCGAAGCAAACACCCAAGAATTGTCCTCCTGACCATAACCTCTCCACTTAACCAAATACTGAAGTTTCCGTCTAGAAAAACAAGAATCCAATATTTTCTCAACCACATACTCCAGATTGCCCTCAACCAAAACAGGGTCAGGAGGTGCAGCCATAGGAACCACTGGCTCGACAAACCTCTTCAATAATGACTTGTGGAACACGTTATGGATCTTAAATGTCCCTGGAAGAAGTAAACGAAAGGAAACAGGATTAAGAATCTCCATGATCTTATAAGGTCCAATGAACCTAGGCTTAAACTTAGGAGATTCAACTCTCATAGGGATATTTCTTGAGGACAACCAGACCAAGTCCCCCACTTCAAACCGAGGACCATCAGTCCTATGCCGGTTGGCAAACCGCTGGGCCCTCTCCTGAGAGAGGGACAAACTCTCCACTACCTGGTCCCAAATCTGCTGCATACGCTCCACAACAGAGTCAACACCTGGACAGACAGAAGCCTCCGTCTGTCCTGAAGAAAATCGAGGGTGAAACCCAAAATTGCAGAAAAATGGAGACATCAAAGTGGCAGAGCTAGCCCTATTATTAAGAGCAAACTCAGCCAAAGGCAAAAAAGAGACCCAGTCATCTTGATCAGCAGACACAAAGCATCTCAGATAAGTCTCCAATGTCTGGTTTGTTCTCTCAGTTTGTCCATTGGTCTGAGGATGAAAAGCCGAGGAGAAAGACAATTGAACACCAAGTTTAGAACAAAAAGTCCTCCAAAATCTGGAAACAAACTGGACTCCTCTGTCAGACACAATGTTCTCAGGAATGCCGTGTAACCGAACCACGTGCTGAAGGAACAAAGGCACCAATTCGGAGGAGGAAGGCAACTTAGGTTATGGCACAAGATGTATCATTTTGGAAAACCTATCACAAATCACCCAGATAACGGTCATTCTCTGAGAAACAGGGAGGTCGGAAATGAAATCCATAGAGATATGGGTCCATGGTCTCTTGGGCACAGGCAATGGCATCAACAAACCACTAGAGTGAGAGCAAGGCTTGGAGCGAGAGCAAGTCCCGCAGACTCCACAAATTCCCTGACATTACGAGACAAAGTAGGCCACCAAAAGGACCGACTAACCAAGTCTCTGGTACCAAAAATTCCGGGATGACCGGCCAACGCGGAACAATGAATCTCAGACATCACACTCTTTTTCCACCAGTCTGGGACAAACAATTTCCCAATAGGGCAGCACTCGGGTTTATCCTCCTGACACCCTTCCAGAGCCAGTCTCAGATTGGGCGAGATGGCGGAAAGAACTACACCCTCTTTCAAAATAACAGCAGGATCACATAACTCAGGAGAGTCCGCAAGGAAACTCCTCGAGAGGGCATCCGCCTTAACATTCTTAGTGCCAGGAAGAAAGGAAACTACAAAATTAAAACGTGTGAAAAACAAGGCCCACCTGGCCTGTCTAGGATTAAGTCGCTTGGCTGATTCCAGATAAACCAGATTCTTATGGTCCGTGAGGACCACCACCTGATGTTTGGCTCCCTCCAGCCAATGTCTCCACTCTTCAAAAGCCCACTTCATGGCCAATAACTCCCGATTACCCACGTCATAATTACGTTCAGTTGGAGAAATTTTTCGAGAGATAAAGGCACAAGGGTTACTTTTAGAGGTCTCTGGATCTCTTTGGGACAAAACGGCACCTGCCCCAATTTCAGAGGCATCAACCTCCACCTGAAATGGCAGAGAAACATCAGGCTGCCGTAGAACAGGAGCAGAAGTGAATCTCTGCTTAAGTTCCTGAAATGCAGAGACTGCCTCAGGAGGCCAATTCACCACATCAGAACCCTTTTTGGTCAAATCAGTCAATGGTTTAACAATAACAGAGAAATTACCAATAAATTTACGATAAAAATTGGCAAAACCCAAAAATCTTTGAAGAGCCTTTAATGAAGTAGGTTGGACCCAATCACAGATGGCCTGAACCTTGACCGGGTCCATTTCAATAACAGATGGGGACAAAATGAATCCCAAAAATGAGATCCTCTGTACGCCAAAAAGACACTTTGATCCCTTCACATACAGAGCATTCTCTCTCAAAATCTGGAATACAGTTCGAACATGTTTCACATGAGAGTCCCAGTCATTGGAAAAAAATCAAGATATCATCCAAATAAACAATGAGAAATTTATCCACAAAATCCCTGAAAATGTCATTCATGAAGGACTGGAAGACAGAAGGAGCATTAGTGAGCCCAAAGGGCATCACTAGGTACTCAAAATGCCCCTCTGGAGTATTAAACGCCGTCTTCCATTCATCCCCGTGCTTAATGCGAATAAGGTTATACGCCCCCCTGAGGTCAAGCTTGGTAAACCAAGTAGCACTTTTCACCCTGGAAAACAGGTCAGAAATCAAGGGTAACGGATATTGATATTTCACAGTGATATTGTTCAAGAGACGATAATCAATACACGGCCTTAATGAACCATCCTTTTTGGCCACAAAGAAAAAACCGGCACCCAAGGGTGAAGAGGATGGTCTGATATGACCCTTCTCCAATGACTCCTTGATATAAGACCGCATAGCGTCATGTTCAGGTACAGACAAGTTAAAAAGGCGACCTTTAGGGAATTTACTACCAGGCACTAATTCAATAGTGCAGTCATAGCTCCTATGGGGGGGCAAGGATGCAGATTTACTTTCACTAAAAACATCAGAAAAATCAGTCAAAAAATCAGGAACATCCTGAGCCTGAGGAGAGGCAGAAAAAACAGGAGTGTTGGCATTAACACATTGGCAGCCCCAACTGGTTACAGACACAGATTTCCAATCCAAAGCAGGATTATGAGACTGTAACCAAGGGAAAACTAGTACAATAATGTCATGCAGATTATACAGCACCAAAAATTTGCAACTCTCCTGATGATCAGGTTCAACCCTCATTATCACCTGAGTAGAGAACTGGGGTTTATTCTCAGCCAAAGGGTAGAATCAATCTCCAGTAGGGGAATAGACTTCCGTAGGGGTATCAAGGGAAACCCACAACGTTTAGCAAAATCAAAATCCATCAGGTTAATAGCTGCTCCCGAATCAACAAAATCCTGAGCAGAAAATGTGGACAGGGAGCAAATCAGGTAACAGTCAACAGAAATTTAGTCTGAACACTACCCAAGACAACTGAGCGTGCAAAACGTCTTCCCCGCTTTGGACAGACTGAAATAGCATGAGAGGCGTCACCACAGTAGAAACATAACCCATTGCGTTTTCGAAACTCATGACGCTGTGCCCCAGAAGCCACTCTATCACACTGCATGGGTTCAGAAGCTGGTTCACAAGGCAACACTATTCCACGCATACCTCTACGCTCATGCAAACATCTGTCAATTTGAATCGCTAATGACATAGAATCTTGAGACCAGAGGGAGCAGGGAAACCCACCATAACATCTTTTACATTCTCTGACAGACCCTTCCGAAAAAGGGCTGCCAAAGCATCGTCATTCCATTTGGTCAGGACTACCCACTTTCGGAATTTCTGACAGTACAACTCAGCGTCCTCAAGCCCCTGATTTAATGCCAACAAGGTTTTTTCAGCTTGATCAGTGACATTAGGTTCATCGTACAATAACCCCAGAGCCAGAAAAAATGCATCAACATTACTCAAAACAGGGTCCCCAGGTGTCAGGGAAAAAGCCCAATCCTGAGGATCGCCACGCAGGAGAGAGATGACAATTTGAACCTGCTTTCCCTGAGGACTTAGGTTTTAAGGCAAAAAACAACTTACAGTTATTTGTGAAATTCAGAAATTTAGCTCGATCCCCCAAAAATAAATCTGGCATGGGGATCCTAGGTTTCACATCCGGCAACCCTGCAAGATAGGTAGCAATACTCCGAACTTCAGTGGCAAGCTGATCCACACGGCCAGACAACTGTGCAAACTCCATTGAGAGAAAAAAAAAAATCCTCCTCAGCACCCAGAGAAAAAGAGGGAAAAAATGCAACAGAGAAAAAAAAAAATTCTGACAACTTCTCTTTTTTTTTTTCTTTTACTATTTTCCCCTTCTGTTGAGTACCATATAATTTTCAGTTTGGCCGGTGATACTGTTATGATTTGGTAGCTGAGGAAAGCAGGCAAAAACTGCAATACACCAGAGAGGTTGGAATCTACTGGATTGCAGTACCCTGACTAACCACCACAACTAAAGGCAGCCGTGGAGCTTTCCTAAGTTGGTCCTAGACGCCTCGTCACAGCCTGAGAGGTTAACTACACCTAAAGATAGAAAGAGGAAAGCTAACTGCCCCAGAGCAGATCCCCAAAGAACATAGGAAACCCCCGAACATGTAATGGCGGTTAGACAAGAGGAAATACAGACACAGACAGAAAATAGTAAGAGCAAATGTTGGGGCCCAATCTGCCTAGAAAGAAAAAGGATAGGAAGGACACTTACTGCAATCCAAAAAATCCTAAAAAATACCAACTCTACTAATTGCAAAAACACCTGAGATCACACGACCTCTACAACCTAAATTAGTTCTCTGGTGTAACAAAACTAAGCCGCAGCCACTGAAAAAACTGGAAAAGGCAAATGAACAAATAACAGTGGGTCGGATAAACTGAGAGGAGCACAAGCCCCCGGTGGGGACCTGGCTGACCTCCACAGAAGTGAAGGGAACAATGCAGAAAGCAAGCACAAAATTAAAAACAGAAAATATCTTATCTGAGAGCAGGAGAAGAGGCAAGACTCAGCAAGCTTCCAAGTGAACCAGGAACCACAGTTGAGACAAGAACAATTGATCACCGGCAACCATGATGGGAGGGAACCTCCCTTATATAAGACCAGTCTGTAACTCCTGATTGCCAATCCTCATTGAATGGTTCAGTACTGTTTGTAACCACCAGAGGGAGCTTCTGCTCAGAATTCATTTCTAACACATTCACAACAGATCCCTTCAAAGAAGGAGCTGAGTGAACTGTGATCTAATTTCAAATACTTGTTCCTGTCCCTGAGATTTTTTAAAGCCTCCTTCTCATACATGGGTTTTGGCCAAATAACAATGTTGTAGGCCTTCTTTATTACAATATGTTCATACATTTGTAATTCCTGTAATGCTTTTCTTTGTTTAGATGTTAAATTATCAAACCTGCGCTTTGTTGTCCTGAATTACAAGTTTGGTAAATATTTCATCCGCCAGACACAGCGACAAGAGGGGAAACATTGTTGAATTGGGGAAGCTACATTGGGGGAACATACCTGTGGTGGTTGGGGTCTCAAGTTCCTGCAATGCCTCTCTTTCTACTTCACTGTCCAAGGATGTGTGTTCTATCCCTTTGTTATATAATTTCTTTAATATCAATTTTCTTGAAAAGAGGTACATCTTTTAAGTGTTGTCAGCCACCTCTGTTCGTGGGCTTTGTAGTCCATATTGAAGCTGGATTTGGCTGCTGCATTCAATGTGAGTTTTCTGCTATTCAACAGACACTGGACTATGGTCACACTACATGGGCACAATATATGTTACCCTTACTGGGCAGTAAAGTGCATCATTTAAGTCTAGGGTCATCAGTGTACTGATACATTTTTCTGTCATATGAATGTACAACATTAAAGAACTCCAATTTAATCAATATACAATTTATCATGTCCTGACCTATTCTCCGGCCTTTTTACCTAGGGATCACATATTTACCTGTAATATTTATATACTGTTATTTGTCTACTTTGATTATAATTTTGTGTAAAAAAAACTTTTGTAAATTTTTAACACATTTGACTCTGGTTCACCTTGTAAATTATGTGTCTGATCATGTCTCACACATCACATAGCCAGATAAAGTATTAAAATGATAACATTTCATCTTCTGTAGAATTTTCTTACCATTGAAAGCAATGGTATTTATTTTGTCTTATATACAAGTCATCCTATAAAAAACATAGAGACTGGAGCAAAACACCATTGAATGAAATATAGATAATTATTTTATTAATATCCAGTGTTAGAAATAACAATCAAATACAAGAATCATATGGAGATAATTATAAAGCTCAAAGCAGTTGAAAATGGCACGGAAACTGCTGCTAGATGTATCTCATAACTGTGCCGCATACAGCAGCAGGGTGAGAAGGGGCAAAGAGTAAAGACATAATATTCTGATCACAATATCGTGCAACTAGTGTCACAAACAAAGTCTACTACTTGAATAAATCATGCTCCCCATGGAGAAAGCAGAAGACAGTCCCCACAAAACAGCAAATAATGTAATTAATGCTAGTGCATACAGATCAGGGTCCGGATCTCTGATCTGTAGGGGGAGGAACATACTATATGTAGATAACGCCACAGTAATCAGTGTACCAACTCACCCATACTGATGATACAGCACAGGAATGTGCCCCGATGCGCGATTCACAAGCCCCCCTAGGAAGCAACTGCGAAACACGCGTCGGGGAGCGTTCCTGTGCTGCATCATCAGTATGGGTGAGTTGGTACACTGATTACTGTGGCGTTATCTACATATAGTATGTTCCTCCCCCTACAGACCAGGGATCCAGACCCTGATCTGTATGCACTTGCATTATTTACATTATTTGCTGTTTTGTGTGGACTGTCTTCTGCTTTCTCCATGGGGACCATGATTTATTCAAGTAGTAGACTTTGTTTGTTATACTAGTTGCACGATATTGTGATCAGAATATTATGTCTTTGCCCCTTCTTACCCTGCTGCTGTATGCGGCACAATTATGAGATACATCTAGCAGCAGTTTCCATGCCATTTTCAACTGCTTTGAGCATTATAATTATCTCAATATGATTCTTGTATTTGATTGTTATTTCTATCACTGGATATTAATGAAATAATTATCTATATTTCATTCACTGGTGTTTTGCTCCAGTCTCTGTGTTTTGTATTGAATATTGGGAACTCCATTGGGCATTTGCCCAACTAGATCCTTTTAGGGTCTTAATATGTGACATTTTGATATAGCTTAGTGTCTTTGTCTGAGATCATGTTTTTTAAGTCATCCTATAAAGACTGTTTCTTAATATTTTTTCCCCTTAAATTAATTTTAACTGTGGTTTTGTACGTTTTATTGTCAGTTCATAAAAGTGGCGTAATACTGACAACATTGTTTCCAGCTGCAACATGAGATTCTGAGATGAATGAGTCACATACATGTTTTAAAATGATTAATAATACCACTTGACCAGACCACTTATTACTACCACATAGTGACCGAATAATACCACATCCAAGGAACAAATACCACCACATCAAGACCAGATGACACATTACCACCACATAGTGACCGAATACTACAATACTGATCATTAATAAAAACAAAATACTAATGTTACCATAAGTGCCATTATACACAGGAGCTCTGTATATAGTGTATAGTGTATAGGTAATACAGGTATCACCAATGACATATATAGGAGCTCAGTATATAGTATCAGTGTACAGGTAACACACTGACTTACCAGTGATGTCTCTAGTTGAAGTAATTCATCTTGGTTTTTCTTCTTCATCCAGCACAGACTACTATCACTCCTTCCAGCCAGGACTCATCTTTGCAGAAAAGAACACAATTATTTATAGAACTGTGTCCAGAGCACATTCCCCACTTTTTCCCAACTTCTACACTACCCAGTTGAAAGCAGACGTTCATCCGTCTTTAATATATAATTAGTTATTATGCAACGCACCATTGCAAATATAAATTATAATCCACCACTGCTCCCCCACTAACTATAAATAGCCACTCTATTCACCCAATAAATATATTAATTAATTAGAACCTATACTCTTTTGCCCAATTCATTACCAGTCACACTCCTGTATCCTCAACATCCCCAATCTGTACCTCCTGCTCCCCCGATTCATTGTATTTACATGCCCCCTTCTGATCAAATTCATTATGTCATGTCCTCTATCTCTCCCACCCTCACTTCATCATCATTTGGTCTCCCCATCCTCAATACAGCATTGTTTGCTTACACCATGCTCAATTTATCATTTACTCATCCCCTCCCAATTCGTCATTTGTTGTCCCCATCCCCTAGTCTCAATACATCATTTACTCTCCCCACCCTTAATTTAACATTATTTGCTCTCCCTGCTCACTTACCCTCAAGTCGTCATTTGCTGTCTCCATCCCCTACCCTCAATGCATCATTATTTGCTGTCCCCCGACCCCCACCTTCAATCCATTATTATTTGCTGTCCCCGTCCCCAACCCTCAATCAATCATCTTTTGCTATCCCCTGTCTGCCACCCTGAATTCATCATTTGCTCCCCAACACACATGACTCTCATACTATCCCCTGTGGCTCCACTTCTAGTGTCCTCCTGGTGTGTGGCATGCATACATGTCTACGAGTACGCGATTACGCAATTTTGCATGCTCCATCACTAGCGCTTTACGTTAAAGAGGTGGGGGAACTCCCTTGGAGCTGCACGGCTGTTCCGGGGAGCTAGAGGAAGTCTACCTATGCCGAGATGTGAGCAGTCAATAGTGGAGTGCGATGCAAGATACTTTATTACCCTGTGGTCCAGAGAGCAGATTCACAAGAGGGGGGCTCATACTGGGTCCTGTCCCAACCTCTTTCTTTCTGCTCACAGGGCCTCATACAGCAGTAAGGGCAGTAATGCCCTGATGTCGGCCCTGACTGATGTGACTAGTTGGATCACACAGTGCTTTTTATGTGGAATAGATGTCAATATTTCATTGCCAATCTAACATTGTCTCAAAGTGAGCCTCATAGGCTTACACTGACTCATTTTTGATACTCTGTAGTACCTGCGGTATTAGAATTTGACTGTTGATTACAATATATAAACCAATAAATATCAAAGAAGCAGGTATGATACTCCAAAAATAAAGCCTTGCCGTTCATTAGCTACCATCCCTATATCAGGGCAGATAATGACTTTAGTAGTTTGAACTTGAAGCGCTTAAAAATGTGCCTGTGATACTCCAAATATGTAGAGAAATTAAGAGACTCTTAATTTCAAAAAAGGTTGTATTAGTCAGGCCTCATGGGTCAACTAGTTGCCTCAGTTTGGGTACTTGGATTTATATATGTGTAATTACAGGTCATCGAAAGAGCCTGGAGCAGTTGGAAAGGGAAATCGACTCTAAGCTCTTAGCTAAGGAGCCATCTGTTTAATAACTTAATTGCTAACCATTTTATTCTGTTTCTGCTAGCATGCTTGTCTGCTCTTTGTTACTGTAAATGTTAACAGCTAACAGCAGGAATGTACATAAATATGATCAATGTGTGCCTCAATTCTAGTATCAAAGTAATACACATATTTAAAAAAACAATCAACAGTAAATATATTGCAGAAATGACATTTAAATAATTATTTTCTAGATAACTAAGCTATGCACAATCCATAGATTAATGTCAAGTTAGCTGTCATATTAAACTTTTTTGTGCTCTTATATCCCAGTGCTGTGTTATCTGGGTCACGGTAACCTCTGTCATATCTGTATTAATAATAATATGAATGTTTTTGTTGCTGGCGCTATGTGTTATATACTGTGTGTATGTTTCGGAAAGATGATAAAATTATACAATGTCTGTTATTCCCCTGTCCTTCACGTCGAGTACATTCTACCATTACCTTCTCATCATCTAAAGTGTTTGGATGACATCATCCACCGAGTCATTTTATTCTGGCTCATGTCACCATGGTTCCATTACTGCTACATCAGGCCCCTCTATACAACTTAGTTGTACATGTAGCTGTACAGTCATGGCCAAAAGTTTTGAGAATGACACAAATATTATATTTTCACACGATCTGCTGCCCTCTGGTTTTCATGTGTGTTTGACAGATGTTTTTATCACAGACAGAAATATAATAATTGCAAACATATGAGTAACAAAAGCTTATATTGACAGTTAGAATGAGTTAATGCAGCAAGTCAATATTTGCAGTGTTGACCCTTCTTCTTTAGGACCTCTGCAATTCTCCCTGGCATGCTCTCAATCAACTTCTGGACCAAATCCTGACTGATAGCAGTCCATTCTTGCACAATCAATGCTTTCATTTTGTCAGAATTTTTAGGTTTTTGTTTGTCCACCCGTCTCTTGATGATTGACCACAAGTTCTCAATGGGATTAAGATCTGGGGAGTTTCTAGGCCATGGACCCAAAATCTCTATGTTTTGTTCCCTGAGCCATTTAGTTATCACCTTTGCTTTATGGCAAGGTGCTCCATCATGCTGGAAAAGGCATTGTTGATCGCCAAACTGCTCTTGGAGGGTTGGGAGAAGTTGCTCTTGGAGGACATTCTGGTACCATTCTTTATTCATGGATGTGTTTTTAGGCAAGACTGTGAGAGAGCTGATTCCCTTGGCTGAGAAGCAACCACACACATGAATGGTTTCAGGATGCTTAACAGTTGGCATGAGACAAGACTGGTGGTAGCGCTCACCTTGTCTTCTCCGAATGAGGCGTTTTCCTGATGTCCCAAACAATCGAAAAGGGGATTCATCAGAGAAAATAACTTTACCCCAGTCCTCAGCAGTCCACTGCCTGTACCTTTTGCAGAATATCAGTCTGTCCATGATGTTTTTTCTGGAGAGAAGTGGCTTCTTTGCTGCCCTCCTTGAGACCAGGCCTTGCTCCAAGAGTCTCCGCCTCACAGTGCGTGCAGATGAACTCACACCTGCCTGCTGCCATTCTTGAGCAAGCTCTGCACTGCTGGTAGCCCGATCCCGCAGCTGAAACACTTTTAAGAGACGGTCCTGGTGCTTGCTGGTCTTTCTTGGGCGCCCTGGAGCCTTTTTGGCAACAATGGAACCTCTCTCCTTGAAGTTCTTGATGATGCAATAGATTGTTGACCGAGGTGCAATCTTTCTAGCTGCGATACTCTTCCCTGTTAGGCCATTTTTGTGCATTGCAATGATGACTGCACGTGTTTCTTTAGAGATAACCATGGTTAACAGAAGAGAAACAATGATGCCAAGCACCAGCCTCCTTTTAAAGTGTCCAGTGGTGTCATTCTTACTTAATCATAACAGATTGAACTCCAGCCATGTCCTCATCAACACCCACACCTGTGTTAATGGAGCAATCACTGAAAAGAGGTTAGATGGTCCTTTTAAGGCAGGGCTGCAATGATGTTGAAATATGTTTTGGGGGATAAAGTTCATTTTCTAGCTAAATATTGACTTTGCAAGTAATTGCTGTTAAGCTGATCACTCTTTATAACATTCTGGAGTATATGCAAATTGCCATTAGAAAAAGTGAAGCAGTAGACTTTGAAAAAATTAATATTTGTGTCATTCTCAAAACTTTTGGCCATGACTGTATGCTTAAAATGTGTCTCTTCTCGGTTCATCATTGTTTAGTCAATTCTGCTGCATCACTGTGCCTGATCTGCTGCCTTGACTTTAAATTTCAAATTCAGCTTTGCTAAACCAGTTCTTTTTCTGTTACAGCTCTGAGGCAATTATTCAGCTGCTCCAGTTGCTGTTGCCTCAGCTCTGTCACATCTCCTAACGCCAAGGCAAATAAAATTGTGGAATTCTATAAAAGAAGCATAAATAACGAGAACATACTAAAGGTTTTTGCTTAAAAGAAGTTACTAGCTAGGCCACACATACAAGAAGGAAATAGCTTAACTAGAACTGTTAAAGGTACACTGTCAGTAGAATTAACCCTCCTAAGGCCTCTTTCACACTTCAGTCGTTGGCGTCAGTTAAAATCCGCCAAAGTGTAAAAATAGCGGATCCGCTATAAAATTCCAAAAATGGATGCAAACGGATCCATTTTTTTTTTATGGATCCGTCATGAACTTTTCAACCCGGAAAATGCAGGTACACATGTCTGGCACGGAGAGAGAGAGAGAGACCCCGGACAGCGTTCTATGGGACCAGCGAATCCGCTGGCGGATTCCGTCAAAAACGGATGGCCGCGGATCCGCCACCCATAGGCGCCCATTATACAAAATTGCGGATGCGGCGGATCCACCATAGTCCGCCATTTTGATGCACACAAAAAAACGTTGCATTGAATATTTTCCAAAAATGGACGGATGCCAAATTTATGGCGGATCCGTCAAAAAACGGATCCAACGAACGACCATCCGTCAAAATCCGCCACTAATGCAAGTCAATGGGAAAAAAGCGGATCTGCCCCCAAAAAATAGTGGATCCGCTTTTTTCACACTTTGGCGGATTTTGACTGACGTCGCACGACTGAAGTGTGAAAGAGGCCTAAGCCATTTATATGGGCACACAATTCATAGGAAGGTGAATAAAAATGATACCTTGATGTTGTGAATGGGCTTGAGATGAGTTCTGAGCAGAGGCTCCCTCTGGTGGTTACAAGCGGTACTGGTCTGTTCAGTGAAGATTGTGAGGACTGGGAATCAGGTGTTACTGACTGGTCTTATATAAGGGAGTCACCTTCCCATCAGGGTTGCCGGTGATCAATTGTTCTGGTCTGAATCCTTGATTCCAGTTTCCCTTGTAGCCTGCTGTGTCGTGTCTGCATCTCCTTCTAACAGATAAGACATTTTCTTCTTTTTGTTTCTGTGCTTGATTTTTGCACTTTGTCCTGCACTTCTGTGGGGGCCTTCTGGGTCCCCTCAGGGGGCTTTTGCCCTCTCAGTTTAGTTCAGCCACTGATGTTTGTACTTTTGCTTTTTCCAGTTTTTTCAGTGGCTGCTGTTTTGATTTTGTTACACCAGAGAGCTAATTTAGGTGGTAGAGGTCTTGTGATCTCAGGTGTTTTTGAAATTAGTAGAGTTGGTGCTTTCAGGGTTTTTTTGGGATTGCAGTAAGTACCCTTCCTATCCTTTTCTATTTAGTTAGTTTGGGCCCCAACGTTTGCTCATACTATTTTCTGTCTGTGTCAGTATTTCGTCTTGTCTAACCGCCATTACATGTTTGGGGGCTTGCTATTATCTTTGGGGTTCTGCTCCGGGCAGATAGCTTTCCTATTTCTATCTTTAGGTGTAGTTAGTTTCTCAGGCTGTGACGAGGCGTCTAGGACCAACGTAGGAACGCTCCACGGCTGCCTCTAGTTGTGGTGGTTAGTCAGGGTACTGCAATCTCATAGATTCCAACTGCTCTGGTGTATTGCCTTTTTGCCTGCACTCCTCAGCTACCGAATCATAACAGTATCACCGGCCCAAAAAATTGAAAATTGTATGGTACTCACAGAAGGGAAAAAATATTGTGAAAGAAAAAAAAAAAAGGTTGTCAGAGTTGTCAGAGATATTTTTCTGTTTGTTGCATTTTTTTTTTTTCCCTCTGTATCTCTGGGTGCTGGGAGGATTTTTTTTTTCTCTCAATGGAGTTTGCACAGTTGTCTGGCCGTGTGGATCAGCTTGCCACAGAGGTTCGGAGTATTGCTATCTATCTTGCTAGGTTGCCTGTTGTGGAACCTAGGATTCCCATGCCAGATTTGTTTTTAGGGGATCGAGCTAAGTTTCAGAATTTCAAAAATAATTGTAAATTGTTTTTTGCCTTAAAATCTAAGTCCTCAGGAAACACAGCGCAGCAGGTTCAAATTGTCATCTCTCTCCTGCGCGGCGATCCTCAGGATTGGGCTTTTTCCCTGACACCTGGGGATCCTGTTTTGAGTGATGTTGATGCATTTTTTCAGGCTTTGGGGTTATTGTACGATGAGCCTAATGTCACTGATCAAGCTGAAAAAGCCTTGTTGGCATTAAATCAGGGGCTTGATGACGCTGAGTTATACTGTCAGAGATTCCGTAGGTGGGCATTCCTGACCAAGTGGAATGACGACGCTTTGGCGGCCCTTTTTCGGAAGGGGCTGTCAGATAATGTAAAGGATGTTATGGTGGGATTCCCTGTCTCCTCTGGTCTCAATGATTCTATGTCATTAGCGATTCAAATTGACAGACGTTTGCGTGAGCGGAGAAGTATGCTTGGAATAGTGTTGCCTTGTGAACCTGCTTCTGAATCCATGCAGTGTGATAGAGTGGTGTCTGGGGCACAGCGTCATGAGTTTCGAAAGCGCAATGGGTTATGTTTCTACTGTGGTGATGCCTCTCATGCTATTTCAGTCTGCCCTAAGCGGGAGAACGTTTTGCACGCTCAGTTGTCTTGGGTAGTGTTCAGACTAAGTTTTTACTAACTGTCACTCTGATATGCTCTCTGTCCTCATTTTCTGCTCAGGCTTTCGTTGATTCTGGAGCAGCTATTAACCTGATGGATTATGATTTTGCTAAACGTTGTGGGTTTCCCTTGATACCCCTACAGAAGTCTATTCCCCTTCTGGGGATCGATTCTACCCCTTTGGCTGAGAATAAACCTCAGTTCTCTACTCAGGTTATAATGAGGGTTGAACCTGATCATCAAGAGTGCTGCAAATTTTTGGTTCTATATAATCTGCATGATATTATCGTACTGGGTTTCCCTTGGTTACAGTCTCATAATCCTGTTTTGGATTGGAAATCTGTGTCTGTAACCAGTTGGGGCTGCCAATGTGTTAATACCAACACTCCTGTTTTTTCTGCCTCCCCCCAGGCTCAGGATGTTCCTGACTTTTTGATTGATTTTTCTGATGTGTTTAGCGAAAGTAAATCTGCATCCTTGCCTCCCCATAGGAGCTATGACTGCGCTATTGAATTAGTGCCTGGTAGTAAATTCCCTAAAGGTCGCCTTTTTAACTTGTCTGTACCTGAACATGACGCTATGCGGTCTTATATCAAGGAGTCATTGGAGAAAGGTCATATCAGACCATCCTCTTCACCCTTAGGTGCCGGTTTTTTCTTTGTGGCCAAAAAGGATGGTTCATTAAGGCCGTGTATTGATTATCGTCTTTTGAACAATATCACTGTGAAATATCAATACCCGTTACCCTTGATTTCTGACCTGTTTTCCAGGGTGAAAAACGCTACTTGGTTTACCAAGCTTGACCTCAGGGGGGCATATAACCTTATTCGCATTAAGCACGGGGATGAATGGAAGACGGCATTCAATACCCCGGAGGGGCATTTTGAGTACCTTGTGATGCCCTTTGGGCTGGAAAATATTTTCTCTGTCACTCCTCCCGGACTTCCCTCAGAACTCCAAACATTGCAACAAACTTCTGTGAAAAGTCTGTGTTCTGCGTTTTTGCTCCGGGCACTACTGTTCAATATGAACAGAAAGAACTTAAGTTCGGGTTCGCTCATCTCTATCTTTAGCAGCTGAGTTATCTTTTGAAATCCTGGGTGTGTCTTTTGATTTTTACAACATTGAGTTATGTATCATATCAGTAATATAGATAGAACTGTGACAAAGTCTCTGGCAAAGTACTGGAGGAGAAATATGTATCACTGAGGCTATTAGCTTCAGTGATATGAACCTTGGAAAATGATCCAGCACACTAAGTGCTGAGAGGGGATAATCAGCCATGTTTAGGGCTATGTTTACGAAACAGCTGAAGAGTGAGTGGGAGGCTGCTCATCATATCTCCATCTCCACCCCTAGAGGCAGTCTAGAGAATAAATACACAGACTTCTGGCTCATACTGTGTTTGGTGTCTCTGGAGGCGAGATCTCCAGAGCTGTGTTCATGTTAAAGAAAGGAGAACCTTATGTTTGTTTCCTGAGTGGGCAGATCCCTGCAGCAACAAAGACTGTGCTATTTGATATGTTTTTTTTCCCGTTAAGCCAGAAAGGCCAAGTTTACTTTTATAATTCTGCAATGGTTTGTGCAGTACCTCAATAAATACTAGCAAAAGGCAGAGATGCTTACCTGTCCAGGCCTCCAAACAAATGCACTATCAAGATGCATTGGACCCATGTAGTTAAGATGGCGGCAACACAGTTGCAATAATACCTACCAGGCAACCACTCACAACCTACCAATCCCAATCGAGGGGGTGGTTGCTTGGTACATTATTGCACAAAAAAGACTTGTATGTGGCGCTGTTCACATAATGAAAATGCACAGCATCCATGTTAACAGCCTATTAGTGACTCCCTTCTATTAGATGAGGCGGGCTGCCCAGCGCTATCTAAATGCATCCCATGTGAACCGACACCACAATGTACGAGACCAAATGGGCCCAACTGCACCTTGAAAAAAAAAAGTGCAAAAAACACATATTAAAACATGTGAGGTATTAGTTAATATTTTGGCCAAAATACACAAGCTTGCAACCCACGTCAAGGGTCCCCACACTTGTGAGTCCTAACACTATACAAATATAGCGCAAAAAGAGGATTTAGAGATCCCCAAAAAATTAAAGAGATGCTTACCTGCCAGACTTCCAAACAAATGCACTATCAGGAAGCAGTGAACCCATGTAGTTAAGATGGTGGCAACACAGATGCAAAAGTACTGATGAGGCAACCACTCACAACCTACCAATCCAAATGGAGGGGGTGGCTGCTTGGTACATTATTGCACAAAGAAGACTTTGTGATGCTCTTTTATTAGATAAGGCGGGCTACCCAGCGCTATCTAAATGCATCCCATGTGAACAGACACCACAGTTTACAAGACCAAATGTGCCCAACTGAACCCTGAAAAACAAAGTTCAAAAACACATATAAAAACATGTGAGGTATTAGTTAATATTTTGGCCAAAATATTGGTAGTTTGTGAGTGATTGCCTCATCGGCATTGCCGCCATCTTAACTACATGGGTCCACTGCATCCTGATAGTGCATTGCTTGGAGGCCTTGACAGGTAAGCATCTCTGCCTTTTGCTAGTATTTTCTGAATTTTTGGAGGATCTCTAAATCCTCTTTTTGTGCTTTATTTGTTTAGTGTTAGGACTCGCAAGTGTGGGGACTGTTGTGAATGTGTTAGAAATGAATTCTGAGCAGAAGCTCCCTCTGGTGGTTACAAACAGTACTGAACCATTCAATGAAGATTGGCAATCAGGAGTTACAGACTGGTCTTATATAAGGGAAGTTCCCTCCCATCATGGTTGCCGGTGATCAATTGTTCTTGTCTCAACTGTGGTTCCTGGTTCACTTGGAAGCTTGCTGAGTCTTGCCTCTTCTCCTGCTCTCAGATAAGATATTTTCTGTTTTTATTTTTGTGCTTGCTTTTTGCATTGTTCCCTGCACTTCTGTGGAGGTCAGCCAGGTCCCCTCCGGGGGCTTGTGCTCCTCTCAGTTTATCTGAGCCACTGTTATTTGTTCACTTGCCTTTTCCAGTTATTTCAGTGGCTGCGGCTTAGTTTTGTTACACCAGAGAACTAATTTAGGTGGTAGAGGTCGTGTGATCTCAGGTGTTTTTGCAATTAGTAGAGTTGGTATTTTTTAGGGTTTTTTGGATTGCAGTAAGTGTCCTTCCTATCCTTTTTCTTTCTAGGTTGATTGGGCCCCAACATTTGCTCTTACTATTTTCTATCTGTGTCTGTATTTCCTCTTGTCTAATCGCCATTACATGTTTGGGGGCTTCCTATGTTCTTTGGGGATCTGCTCCGGGGCAGATAGCTTTCCTCTTTCTATCTTTAGGTGTAGTTAACCTCTCAAGCTGTGACGAGGCGTCTAGGACCAACTTAGGAACGCTCGACGGCTGCCTTTAGTTGTGGTGGTTAGTCAGGGTACAGCAATCCAGTAGATTCCAACCTCTCTGGTGTATTGCCGGTTTTGCCTGCTCTCCTCAGCTACCAAATCATTACAGTATCACCGGCCAAAACTAAAAATTATATGGTACTCAACAGAAGGGAAAAATAGTAAAAGGAAAAAGAAAAAGGGAAGTTGTCAGAAATTTTTTTTTTTCTGTTTGTTGCATTTTTTCCCTCTTTTTCTCTGGGTGCTGAGGAGGAATTTTTTTTTTCTCTCAATGGAGTTTGCACAGTTGTCTGGCCGTGTGGATCAGCTTGCCACTGAAGTTCGGAGTATTGCTACCTATCTTGCAGGGTTGCCGGTTGTGGAACCTAGGATCCCCATGCCAGATTTATTTTTGGGGGATCGAGCTAAATTTCTGAATTTCAAAAATAACTGTAAGTTGTTTTTTGCCTTAAAACCTAAGTCCTCAGGGAACGCAGCACAGCAGGTTCAAATTGTCATCTCTCTCCTGCGCGGCGATCCTCAGGATTGGGCTTTTTCCCTGACACCTGGGGACCCTGTTTTGAGTAATGTTGATGCATTTTTTCTGGCTCTGGGGTTATTGTACGATGAACCTAATGTCACTGATCAAGCTGAAAAAACCTTGTTGGCATTAAATCAGGGGCTTGAGGACGCTGAGTTGTACTGTCAGAAATTCCGAAAGTGGGCAGTCCTGACCAAATGGAATCACGATGCTTTGGCAGCCCTTTTTCGGAAGGGTCTGTCAGAGAATGTAAAAGATGTTATGGTGGGTTTCCCTGCTCCCTCTAGTCTCAATGATTCTATGTCATTAGCGATTCAAATTGACAGACGTTTGCGTGAGCGTAGAGGTATGAGTGGAATAGTGTTGCCTTGTGAACCAGCTTCTGAACCCATGCAGTGTGATAGAGTGGCTTCTGGGGCACAGCGTCATGAGTTTCGAAAACGCAATGGGTTATGTTTCTACTGTAGTGACGCCTCTCATGCTATTTCAGTCTGCCCAAAGCGGGGAAGACGTTTTGCACGCTCAGTTGTCTTGGGTAGTGTTCAGACTAAATTTCTGTTGACTGTTACCCTGATTTGCTCCCTGTCCACATTTTTTGCTCAGGATTTTGTTGATTCGGGAGCAGCTATTAACCTGATGGATTTTGATTTTGCTAAATGTTGTGGGTTTCCCTTGATACCCCTACGGAAGTCTATTCCCCTACTGGGGATTGATTCTACCCCTTTGGCTGAGAATAAACCCCAGTTCTCTACTCAGGTGATAATGAGGGTTGAACCTGATCATCAGGAGAGTTGCAAATTTTTGGTGCTGTATAATCTGCATGACATTATTGTACTAGGTTTCCC
>JARQOD010000002.1:308905730-309020842 GCA_033576555.1 Oophaga sylvatica | reverse complement strand
GGCGCTGAACCAGGTTTAAAGCGAACATTTTTGATCAAAACCGCGAGAAAAGACGGTCCCCCTTTAACTCACGGATACACAGAAACTGCTGTGCGAAGCCCGTGATCACGCAGAAGAAAAAATCAAGCAATTCCTAAAAGGAGAACGGTTTTCTAGGGGCTTATTTCATAACCCAACCACGTGCAGCCAAATCCCCACCGGAGAACCGGGGTGTCAGGGGCTTTTTCGCCGGGCCCCTAACCACATGCTCATATCACAGGGGCCAAAAAGCCAAAGAATTAAAAATAGCGCATGGGGCCCAGCCATGCCCCCTTTTTATAAAAGCTACAGGCCTGCCAGAAAAAGGGGACCAATAGAAACTGTTCCAAAACACATGGTTTCAGGGCCTTTCGGGGGGCCAATAGGACTCCTGCTTCCTAACATGTCCCCATACCATGAAGATCTTCCCTGGGCATTCAAAGGGGAAAAGGGGACTTCGTCCCAAAAACGCTGCTCCAGAAACTGGATAAATACAGATCCAGGAGAGACAGCAAAGTCTCTGCACATTTGGAATGGGCAAACGGGGGGCCGAGTCTCTGCTGAGCAGGCTCACGCGGAGGAAAGGGGGAGGGAAAACCCCGCAGCAGGACGATTCGGACCCCCTTGGCAGCAGCGGGAACTTGAACCCAAACTTTCCCCCCCCTCCGGGGCCCCCCCCCCTTTTGGGGCCCTGCGCGCAAAAAGGCAGCGATGACAGCGTAGCGTGAACGCCGGCAGCTCCCAGGATCTACCTAGGCTCAAACCCCTCCAACCCCCAAAAAAAATTTTTTTCCCCCGACCACTGTCACGCTGTCAATGATATGCCACTGTCAGAAAAAAAATTTTAAAAGGGAACCCACCCTCATACAACTAAGTTTAGAACATAAAATGAAGTAAAAAAATTTCCTGACCAATACACAAAACTTGGGTTAATCTTGGGACTAGATTGCAGAGACTTTTCAGTTTAAAACTGGGTTTTAATCTTGGGACTTGATAGCTGAACAGGAAAGGGGGGGCCGGGGGGTCTAACCTGACCCTACACTGGGGCCCCTAATATCCCACCTTGGAGGATAAAAATGGTTCAGGGTCCAAGTCCCAGCCAACCCTTCTCCAAACAACCCTAACCCCCTTAACAGTCCTAAAAGGATCCTGATTACCCCAAAGGATATGGGTGACCATAAAAACAGAGATTAGCATATAAACAGACAGGATGCCTCCCTTGCATACACCCAAACACCGAAGGAACTAAATGGGGGGAAAAAACTCTAAAAAAGTTAATTAAAAACAAGGGCCCAAAACTGGGCCCCTTTACGATTCATTCCTACTGTGGTCTGCAAAAAGGGTTTAAGGGCAACCCCAAAGCAACACCAAAATTTAAAAGGGAAAACCCAAAATCAAAAAAAAAACAATTGCGCCGGGAGAAACTGCAACCCAGTCCCACACCGAGCAAGACAGAATTTTAACTCCGTCCAAAAACACAAAGAAACAGCAACTCGCTGGAAAGTCAAAATGTAAAAACCGCGAGATTTCGTGGCAATGCAACATGACAGTCCCCCCCCTTTCCCGGGGGCCCCCGCCCCCTCTTGCCAGCCTGCCCGGGTGATTCGGGGGAAGGTGAACAAACGTCTGCGTTAAATCAGACCAGGGACCCACGCCTCTCCTCCGGCCCAAAATCCCCTTCCAATCCCCCAAGTCGGGGGGGCCGGGGCGTTCGGCGAGCGATTTTTTTTACTAAAATTCCAATTAACCATTGACCAACATGGAGGAGGAGGTGAGGTCGGTAGCCCGGTGCCACATCCCTTTTTAAAAATGATTGGGGGAAACTTTAAGAATTTTAAAAGTAGAAGGGGTTCCAACGAAATGCCACAGGTAATTATGGAATGATCCGTTCGGCCCGTGAACTGGGGAAATTCCGGAGGGGGTTTAAGTTTTTTTTCTGGGAAAAAAACCTACCAGTCGTTCCTTTGATTGGACCAGAAAAACTCCTCCTATCAGCCCCCACGTTTGTAACGGTTCCCCCTGACCTTTTTCAAACACCTCGCCACCGAAGCAAGTGACCGAAAAACCTCCTCCCAGGGAAACCCCGAAGGACCCCCCCCTTGAAAATACAAACTGGGGAGAAAAATAGCCCCCAAAAAAAGGGGATTAAAAAATGGCTCGCTCCCCCTGTTGTTAAGCGAACCCCTGCCAAGGGAAGAAAGAGACCTTTTCCCCCTTTTTTCCCCCGAGAAACAAAACACCGGAATATGTCTAAAAATCTGATCAGACGCTCTGTCTGACCTTTGTCTGGGATGAAAAGGGGAAAAAAAAAGCAATTGACCCCCCCCCACGTAAACAAAATCCCCCCCAAAATTTGGAAAAACTGAGACCCCCTATCTGACACCCCATCAAAAAGCAAACCCTGAAGTCTCCGATCCCCTAAGAACACCTGCCCGAGTTTTTTGCATTGGGGGTGCAGGAAGAGCAACGAAAGGCCATTTTTGAACCTGTCAAAACCCCCCATTGCAGTTTTCCCTGACGACGGAGGAAGATCCGAAAAAAATCCATAAATAAATGGTCCAGGGGCGCCCGGAAATTTTCAAGGGTAAAAGGGGGCCCCGATGGACGGGTATGAGGATTTTAGAGCGAGCACAAAAAACCCCCGGACGCGACAAAAGTTATAACATCTTTTAGTGTTTTGGGCAACCAAAACGCGGAAAAGGGAAATTTAAAAAGCCTTAAACCCCCGGAGTCCCCCCAAAGCAGAATTTGATGTGCCCAATAACCTTTTGTCTAACTGACCCGGGACAAACAGCCCCCCGGAGGTCCGCAGGGCTCCCCCTGACCTCCCCACCCCCTCCCCAAGCTCAGAACATAACTGACACTACCACCCCCCCCCTGGACAGGAATCGGGTTCTGTTTTCCCCCCCCCCCTGGGAAACGCAGACAAAGCATCACCTTTCATTCTAACCCCGGACGTAAGTGTGACAAAAAAAAACCGGTAAAAAAAAACGACCATCGAGCTTTTTTGGAATTCAGACGCTTAGCGGATTCTAAATACAGCAGGTTCCTGTGATCAGCAATAACGGTGACCGGGTGGACTGCCCCTCCAAAAAGTGACGCCATTCCTCAAAAGCCAATCCAATGGCCAAAAGTTCCCTATTGCCGATATCATAATTCCTTTCGGCGGACGACAATTTCTTAGAAAAGAAAGCGCACGGATGCCATTTACCAGGGGACGGACCCTGGGACAATATAGCACCCACCCCTACGTCAGACGCGTCCACCTCCACAATGAACGGCTGAGATACATCTGGTTGGATGAGAACGGGTGCCGAAGCAAAACTCTCTTTAAAGAGGAAAAGGCTTGGCAAGCTTTGTCCGACCACCTAGAAAAATCCGTCCCTTTTCTCGTCATGTCCGTGAGAGGTTTGACGACAGACGAGAAATTACAAATAAATTTCCGGTAGTAATTAGCAAACCCCAAAAAACGCTGCAGAGCCTTAAGATCCCTGGCTGATCCCATTCAAGCACTGCTCTCACCTTTTCAGGGTCCATACGGAAACCGGAGGCTGACACCAAAAAACCCAAAACTGAAGTTCCTGTACGGCAAAAACACACTTCTCCAGTTTGGCGTATAGTTTATTGTCTCGCAAGATCTGCAACACCTGTCTCACATGCTCCTGGTGAGACACAAGATCTGGCGAGTAAATTAAAATGTCATCCAAATATACGACCACAAACACCCCCACAAGGTGACGAAAAATGTCATTAACAAAATGTTGGAATACTGCTGGTGCAGTAGTCAGACCAAAAGGCATAACCAGGTTTTCATAATGTCCCTCCGGCATGTTAAACGCCGTTTTCCACTCATCCCCCTCTTTTATTCTAATCAGATTATACGCCCCCTGAGATCCAATTTAGAGAACCATTTGGCGCCAACAATTTGATTGAAGAGATCAGGAATAAGAGGGAGTGGATACGGATCTCGAACAGTAATCCGATTAAGTTCGCGGAAATCCAAGCAAGGGCGTAGGCCTCCATCTTTTTCTTCACAAAGAAGAACCCCGCGGCTACAGGGGAAGATGAAGGTCTAATATGCCCTTTGGCCAGACTTTCGGAAATATAATCTTTCATAGCCTGTCTTTCAGGACCAGAAAGATTATACAACCTAGCTTTAGGTAACTTAGCATCAGGAAGAAGATTAATAGAGCAGTCATACACACGATGAGGAGGCAACTCCCGACACCCCTCCTCAGAAAAAACATCCCCAAAATCCTCCAAAAAAGGAGGCAATGTACTAGGTACGACCGCACTGATGACTGTGTTCATGCAGTTGCTTTTGCAAAACTCACCCCATTGGCTTATCTCTCTGGACTGCCAATTAATAACAGGGTTATGTTTAACCAGCCAAGGAAGTCCCAACACAATGGGAGTAGGAAGACCTCCAACACATAACAAGATAATTGTTCCCTATGTATTGCCCTACCCGAAGGTCAATGTTATGAACCTCATGAACAAAGCTACTTTGGCCGAGAGGCCTGGCGTCAATGGAAAAAATAGGGATCGGTTTGACCAATACACTCAGATGCATACCTTGAGCCTGAGCAAACTGAGCGTCAACCAGATTGGCGCCGGAACCACTATCCAGAAGAACAGACAATCTCTTCACTCTAGTACCAAACACCACCTCCACTGGTACAAGGAACTGAGAAGAACCGGCGGATGAAATACATACTCCCAGGTTGTCATCCACCACACAACCTGGGATTAGCAGTTTTCCGGCGACTTTTTACTTAACAAGACACGGGATGGACATTCTCCAACAAAATGTCCCTCTTTCCCGCAGAAAAAACACCTTCTAGTCCTGCGGCGTGCCGCCAATCCCCTACTACGAAAAGACGTCCCTCCCAACTGCATAGGCTCATCCGAACAGACAAGGGGAACCTCAACATAAGGGACTTTAGTAGTAGGTGGAGTAACAACAGGAGTGGAGTTACCTCACCCCTCTCCCGAAGCCGTCTATCAGTACGGATAGCTAGGGCCATAGCAGCCTCCAGAGAAGGAGGAGACTCATACTGAGCCAAAATGTCTTTTAATTTGTCAGATAGCCCATGACAAAACTGGCTCCTAAGAGCTGGGTCATTCCACTGAGTATCCGTGGCCCATCTACGAAACTCAGAAGCAAATTTCTCCGCAGGACGATCTCCCTGCTGTATCTTACGTAATTTAGTCTCAGCAAGAGAGACCCGATCTGGGTCATCATATACCAATCCCAGAGCAGTAAAAAATTGATCTAGAGACTGTAGAGCCGGGGATCCCGGAGGAAGGGAAAATGCCCAGGATTGAGGGTCCCCTTGAAGAAGTGAGATAACAATTCCCACTCTGCTCATCACTCCCTGATGATCGCGGCCGAAGCCGAAAATATAATTTACATGCCTCCCGGAAGGTAAAAAATTTGTCTCGCCCACCAGTGAACCTATCTGGAAGAGCCACCTTAGGTTCAACTCTGGTTTGCTCCAGGGGAGACAAAACTTTGGACTTAATATCCGTCAGCTCCATGGATAATCCCTGCAACTGCAGAGTCAGCTGGGCTACTGGATCCATGGTAACTAGAGATAATTTTTTATGGCCAGTGAAAATGTCACGCTGTCTAATGATATGACTACAATGTCATTAAACTATTTATACAGGAACCACACTCTATACAACATATAGTTTAGCAACATAAGAATGTAAGTATAAAATAGATTTACCTGACACAATATCAGCAGAACTTAGGGTTAATCTTGAGGACTAGATGTGCAGAGACGATATCAGTTGAACTCAGGGTTAATCTTGAGGACTTGATGAGCTGTAACAGGAAAGAGGAGGACCGGGGTCTAACCTGACCCTACACTGGGGTCCTAACTAATCCCTTACCTTGGAGGTACTGATAATGGTTCAGAGGTCCAAGTCTCCAGCCTAACCCTGTCTCCTATCAGACCCTGAACCCTGTAATCAGTCCTAAGAAGGATCCTGATTACCACCAAAGGGATATGGGCTGATCTCAGCTAAATACACAGATTAGACATATAAGACAGACAGGATAGCACTCTCTTGCATACACACTCAAACACCGAAGGAACATAAATGGTCTGGGAAATAAACTCTAAGCAAGTTAAGCTTAAAACAACTAAGGAGCTCTCAACTAGAGTCTATACAGATTCATTCCTATCTGTGGTCTGCATGAAGTGTTTCACTGGCAACTCCCAAAGCAGACAACCAGAAACTTAAAGGAAACCAATCAACAAATAATCAATTGCAGCCGGGAGAAACTGCACCCAGTCCCAGCACCGAGCACAGACAGAATTAACTCCCTAGCTGCCAAACACAAAGAAACAGCAACTCAGCTGTGAGAAATCAAAATGTGCAACCGTGACGATCTTCGTGGCAATGCACACATGACAACCACCTTGCACCCAACAATGGCGTTCACCTCATGATCATCGGTAGATGAACCCGACGTCCCGGCTGATGACTCGGAAAACCGGGACATGGCCACTGGTTTCAGGAGGGACACGTGAAAGGTGTCGGTGATACCAAGGCGAGGCGGAAGGGTTAGGCGGTAAACCACCGGGTTCACCTGCTCAAGAACTTTAAAGGGACCCAAAAAGTGAGGTGCCAACTTGGTGGACTCTAAACGTAGCCTGATGTTTCGGGCAGAGAGCCACACTAGGTCACCAGGAGCAAATGTAGGAGCGGGGCGCCGATGGGCATCGGCCGAAGATCTCATCTTCTCTTTGGAGGCCTGAATAGCATCCTGGGTGCGGTCCAAATGTCCCATGCCTCCACAGCCCAGTCTGCCACCCTGGAATCGGCAGAAGACACAGGCATGGGTACTGGTACCCGCGGATGCTGACCGTAGTTCAGGAGGAATGGGGTCTGTCCGGTGGAGTCAGCCACAGCATTATTTAGAGCGAACTCAGCCCATGGTAGCAAGGATGCCCAGTCATCCTGCCTGGCAGAGACAAAATGTCGCAAGTATATGACCAAGGTCTGGTTGGCCCTCTCTACCAACCAATTCGTCTCGGGATGATATTCAGAGGAGAGATTCAACTCAATGCTGAGTAAACGACACAGCTCTCTCCAGAACCCAGACGCAAACTGGGGACTTTGATCACTGACAATTTTGTCTGGCATACCGTGTACTTGGAAAATATGCCTAATGAATAATGCTGCCAAGGCCCATGCAGACGGTAACTGTGGTAACGGCACCAAGTGCACCATTTTGGAGAAGTGGTCGGTTATCACCCAGATGATGGTGCAGCCCCGAGACTTGGGTAAGCCCACCACAAAATCCATCCCAACCATCTCCCAGGGCCTGTCTGCCACCTGCGAAGGGAAAAGTAACCCAGCTGGCCGTTGTTGAGGGGACTTATTCCTGGCGCATGAGACGCACGCCTGAACGTATTCCCTGCTGTCACGGACCATATGTGGCCACCAGTATGTCCTCGCCAGCAACTCAGATGTCCTCTTTGCCCCAAAATGTCCACCCACCCTGGACGAATGTGCCCAAGAGAGTACCTCCGGTCTCAAATTGGTGGGCACAAAAGTCTTGCCCAGAGGCACAGACTCAAGCGAAACCGGAGCCACAGTTCTTAGGCTCTCTGTGGGGATAATCAGCCGAGGCTCCTCCTCCACCTCCTCAGAGGACATCACGGAGCGAGAGAGAGCATCAGCCCAAATGTTCTTCTCACCGGAGAGGAAATGGAGGGTGAAATGGAACCGGGAGAAGAACAGGCACAACCTGGCCTGACGGGAATTTAGCCGCTGGGCTGTCTGTAGGTACACCAAATTTTTGTGGTCAGTGAAGACTTGGAAGGGAAAGTGAGCACCTTCAAAAGATGTTTCCACTCAGAGAAGGCCAACTTCATGGCTAGCAACCCCCTGTCCTTGATAGAATAATTCCTCTCCGCTGGTGTGAAGGTCTTAGAAAAGAAGAAGCAGGGATGCTTCCGACCTTGAGCATCCTTTTGGAAGAGGACTGCTCCAGCACCAACAGATGAGGCATCCACCTCCAATATAAATGGTTTATCAATATCGGGGCGATGTAGGATAGGAGCACTACCAAAGTGAAACTTAATAGAAGAGAAAGCCTTGGAGACCTCCTCAGACCACAATTTGGGATTTGCTCCCTTCTTGGTGAGGGCTACCAAGGGAGCTACCAAAGTTAAGAAATGGGGAATGAACTGGCAATAGTAATTAATGAACCCCATAAAGCGCTGCACCGCTTTAAGAAAATGGGGTTCTTGCCAGTCCATCACAGCCTGTAGTTTGGCAGGATCCATAGCCAATCCCTGGGCGGAGATGATATAGTCCAGAAAAGGTAAAGACTCCTGCTCAAACACACATTTCTCCAACTTTGCATAAAGGGAATTTGCCAGTAAGAGGTCGAAGACTCTGCTGACATCTTTCCGGTGGGAGTCAACATCAGGAGAGAAGATGATAATATCATCCAGATAGACTACGACTGAGGTGGAGAGCATATCCCGGAAGATGTCATTGACAAAGTCTTGGAAAATGGCTGGGGCATTACAGAGCCCGAAGGGCATCACCAGATATTCATAATGCCCATCCCTGGGCATTCGTTCTCCTCACGAATTAGGTTATAGGTACCCCGCAGATCCAGTTTAGTAAATACCCTTGCTCCCGGAGCCTATCAAAGAGCTCAGAAATCAGGGGCAATGGGTACTTATTCTTAACTGTGATGGCGTTAAGACCCCTGTAGTCAATACACGGATGTAATTCTCCGCTCTTCTTCTACACGAAGAAGAACCCTGCCTTTGCTGGTGACACCGACTTCCTTATGAACCCTCTTGCCAGATTCTCCTGAATATACTGGACATGACCTCCATCTCAGGAATAGAGAGGGGATAAACCCTTCCCCGTGGAGGTTCTGCTCCAGGCAAGAGGTCAATAGGGCAGTCATATGGATGATGAGGCGGAAGCGTCTCCGCAGCCTTCTTGGAGAAAACATCTGTGAACAACCGATAACACTCGAGAAGAGGAGTAAGGTCTACGGGTATCTCTGTGGTGGTGACCTGAACGCACTCCCTGACACATTTGCCTCTACACGAATCACCCCAACCCAGTATCCTCCCAGAGGACCACTCAATATGGGGAGAGTGGAGACGGAGCCAAGGTATTCCCAGCAAAACCTCGTCTATACCCTCAGGAAGGATAAAAAATGACATATTCTCCTAATGGGAAGGAGACATAGACAGGGTGAGAGGGACAGTCTGATGGGTGATTTGTGTGGGCAGTGTCGATCCATTCAGCACCTGTACCGTCACTGGCTCGGCGAGCAACACCTAATGCATGGTGTGGCGAGAAGCAAAGGTGGAGGACATAAAATTCTCCTCTGCCCCAAACGCCACACAAAGCTTGACGGGAAGAGTGGATGAACCTAGGGTAATTATCCCTTTAAAGAGCACTCTCGAGGCAAAAGCCGATGCGTCTAGTGACCCTGCTCCCATGGTCACTGGATGCGACCATTTACGCAACCACTGTGGACATTGGTTGGCATAATGCCCCTGCTACTGGCACACATTACAGACCATGGATGCTTGAGCCATCCGAGGCTTAGGTCCCGCTCGAGAAACCTCCATGGCCTCTTGGGGTTGGGACACATGATTCAAGAGGTTTGGCAAAGGTGGGAGCCAGCCGAAACCTCTGCCTACACTGGATCCGCTCCAACCTCCGCTCGTGAAAACAGAGGTCGTTGCGGGTAGATATGGAGATAAGCTTCTCCAGCGTGGCGGGAATCTCCCTGGTGGACAAAGCATCCTTAACATGGTCCGCTAGTCCTCTCCAGTAGACCGGAATGAGGACTTTATCTGGCCATTCTAGCTCAGAGGCCAGAGTCCGAAATTGGACGGAAAACTGACTGACCAAAGTCGAACCCTGTGACATTGCCAGCAGTTGGAGTGCCGTATTGTGGGTGACCTGAGGTCCTAAAAAGACCCTTTTAAGAGTCTCCAAGAAACGTGGAGCACTCCGTACTACACGATCGTCGCGCTCCCACAGCGGCATTGCCCACTCCAACGCTCTGCCCGATAGTAGAGATAATACAAAACCCACTTGTGCCCGATCCATGGGGAAACGTGCAGCCAGAAGCTTGAGCTGTATAGAGCACTGACTCACGAATCCCCGACATTGCTTGCTGTCACCAGCAAACTTGTCAGGAAGCGGGAGGTGAGATAATGTTTTGGCAGAGGTGGCAAAGGACAAACTGGCTGCAGCTACGCTAGCAGCCTGAACATCGACTGTAGTAACATCCACAGCTGAGGATGTGCGCTCAAGAGCCGCCAACCTACCCTCCAGCTGCTGAATCTACTGCTGTAGACGCTGGTCGTCCGCCATTTTACTAGCCACACCCTGGCTCTAGTATTATGTTAAAGGCCTGCGGAATGCACCTAATAAATATTAAGGAGAGGTGCGTTTGCAGTCTGGGGTCCACCGTGCAGGCAGAGCCTGCTGCTAGTAAGATGGCGCAAATAGGCAGTATGAGCGAACTCTGTTATCCCTCAGAGTCGCAGATGTAAACACCGTAGCACTATATGGCGGTATGGGTGAACTCTGTTATTCCACAGAGTCGCTAACTAAAATGCTGTAGCGCTATATGGTAAGATAAGCGGATTTGGCTGTCAGCACAACAGTCCGTGGATGCACATTCCAGTCCTCCGGACCCAGGGGACAACAATATACAGAATTATTGAAGAAGAAGAGCATACCAATCCGGGTGAAGATCGAGTCATGTCTTTATTTTCTTGTTGCCAAATGCATTTGGCAACAAGAAAATAAAGACATGACTCGATCTTCACCTGGATCGGTATGCTGTTCTTCTTCAATTATTCTAAAGACTGTGTTCTGTCAGACTCACAGGGTACACAGATGACTGCTAAGCGGATTGCAGTCTGTGGTCATGCAATCAGAACACAAGCAATCATCTCCTCACCGGAGGTGCTGGTATTCTAGGGGCTTATTTCAGCCGGACCTAACCACATGCATACATGACCACACTGGCGCAAGCACGTAACAGATTTGATACTAGCGCACGGCCGTGCAGTCATGCACACCTTATATAGTAGAAGCTACAGGACCTTCCAGAAAAGGACCAATGGGAAAGCTGCTCCAGAACTAAAGCAGATTCAGGACCTTCCTTGAGGACCAATGAGAGTCGCTGCAGTACACAACCATGTGACCCCTGATCTCCTATGAGAGATCTTACCCTGAGCATGCTCAGAAGGGAACACACAGGACTTAGTCCCAACTACGTCTGCTTGCCGCTGACCTGCACTGGTTACAATGGCAGGACCTGGGGAGGCAGCAGTCATCCTCTGCACAGTATTAGACTGAGCGAGACGCTGGGACCGACGTCTCTGCTGAGCAGGCTCCACTGCGGCCGGAGACGGATGGGGGTCCGCAGTGGGGATGGCTCGAGATTCCCCTTGTGCAGCAGTGGGAATTTGATCCCTAGCACCCGACTTTCTCAAAAGTCGAGTCGAATGAAGTCGGCCGACTAACGGAAATAGTCGGGTCAGAGTCAAAAATCCGAACCCAATGCAAGTCAATGGGTAATGAAAGTCGGCAGTGAGTGGAGGACAGTAAAGACACCTACAGTGCCCATTTCAATGCCAATGACATAAATTCTTATTACTTAAGCTTGTCAACCTTAATTAACTTTATAATAATTGTAAGGCATTGAAAACTGGGGGTTATTTGGCTAAAATTGTGGGGGGGCAGTGCTGGCTCCAGTTTTTCGTGGGCCCCGGGCAAAAGAGTCTCAGTGGGCCCCTTTAACACATACCACAATTCATAATGCTCCGATACTGCAGAGAAATATAGGTATAGTACAATGCCAAATACTTCACTTCTTACATTACATGAGTGATATCTATTTTAAATTCTACAATAGCTCAAAAAACGGACAGTGTAGTTCTCTATACAGTATTATGGGCACATTACAGAATAATGAGCCCCATATATTGCTCTATACAGAATAATGAGTCCCATATATTGCTCCATACAGAATGGGCTCCATATAATGCTCCATACAGAATAGGCCCCATATGTGCTCCATATGATGTTCCATATATAAAGGGCCCTATATGATGCCCCATAAATAATGTACCCCATATTATGCTCTAGTATATGATGGGCCCAAGATATGATGCTCCATTGTATAATGGGCCCTATCTATGATGCTCAAGTGAATGATGGGCCCCATATATAATTTTCCAGTGTATAATGCTCCCCATATATTGCTCCAACCATTAAAAAAATGAAATACCTCTCCTCGCTGGGCACTGCTCTACTCTGGACTCCTCAGTGTCGCCATCTTCCAGCTCTCTGCACTGTGACTCTTCAGGCAGAGGGCACACAGACGTGACATCATCGCGCTCTCTGACCTGAATGTCACTGTCAGGAAACGCGGAAGACGTCACTGCAGTGGAGCAGGGAGAGGTAAGTATTGCAACTGCTGGGGCCCTGAGCTAGCATGGGGGCACTCTTGTGGGCGCCGGGAACTGGCACAGGGCCCTTCATAGTACGCCGGTATCTCTGATGGCGAGTTCAGGGCACCGGCACTTGCCCGGGTGCGCCAGGTGCTGACCACGGCCCTGGGGGGGTACAGCCCAGTTAGGAAGGTGGATAAACTGGCATATGTTGAGGTGTAGGCTGGACGTTCAGCAGCTGCAAATGGAGGAATTGGAGAAGTCGGAGGAAGAGGAGGACAAAGAGAGCCATTTTGCTTGCAACCTATGTGTCATCAGGGGAAGGTGGTACAAAATCCTTTGAAACCCAGGCATGGTTCATTTTAATGAAGGTGAGATCACCTACATTTTTGGTTGACAGCCGGGTCCTTCTTTCTGTCAGGATTGATCCAGCAGCACTGAAGACTCTTTCTGATAGCACACTACCAGCAGGGCAAGCGAGCTCCTGTAAGGCATATTGTCGCAATTCAGACCAGGTGTCCAGTTTACAGGCCCAGTAGTCAAAGGGGAATGAACTGTGAGGGAGAACATCGATAGGGGAGGAGAGGTAATTTTGAACCATAGTTGACAACTGTTGTCTCCTGTCTGTTGCAATCGATTCAGTATTACCAGTCATGTGAGCGTTACTCAAGAAATCAGACCACAACATGATCATGAAACCCCTGTCTCCAACGTCACTTCGGCAGCGTGCACCACGAACACCTCTTCCGTTTGGCCCAGTACGGCTCATGGTAGAACCTGCACTGCTGCTGTGTGCTGGGAATGCCTCTAACAAACGGTTTACCAGAGTTGCTTGTTTGTTCTCCAATATTAGCTTGAGGTTCTCCTGTGGCATGATGTTCTGTAATTTGCCTTTATAGCGTGGATCGAGGATGCTGGCCAACCAGTAGTCGTCATCCTTCATAATTTTGGCAAGACATAATCACACATGTGGGCCAATGTTCCAGGTGTCAATGATGCACCTCCAGTGGTGAGTGGAGGAGAACTTTCTGCCAAATCCACATCCCTCCATTCAGCACAAACCCTGTACCTGACCTTGGCAAGCCAACATTTTCGCTTGCCACCTGAGAAGCATCATCCTCCCCAAAATAATCATCCCCCTCATCCTCATCCTCCTCCTCTTCCTCTTCCTCTTCTTCCTCCACCTCGTCCAGGACAGTTCTCTGAGCAGACAATGCCAGACTGTCATGAAGGCTTCCCTCCTCCTCCTCCTCCGCTGCAGACGCCTGATCCTTAATGTGAATCAAAGTTTGCATGAGCAGACGCATAAGTGGGATGCTCATGCTTATGATGGCGTCGTCTGCACTTAATAGCTGTGTGCACTGCTCAAAACACTGAAGGACTTTACAGAGGTCTTTCAGCTTTGACCACTGCACACCCAACAACTCTATGTCTGCCCTCAAACTGACTGCCCGTGTATCCTCCCACAAATGCATTACAGCCTGCCTCTGTTCGCACAGCCTCTCAACCATGTGCATGGTGGAGTTGCACCTTGTTGCAATGTCTATGATTAGGCGGTGCTTGGGGAGGTGGAGCGATCGCTGCAACCTCTGCATACGACTGGAGTCTACGGGCGAGCGATGGATGTGAGAGCACAGTCTTCGCACCTTATGGAGCAGGGCTGGTAACTCCGGATAATTATTTATGAAGCAATGCACCACCAGGTTCAAGGTGTGAGCCAGGCAAGGTATGTGTCTGAGTTTTGCCAGGACTATGGCCGCCACAAAATTACGGCCATTATCACTGACTACCTTGCCTGGCTCAAGATGTAGACTGCCCAGCCATGACTCAGTTTCTCTCTGCAAGTAGTCAGCCAGAACCTCCGCGGTGTGTCTGTTGTCGCCCAAACACATCATCTTTAAAACAGCCTGCTGATGCTTACCACTAGCTGATCGATAGTGGGACACCTCGTGTGCAACACTGGCAGCTGCGGATGGAGTGCTCGTGCGACTGCGCTTTGTCGACAAGCTTTTGATTCTGGAGGAGGAGGAGGGCCGACCGCTTACAGCCAACTGTTGCCTATACCATGGGCTAGGCAGAACTGTCCCCTGTGGACCCTGCATCTACCATATTAACCCAGTGCGCAGTGATGGACACATAACGGCCCTGGCCATGCCTACTAGCCCATGCATCTGTTGTGAGGTGCACCTTTCCACTCACTGAATGTTTGAGTGCATTGACAATGCGGTCTTTCACATGCAGGTGGAGGGCAGGGATGGCTTTTCTAGAAAAGAAGTGCAGACTAGGTAGGTCAAAGCGTGGGACAGCGTAGGCCATGAACTCTCGGAACGCTGCGCTTTCAACCAAACGGAAGGGCATCATCTCTAATGAGATCAGTTTGGCTATGTAGGCGTACAAAGCCAGCGAGGTTTTGTAGTCTGTCCACGCTTGCAAGTGCATGGTGTTTAAATGTCTAAGCATGCAACTGGTATTCAATTTTCGGAGATTTTTCCCTCGGCTAAACGTCCTTCCACACTTCTTACAGATAACCTTTGCCTCATCAATAGAATTTTGATAAAAAAAAGTGCCACACTGCACTCTTCCTACTATGGGATAAATTTTCAGGGCTTGTACGCAGTGCTAATTTGACCATCTGGCCAAGCTGTCCTGCAACTCCTTTTGTTTTCTTTAACACGTTTTTGGACTGCTACGGGACTGCCAGGTAACCGCAGCTGCGATGTCGATGCCTGCTGCGGATCCTTCTACTCTTCTGAGCTATTGCCAGCGGCACCCTCTTCCCCCAATGGATGCCAATCCGGGTCAACAACTGGGTCATCCATCACCTCCTCTTCAATTTCATCTGTACCTTCCTCTGTGTCACCATGTAAGGTGGTATAGTATGCGGGAAGGGACACCTGAGTTTCATCAGGGTCAGATTCTGGCTCAGTAGACTGCGACCGAAATGTAGTGCTCTGGGTGAATGTACCAGCAGAATCAGAAAGCAGTGGCTGTGCATCAGTGCACTCATGTCTTTCTACAACAATTAAGGAATCTGCTTCCCTGACCTTTTAGGGTCATCACAACACAATACCAGACCCCAATCAGAGGGTAATAAAACTTTCACTCCTTATCTATGAACTAGTCATATTTATGTTCATCCCTCTGCCATAATGACAGTTCTGCTTCACGTCACTTGTCTTACCTATTGCATTATTCCTGTTTCCTTTTGTGTATATAAATATGTGATTCTTCAGCTTTTGTTTTAGTCTTTGCCTGATGAAGAGACCTGCGTAGTCTCGAAAGCTTGCAATTTGTTACCATCTTTTCAGTTAGCCATTAAAAGGTATCAACCACTGAGGACTCTCAAGTCTAAATATTTTTCTTCTCCATGTCATATTCATCCTGGCCTGGGGAATTCAAGATTTGACTTGATAACTCAGGCATGGTATATTAAAAGAGCTCCATGGAGCAATATGAAGTATGGCCTGTGGCATCCTTCACTTTTGGTGGGGGTGAAGGACACAAGGAAAGGTGTCATTTCTGACCAGGAGCCTGCACTGACGACTGAGTGCTTGCATTTTTTGAAACTTCAGAAGAGGAGGCGATAGAACTGGAGGCTGTTTTGGTAATGTAAGCCAAAACCTATTCCTGATGCTCCGGCTTTAAAAGCGGTTTACTTACTCCCAGTATATGGAGCCTTCCAGGCCTTCTGGAGCCAGACGATGACGCAGGCTCAACACCTTCTGCCATAGGTGCTATTGTGCTTTTGGCACTACCAGCAGATGCACCACCACAATCATCAGTACCAGCTGCCCCCCCACCCACGTCCGCCGCCTCTTCCACCATACTTTCTTATGTTTGGGAAAATGTACCAAAAATACCAGCAGATATATGGTACTGTATCAGAATCGTACAGCTGTATACTGTGAAGGGGAAAATTTAAATCTCCGTATATATTTTGAGAGTAACACACAGACACACACTCAGTATGGATTTGACAAGACTACAAAAAGCAGAAAAAGGGTACTGTATCAGAAGCGTTAAGCTGTATACAGTGCTAGGGTTAATTTTAAATCTCCGTATATATTTCCAGGTTAACACACAGACGCTCACTTAGTATGGATTTGACCAGAATACAAAAAGCAGAAAGACGGTACTGTATTACAAGTGTACAGCTGTATACAGTGTTGCGGTAATTTTAAATCTCTGTATATATTGCCGGAGTAACACACAGATGCTCACAGGCTCAGTATGGATTAGACCAGAATATAAAAAGCAGAAAAAGGGTACTGTATCAGCAGCAAAAAGCTGTATACAGTGTAGGGAAATTGTAAATCTCCGTATATATTTCCGGAGTCACACACAGATAGTCAGCATGTATTTGTCCGTGAGACCAGCCGGTACACGGTAGTGTGTGAGGAGCGTACTCCTCTATACTGTGTGGGAAAAATGAATGCTCGGTAACTGTGGAGAAAAAAAGATTAAAAGTATTAGTGCTGTGCAAAAAGCAGTTCGCACAGCAGTGTACACACAGCAATACAGCTGTCAGGCAGCCTAATAACCAGCGCTGCTGCACACAAGAAAATCCTCCCCTGTCACTGCACACTAACTGTACAGCACAATTGCTATCAGCATAAGCACATAAGAACTTCTCTTTCCAGCCCTAACTCTCTCCCTACTGATAAACAGCGTCAGCAACCTCTCCCTACTGTTAAGATCGGCAGAAGTAAAATGGCTGCGTGTGGTCAGGGCTTTTATAGACACTATGACGCTCCCCAAAGCAAGCCAATCACTGCAATGCCCTTCTCTAAGATGGTGGTGGACGCTGTCCATGTCATCTCGTTGCCCAAAGTGTATGTCCTTGCTCATTCGCTGAAAAAAGGCGCCTGAAAGCATTCTGGGAAAAGCGACTTTGGCACTCGTTTTGCCGACCGCATAGCCGACTGCATGCTATGGTCATGTTTCGGCCAACAAAACCCGACTTTGGCAAAAGTCGGTGACTTTTGAATCTGACCGACCTGTTTCGCTCAACTCTAGTTAACAGCTTTAATTAACAATGGAATACTCCACGCAGGGAGATAAACAGTTAAATGAGGGAATAAGCAGTACAAATGTAAAGGATATGCAGGGTCAAAGAATGATGGAAAAAAGTAACAGCAGTTCTTTTGGAGTAAATTTATTCTTTCAGTCGTTTCTCAGGCAGTGGATGTTGCAGAACAGACAACAGTGCTTGTCTGGTGAGGTCCTGTAGGTAACGATGATCCATCTTCTGGCGACAGTGGTCAGTCTCCGGTACCTTCCGCTGAACCCCTAGTCCATAAACTGATGCAGCCGGGATTGTGCAGGCCACAACACTGTCCGGTTCCAACGTAGACCGGCGAATGTACACTGGCAACTCAGGATGAAACCATCTGTCTCGCACCCGGTCTCTCTTGGATGGCACGGAAGCTGTACTCACAAGCACGGAACATGAGACACCTCACTCTAAGTTAATCAATGGGCACCCTGCACGTCTCTTGCTTTGGTCCCCGTTAGTGGCAGCGGGCGAACACGGACACAGGCCTGCACAGTGCCAGTGCTCAAGAGATGGAGCACATTTTTCTCCCTGCTGCGTGCTGCCTATTACCACCAAGACTGACTGCTTTAGTGTGCTCTGTCACTGTAGCAGCTTAGCCACACCCCCGGCTTCTGGGTTCCAAGCTCTGTTTGGTTTCTTATGCTTTCCCCCGGACAACAGAGGAGACAGTCATAACAGTTCCGGACCCGGCACAGAACAGGTACCCGCGGCCCGATCCTTCTCCTTACAACTGCACAGCCATGCCAGCCACACATCTCCTGACTGTACAATATGTTTTATGCTGCTACACTGTAGTACTGTTGCCGGGTCTGCCATAGCTGGCCCTACACTGCCAGACACTGCCAGACATCTCCTTAACCAGTCATATTTTTAAATGGTGCAGTTTCTGACTGTACCTTTACCCCTGAATGCCCACACAAATCTCGCACACATATCAAGTGTGTTGTATAGCTAAACTCTACAGCTGCGGGGAAGCATACTCTCTTGAGGGTAAACAAATATGAAAAAGCTCAAAAATAGGGCTCATTTTTTGCTCAATTTGTTGACAAGCCACTGTTCTTAACTTTGAAAGACCATAGTTAAATGCTAGCCTGAATAAGTCTTGCATGGCTTGTTAAATAAAAATAGCTGGAATGTGCTTGCTCCCTAAATAAAGGGATCATTTTGGATGTCTTGTGAAAAAAGCTTTTGCATGTTTATTTAGCAAAGTGCAAATTGCCACTTCAGAAAGAAGGACACAGCTGTTGAAACAGCATAAAATAGGGATAATTTTTAACCACTCCATGTGAAAATGTCATGGCATCTTTCTTTTACATCGGATGTGTCTGAACACCAGCAAAGCATGCATCTGCACCCAAAACGTCATCATTTTCACAATTTAAACAATCTAAAAGTGTGTTTGTGCAGTATATTGCTAAATAGGGTATTAATTACCATATATAGCCACATAGGTCGAGCTCTCTTTGACATTGCTAAGGTTAGATTGCATTTAAGCGTTCATAAGAAGTTCAATACAGAACCAGGAAACATCAGAGAGCCACGTATGTGTTTTCAGTTCAATAAGAAATTTTGTAATATTGTGATTCTATGAGAATCAATTTTTTTTTAGGAAAATTCACTGAAGTTAGTAAATTCAAATTTCAAAATATCCATTCATCTCTATCAGTCATCAGTAGGGATGAGCGAACCTTTGGATGTTTGGGTTTGGCCGAACTAGAGTTAGAAGTTCTGTTCGATATACGAACTTGACCCAAACTTCAGTGCTTTGAAATGGCTGTAAAATGGTCATAGTAAGGGCTAGGGGGGGCTGCAAACGGAAGCTAAATGGAGTAAGAGCAGGACAAGTAGCCTGCAAACAAATTTGGATATTATATTTAAAATAACAGAATAAAAATAAGAAAAAATAATAATCTTTAACCAGGAGGCAGAGGTCCATTTGGAGGAGGAGGTTGAGGTGGAGGTGGTGGTGTATGTGGAAAAAGTGGAGGTAGCCAACACTTGTTTTGTGTTTTGCTTTTTTTACTGATTTTTTTTTGGGGGGGTACTCTGAAAACAGTCAATGTAATAATCTGCTGGCCACTCTCTCTTTGTATACAGGCCATGTAATACTCTGCATTTCTTTGGGTGAAACAATGAGGAAAGCATCAAATGGGAGATGTGGTCCTGCTGCTAGTGGTGGTGGTGAAGCTGCTGCAGGAAGAGAGAAACCGTGGTCTATCTGTACCTGTTACGCACCCAAATGACACGCCTTCCTCTTGTGTATGCAGGAGACAGGACGTTCTGTGTAATTTCATAGGTTTGAGTACCGCTGGATGAATGGTGAGGCAGAACAAGTAGAGGTGGATTAGATTGGTTGGCTGAGAGCGCCTTCAGTTTCTTAGCTTTGTCTTCCACCCAGTCACCTGCTGAAAGTGCAGATTTTACACCTGCGGCCCATGGGCATTTGTCTTCCACCTCACCCCCTTGCAAATCAGGCAAGCAGTCTAAGCCCCAAGTCATACAGCAGTATTTTCTGTTTTTTGATCACTCTGCTGGCTGTGGTTCTGTGAACCATCCACCAAGCCCTGTCCCACAAGTGGAAAAGATTGACAGCACTGATGCCCAACCACTTGTTCTGTCTGAGGATGAGTATGTGAGAGGGGAAGTGCAAACGGTCAGCGGACCACCGCAGCACATCTCTGATGATAATGATGATGACCCACAGGTGTCAATTACTGCAGCTTTCTGCTGTGTGCAGTCCAGCAAGGAGAGCAGGGGTGAGGATTGGGTCGAACATGTTCATGTAGAGCAGGGGTCTCAAACTGCATTCCTCGAGGGCCGCAAACCGTGCGTGTTTTCAAGATCTCCTTAACATTGCACTAGGTGCTGGAATCATTATCTGTGCAGGTGATTAAATTATTACCTGTGCAATACAAGGAAATCCTGAAAACATGACCCGTTTGCTGCCCTTGAAGAATGCAGTTTGAGACCTCTGATGTAGAGGATTATTATTATTATTATTTAGAGCACCATTGATTCAATGGTGCTGAACATGAGGAGGGGTTACATGCAAAACACAAAAAGAAATTACAATGAACAAACTAATAGAACAGACAGGTTCAGAGGAGAGAGGACTTACATTCTACAGGATAATGGGTAAGGAAACAGTAAATTAGGGGGTTGCAGCAGCTCTGGTGTTGATGAAGTGGCAGCAGAGTCATTGCAGGCTGTAAACTGTTCTGAAGACATGGGTTTCTCTTGAAAGTTCTGAATGTAGGGATAACCGGAAGTGTTGGGCCACAAAATTCTATAGGATGGGCACACTAGGAAGAAGTCTTGCAGATGAGGATTGGGGAAGAGAGAAGGAGGTAGTGGGAGAACTATAGATTACATGGTGGGAGATATCAGGCTATTAGTTGAGTGTTATGTGAAGGTGATAGATTATGTACAGCTTTGTAGGTCAGTGTTAGTAGCTTGAAGTGGATATGTTATGGAATTGAGAGAAAATGAAGGGATTTGCAGAGGGGAGAAGAGAAGGAGTAGTAAGAACAGAAGTGGATTAGTAGGTCAGCAGAGTTAAGGACAGACTGGAGAGATGAGATGATGCAATGGATGATGATGAGATCCTAGACCCTACATGGAGTCAAGGCCATCAGAGTGACATGGGCAGTTTGGAGAAATAGGTGGTGATAACGCTGACCCAGCTGCACAGAAAAAAAGGGAGCAAGGTGTAAAAGTACCATCGGCGGTCCTTAACCAGTATGTCGGCTGCTATTGCCCACAACAATGACTAAATGAGCACATCAAAGCCACCTCAAAGGAGCTCCCTGACAATACAAGGGTGGTTTGCATGCTGTGCCATCAGAGACGGAAGTAAGGCATCAAGGTTTTTAGCCTGAGCACCACCAGTATGACGAGGCATCTAAATGCAAACCATTTGCTGCCGTGGAGTGCAAACCTGAAAACCCAGGAAAAATCTGAGCCTGCTCCTCTTGTGCTGCTATCTGTGACACTTCCTCCTCCTAAGCAACAGGGTTACCTGACTCCCTGCAAAGGATGTAACAGCACCACCGCCATCAGTGTCACCGAGCATCTCCACACCATCCCATTGAGGTGTTCAGCTATACATCCACCAAACACTTGATCCCATATTCTACATGTTGACTAACAAGTTATTTTTAAAGGGCTAGCAATATGCTGGGATCATGAGAACTACAGTACATTTTTCTTAGCCATGGGAACATGTTGAAGACAAAACCACGTGTTCATTGCGCAACGTCATCAGTGTAAAGGTCCACATAAACACCAATCATTGTACCAGTAATACCAGTAAGCACAGGCGGGATATTATATCTCTTTAACTGCCTACAAGCTATATGTTGTGGCAGCTGGGCCTGAGGCAGAAAGCATTTTGGTGCATGTCCTACCACCACAGGGGATTTCTGCATGATTTTTGAATGTTTCTCTGTCCATTTTGCCTCCTCTTCCTACTCTGCTTCCTCCAATGCTTCATCATCCGATCAGCCTAACACATACACCACCAACTTCAGCACAGCCAGGGGTAAACAAAACAGGCTGTTCTGAAACGCATCTATTTGTGGGAAAATTCCCACACCGTGCAGGTGGTGATCAAACAAACAGATATGTACTTGGTGCTGATAAACTTGAAGCCTAGCCTTGAGGTGTGTGATAACGGGCGTAATTGTTGGCATATGTAACAGATTAGAACTTATTATAAGTAAAAGGAGGACTTTATGCTGACCTGACAGTATATGGCGATGTTGTGTAACGTTTCCTTCTGTTTAATGTATTGTATAAGAAATAGTCTAACTTGTAGTTTCACTTTCGTTTTGTTCCTGATTTCTGATGCAATGCTGAAATGACTGCATTATTCCTTTACCTCATGTTGATAGAAGCAAAAGCTTGTTATCCCATACAGCCTGCTCTGTGAAGTTTTCTACTGCAAAGGTGTGGATTCAGAAGCTGTGCAACAGGTTATGGGCCCCGATACAGACACCCAGGCCCAGTCACCCCAGATACAGTGTACCCAGAGAATCCAGACAACAAGAATACCAGATACCCAGGACACTGGAATGCTCAGCAAGACCCTGGTGAATGCAGAAGAATTCTTCAGTATAACTCTCTAAACAAGTAAGTCTATATAAAGATGATGAATAACACAGAGCTAAAACTCACAGTAGCTAAACTAAATGATGAGAACTATCAGCTATGGAAGTTCAAAGTAGAGATGTTATTGTCTAAAGATGATTTATGGGAAGTAATCACTACAGATATACCTGATCAAGATTATCAGTCATGGGATAAGAAAAATAGACAAGCGAGAGCCATCATTAGCTTATTAGTGGATGATGCTCAATTAATACATATAAGAAATGAAGAAACAGCTAAAGGAATGTGGGAAGCATTAAGAAAGCTATATGAGAGACCCAGCTTAAATCACAAGTTATTTTTATTAAGAAAGCTTTACAGTATGAGACTGAGTGCAGACAGTGACATGCAGAAGTATATATTCTCAATGATGGAAGTGATATCACAGCTAAGATCTATTGGTGAAAATATTAAAGAAAGTCATATAGCAGCTATATTGTTGTGCAGTTTACCAGATTCATATACTGCTTTAATAAATGCACTAGAGACGAGACCAGAAACTGACATTACATTAGAGTTTGTGAAGATAAGACTCATAGATGAATATCAGAGAAGAAAAGAACAAAGCAATGATTCTTCTACTGAAGAGGACAATGAAAACACTCTTAAAGCTACAGAATTTAAAAAACCCTATAATAAAGAGACAAGAGAATGCTTTAGATGTAAGAAAAAGGGACATTTAAAGAAAGACTGTACCATACGGAAAGCAGAACAACAAAATTTACAACATAAAAAGCATACACAGAAAGTAAAAAACACAATTTCTGATTCATGAGAGAATAATTGGAATGGCACATTCAAAATAACAGACAAGAAATCATCACTTGGTTGGTTTATTGATTCAGGAGTAACAAGTCATATGACAAGTGACAAGAATTTCTTTACTGATCTTGATTTAGATAAGAAAGAAGCCATTTATCTTGCAGATGGAAGCAAAATAACCGCAGAAGGTATCGGACAAGGTATGCTATATTGTTCAAACAAGTTAGGACAAGATTCAAAGATACTTGTACAGGATGTGTTGTATGTTCCAAAATTGGAAGGCGGATTATTATCTGTGAAACGTTTAACAGCAAAAGGACTTACAGTAAAATTCAAAGATAATGAGTGAGCAATTATTGCAGGAAACAAGATGATAACCAAAGTCAAGGCAGAAGAACAATTAGATCATTTTGACAAACCAAAGGAACAGATGAAGGTATGTACACATGATCGCAAAAACTGTATTCACATGTGGCATAGACGTCTAGGACATAGACACCCGGACAGTATAAGGGAACTACAGAGAAAAGAATTGACAAAAGATTTAAAGATATCAGATTGCTCAATTACCATAAGATGTGAATGTTGTATAAAATCCAAAGCCACAAGGATATCTATTCCAAAAGAAAGTGAGATGAAAAGCGAAAGACCACTTGATTTGGTGCATACTGATGTATATGGACCCATGAAAGTGACTACATCAGGAGGTAATAGATATATGTTGACTTTTATAGACGACTACTCAAGTTACACAGTCACATGCTTAATTAAGAACAAAAGTGAAGTTTTTGATAAACTTGTAGACTATGTAACAAGATCAAGTAACAAATTTCAAAGGAAGCCAATTGTCATCAGAAGTGATAATGGAGGTGAATTTACAGGTCACAGAATAGAAGACTACTTAAGACAAAATGGAATAGAACATCAGAAAACTGTTCCATACACACCTGAACAAAATGGAATAGCAGAAAGGAAAAACAGAACTCTAACAGAAATGATGAGATGTATGCTGACAGATTCTAAACTACCAGAGAAATATTGGGGTGAGGCAGCAATGACAGCTACATATCTACAGAACCAACTTTTTCCAGAATCTGAAGAAAACTCCACATGAACTGTGGCAAGGTATGAAACCAAGTAATCATTTAAAAGTTTTTGGATGTAAAGTTTTTATATTCATTCCAACAGAAAAACATTCCAAACTTCAAAACAGATCCATGGAACGAATATTCGTTGGATATAGTGAAAACTGCAAAGGATATAGAATCTTAGATCCCAAAACAGACAGAGTTACGGTAACAGTGTGACATTCAATGAAGATTTAAATGAAGACATTATGATTTCAGTTGAAACAAAAAATGAGAAAAACAATAGTGACATAACTGATGAAATATCTGATGAGAAAGAAGTAAAAATTAATGAAGAGCAAAATACTGAAAGTGAAGAATCACAACTACAAACAGACACAGAACCAAGACGTTCAATAAGAGAGAACAAAGGAAAACCACCAAAATGTCTCTAACACAAGACAAGTATAAGAAAAATCCATGAGCCTACCTCTTGGTAGGACATATCTAAACTTTCTGAAGAAGAAGCTAATAAATCGATAGAAGCAACAGAAACAGAAATTAAATCCATGCATGACTCAAATACATGGACACTAACAGATTTGCCAGATTGAAGAAAAGCCATAGGATGTAAATGGATTTTTAAAGTAAAATACCAAACAGATGGCACACCTGAGAGATATCGAGCAAGACTCGTAGCTAAAGGCTATTCTCAAAAATATGGGAAGACTATGATGAAACATTTGCTCCAGTTGTCAAACACACTACAATAAGAACTTTACTTACAGTTGCAGCAATGGAAAAGAAGGAACTAAGACATCTGGATGTAAAGACAGCTTTTTTGAATGGAGATTTAACAGAAGACATTTACATGGAACAACCTCCATGACTCAAAGATGAAAGGAATCCAAACAAAGTTTGTAAACTACAGAAAAAGCATATATGGTTTAAAACAAGCAGCTTAAGCGTGGAATGACAAAACCACGGAAGTACTAACAAATGAAAAATTTCAAAGAAGCAAAGCTGATCCATGCTTGTACACAAAAAGGCTGAGTAATAGATGGATTTATGTACTCATATAAGTAGATTACATTTTGATTTGCTTTAAACAAGAAGGGCATAAAGAAAACATTCTAAAAATCCTGGAACAACATTTTGAAATCAAAGACTTGGGAAATGTAAAACAGTACCTGTTGTGAATGTTTTAGAAATGAATTCTGAGCAGAAGCTCCCTCTGGTGGTTACAAACAGTACTGAACCATTCAATGAGGATTGGCAATCAGGAATCACAGACTGGCTGGATATAAGGGAGGTTCCCCCCCATCATGGTTGCCGGTGATCAATTGTTCTTGTCTCAACGTTGTTTCCTGGTTCACTTGGAAGCTTGCTGAGTCTTGCCTCTTCTCCTGCTCTCAGATAAGATATTTTCTGTTTTTTGTTTTTGTGCTTTCCATTTGCATATTTCTCTGCATTTCTGTGAGGTTGGCCAGGTTCCCCTCCCCGGGGGGCCTGGGCTCCTCTCGGTTCCTCTGGAGCCACTGTTGTTTGTTCATTTGCCTTTTCCAGTTTTTTCAGTGGCTGCGGCTTAGTTTTGTTACACCAGAGAACTAATTTAGGTGGTAGAGGTCGTGTGATCTCAGGTGTTTTTGCAATTAGTAGCCTTTTCTGTCTAGGCAGATTGGGCCCCAGCGTTTGCTCATACTATTTTCTGTCTGTGTCTGTATTTCCTCTTGTCTAACCGCCATTACATGTTTGGGGGCTTCCTATGTTCTTTGGGGATCTGCTCTGGGGCAGATAGCTTTCCTCTTTCTATCTTTAGGTGTAGTTAACCTCTCAGGCTGTGACGAGGCGTCTAGGACCAACGTAGGAACGCTCCACGTCTGCCTTTGGTTGTGGTGGTTAGTCAGGGTACTGCAATCCAGTAGATTCCAACCTCTCTGGTGTATTGCCGTTTTTGCCTGCTCTCCTCAGCTACCAAAACATAACAGTATCACCAGCCCAACTGAAAATTATATGGTACTCACATAAGGGAAAAATAGTGTGGAAACAAAAAAGGTTGTCAGAGTTGTCAGAGATTTTTTTTTTTCTGTTTGTTGCATTTTTTCCCTCTTTTTCTCTGGGTGCTGAGGAGGATTTATTTTTTTTTTTCTCAATGGAGTTTGCACAGTTGTCTGGCCGTGTGGATCAGCTTGCCACTGAGGTTCGGAGTATTGCTACCTATCTTGCTAGGTTGCCAGTTGTGGAACCCAGGATCCCCATGCCAGATTTGTTTTTGGGGGATCGAGCTAAATTTCTGAATTTCAAAAATAACTGTAAGTTGTTTTTTGCCTTAAAACCTAAGTCCTCAGGGAACGCAGCACAGCAGGTTCAAATTGTCATCTCTCTCCTGCGTGGCGATCCTCAGGATTGGGCTTTTTCCCTGACACCTGGGAAACCTTTTTTGAGTAATGTTGATGCATTTTTTCTGGCTCTGGGGTTATTGTACGATGAACCTAATGTCACTGATCAAGCTGAAAAAACCTTGTTGGCATTAAATCAGGGGCTTGAGGACGCTGAGTTGTACTGTCAGAAATTCCGAAAGTGGGCAGTCCTGACGAAATGGAATGATGATGCTTTGGCAGCCCTTTTTCGGAAGGGTCTGTCAGAGAATGTAAAAGATGTTATGGTGGGTTTCCCTGCTCCCTCTGGTCTCAATGATTCTATGTCATTAGCGATTCAAATTGACAGACGTTTGCGTAAGCGTAGAAGTATGTGTGGAATAGTGTTGCCTTGTGAACCAGCTTCTGAACCCATGCAGTGTGATAGAGTGGCTTCTGGGGCACAGCGTCATGAGTTTCGAAAACGCAATGGGTTATGTTTCTACTGTGGTGATGCCTCTCATGCTATTTCAGTCTGCCCTAAGCGGGGAAATTGTTTGTCCCAGACCATTGGAAGAAGAGTGTGATGTCTGAGATTCATTGTTCCGCGTTGGCCGGTCATCCCGGAATTTTTGGTACCAAAGACTTGGTGAGTCGGTCCTTTTGGTGGCCTACTTTGTCTCGTGACGTCAGGGAGTTTGTGCAGTCCTGTGGGACTTGCTCTCGCTCCAAGCCTTGCTCTCGCTCTAGTGGTTTATTGATGCCATTGCCTGTGCCCAAGAGACCATATCTCTATGGATTTTATTTCCGACCTCCCTGTTTCTCAGAGAATGACCGTTATCTGGGTGATTTGTGATAGGTTTCCAAGATGATACATCTTGTGCCATTACCTAAGTTGCCTTCCTCCTCCGAATTGGTGCCTTTGTTCCTTCAGCACGTGGTTTGGTTACACGGCATTGCTGAGAACATTGTGTCTGACAGAGGAGTCCAGTTTGTTTCCAGATTTTGGAGGACTTTTTGTTCTAAACTTGGTGTTCAATTGTCTTTCTCCTCTGCTTTTCATCCTCAGACGAATGGACAAACTGAGAGAACAAACCAGACATTGGATACTTATCTGAGATGCTTTGTGTCTGCTGATCAAGATGACTGGGTCTCTTTTTTGCCTTTGGCTGAGTTTGCTCTTAATAATAGGGCAAGCTCTGCCACTTTGATGTCTCCATTTTTCTGCAATTTTGGGTTTCACCCTCGATTTTCTTCGGGACAGACGGAGGCTTCTGTCTGTCCGGGTGTTGACTCTGTTGTGGAGCGTATGCAGCAGATTTAGGACCAGGTAGTGGAGAGGTTGTCCCTCTCTCAGAAGAAGGCCCAGCGGTTTTCCAACCGGCATAGGACTGATGGTCCTCGGTTTAAAGTGGGGGACTTGGTCTGGTTGTCCTCAAGAAATATCCCTATGAGAGTTGCATCTCCTAAGTTTAAGCCTAGGTTCATTGGACCTTATAAGATCATGGAGATTCTTAATCCTGTTTCTTTTCGTTTACTTCTTCCAGGGACATTTAAGATCCATAACGTGTTCCACAATACCTTATTGAAGAGGTTTGTCGAGCCAGTGGTTCCTATGGCTGTGCCTCCTGACCCTGTTTTGGTTGAGAGCAATCTGGAGTATGTGGTTGAGAAAATATTGGATTCTCGTTTTTCTAGACGGAAACTCCAGTATTTGGTTAAGTGGAGAGGTTATGGTCAGGAGGACAATTCTTGGGTGTTTGCTTCGGACATCCATGCTAGGAGACTGATCCGTGCGTATCACAGAGCTCATCCTGACTGACCTGGTTGCACAAATGATGGTTCGGTGACCCCTCCTCAAGGGGGGGTACAGTTGTGAATGTTTTAGAAATGAATTCTGAGCAGAAGCTCCCTCTGGTGGTTACAAACAGTACTGAACCATTCAATGAGGATTGGCAATCAGAAATCATAGACTGGCTGGATATAAGGGAGGTTCCCCCCATCATGGTTGCCGGTGATCAATTGTTCTTGTCTCAACGTTGTTTCCTGGTTCACTTGGAAGCTTGCTGAGTCTTGCCTCTTCTCCTGCTCTCAGATAAGATATTTTCTGTTTTTTGTTTTTGTGCTTGCCATTTGCATATTTCTCTGCATTTCTGTGAGGTTGGCCAGGTTCCCCTCCCCGGGGGGCTTGGGCTCCTCTCGGTTCCTCTGGAGCCACTGTTGTTTGTTCATTTGCCTTTTCCAGTTTTTTCAGTGGCTGCGGCTTAGTTTTGTTACACCAGAGAACTAATTTAGGTGGTAGAGGTCGTGTGATCTCAGGTGTTTTTGCAATTAGTAGCGTTGGCTTTTTTAGGGTTTTTTTGGATTGCAATAAGTATCCTTCCTATCCTTTTCTGTCTAGGCAGATTGGGCCCCAGCGTTTGCTCATACTATTTTCTGTCTGTGTCTGTATTTCCTCTTGTCTAACCGCCATTACATGTTTGGGGGCTTCCTATGTTCTTTGGGGATCTGCTCCGGGGCAGATAGCTTTCCTCTTTCTATCTTTAGGTGTAGTTAGCCTCTCAGGCTGTGACGAGGCGTCTAGGACCAACGTAGGAACGCTCCACGGCTGCCTTTAGTTGTGGTGGTTAGTCAGGGTACTGCAATCCAGTAGATTCCAACCTCTCTGGTGTATTGCCGTTTTTGCCTGCTCTCCTCAGCTACCAAAACATAACAAGTACCTAGGAATACAGATAGAAAGAGAAGAAGACGGAAGTTTTTACTACTGAATCAAAATCACATGATTCAAGACATAACAGAAAAATTTGGACTAAAGGATGCAAAAACATTAAAGTCTCCAATGGAAACTAATTATTGCAAAGAGATGAACAGTGAAAAGAATATGCTACCAAACAATGAAGAATACAGAACAGCAATAGGAAAACTACTGTATCTAGCGACCGTTACAAGACCAGACATCGCAGCAGCAGTAGGAATCCTGAGTAGAAAGGTATCAAAACCAAATAAAGCTGATTGGAATGCCGTGAAGAGAGTAATAAGTTATTTGAAAGGCACAAGCAATGTTAAGCTGAAATTACCCACAGGTGATAATTGCATTTTAGCAAGATATGTTGATGCAGATTGGGCTGGAGATCCAACTGACAGATCTACCAGTGGACATATTTTTTTTCTCTCAGGTGGACCAATAAGTTGGACAAGTAAGAAAGAGTCAATTGTGACACTGTCTTCAACAGAAGCAGAATATGTTGCAGCAGCACATGCGAGTCAAGAAGTACTGTGGTTAAGACAATTGTTGACAGAATTTTGGACAACCACAGTTGGAACCAACAAAACTAAAAGAGGACAATCAAGGATGTCTTGTTCTTGCTCAGATGAAAAGAGTCAATCCAAGAACCAAGCATATTGATGTGAAATATCATTTCTTGAGAGATCATCAGGACCAAGGAGTCTTGAAGTTGGAGTATTACCCTACAGAAGAAATGACAGCAGACATTTTCACGAAGGCGTTGAATGCAGATAAACATCAGAGACTAATAAAAAAGTTGGGTTTGATTGAATAAGTCCTTACTGTTGAGAAAGGGTATTGGCATATGCAACAGATTAGAACTTATAAGTAAAAGGAGGACTTTATGCTGACCTGACAGTAGATGGCGATGTTGAGTAATGTTTCCTTCTGTTTAATGTATTGTTTAAGAAATAGTCGCACTTGTAGTTTCACTTTCGTTTTGTTCCTGACTCCTGATGCAATGCTGAAATGACTGAATTATTCCTTTACCTCATGTTGATAGAAGTAAAAGCTTGTTATCCCATGAAGCCTGCTCTGTGAAGTTTTCTACTGCAAAGGTGTGGATTCAGAAGCTGTGCAACAGTAATCTCGTAGCAGCTCTTTGCTTAGCCAGTTTGTTGCACATCCCTTTCCTGGCACATGTGCTGAATTTTGTGGTGCAGAGCTTACTTAATTACACAGAAATGTCAGAGCTGCTGCTGAAAATTGAAGGCCATCTGTGCCTGCGTTCAGCATTCTCACCCTGCTACTGCTTGCCTGTCTGTGCTGCAGCTCCATTTCTGCCTTCCCACTCACTGCCTCATATATGAGAGACCAACAAGGTGGAACTCCACCTTGCGCATGCTGGAGAGACTGTAAGCAGTACCCCTAAGCTGGTGGAAGTACAGCCCATGAAAAAGAAAATAGTTCCAACACAGAACAAACCTTAGGAGGTCCATCACTAAAGCGTTATGTTATCTAAGGTGGGTCCCCATCGCACTCAGAAAGTGTTCCACGCACTACAGCTAGCCTCATGTGGAATCGAACTATAAAGTGCCTCAACATCCAGGTTTGCAAGAAATACTCCATCTTCAATCTGGATGACCTCCGCTCTCCTTAGGACTTCCATTATGTCTTGGACATAAGAAGGAAGCGAGAACAATCTAAATATCGTTTCTACATACGTGCTAATACCCTGTGTGATATTTCCTATGCCGAATACAATAGGATGTCCCTTTAGAGAGCTACACCCTTTGTGCACCTTAGGCAGACTATAAAAGGTTGAAACCTGTGAACACTTAGGTTTAAAAAAAGACAATTCTTTCTTATTTATCAACTTTCCTTCAAATGCTCTGCATAGTATCCCCTCAAGTTGCCGTAGATATTTTTTTTGTGGGGAGACCCTCCAAAAACTCATAGCACTGAAGAGCCATCAACAGATCCAAACACATTTGTTTATATTGTGAACTGTCCATAATTACAATGCTCCCTCCTTTGTCTGACGGCTTCACTATAATTTTTTGATCTCTTTCCAGACTCAGAAGGGTTGGCAATAGTGTTGAGCGATACTGCTCGATATCTAAAAATATCGGATCGGAATGGTATCGCCGATATCACTAAATATCGGCGATATCCGATTCCGATACCGGAAGTCCCATGTAAGTCTATGGGAACAAAATATCGCAACTAAAAAAACCCTTTATTTCCTTGTAAACACTAAATATACACACATAGAATACATATATATATATATATATATATATATATATATATATACATGTCATTGTGACATATATATACATATATGTAAAGTTTATACACTTCTACATAGTAAAATATCCTCTGATTCAATTGCCGGGTAAAGCCGGCTTCTGTGAAAAGACAGAAGCACCCGACATGAAATGACACTTGGTGTACATAGGGTTAACCATGTCTTTTCATGTCGTTTGCAATCTGATTTGCACAAACAATTACATCAGTCTATGTGTGCAAAATTTCACACCTGTAGGGGTTAATTAAAGGTGTAAATTCGTTGTAAAAAAAAGGACTTTTTTGCTACGAATTTACACCTTTAATTAACCCCTACAGGTGTGAAATTTTGCACACATAGACTGATGTAATTGTTTGTGCAAATCAGATAGCAAAGGACATGAAAAGACATGGTTAACCCTATGTACACCAAGTGTCATTTCATGTCGGGTTCTGCATTTTCACAAAAGCCGTCAATTGACTTAGCGGCTATTATACTATGTAGAAGTGTATGAACTATAAATATAAATATATATATATGTGTCACAAATTCAATGACATGTATATATATATATGTATATATATATATATGAGGTGTAAAATTGTTTAAAAAAAATGCGTTGGCTCCCGCCCTATTTTCGCAACCAGACAGACAAAGCCAGCGAATGGGGGCAGATAATAATAGCCCAGAGAGGGACCATTATTTTTGGCCCCCCCTGGCTACTAACATCTGCCCCCAGACACCCCAGAAAAGACAAATCTATAATTAGATTAGCCCTTTCTGGCACTTTGCCCGTCTATTCCCATTGCCCTGTAGCGGTGGCGAATGGGTTAATATGGGGTTAAAGCCACATTGCAATTGAAAGGTGACCTTAAGCCAGGTTAATAATTGAGAGCTGTCAATTAGACAACTATCAATTATTAATCCTATTGCATGAAATAAAAATAAAACACACACACTTTAATTAAAAATCATTTTAATGAAATAATCACACAGTTTTTGACTATCTTTTATTTGATTGCAAAAACCATTTCCTGTAATAAAAATAAAATAAAAAAGCAAAATTATTCTTACCTATCCCATGCACAGTCAGGTCCCACGGTGTAATCCTTCAGAAAGGGTTAATGTTTACTGCAGGGACCGCAGCTAATGCTGCAGCCTCACAGTAAACCCCCAAATGAATGAGTTCCTCTCCTGGCTGACAGGAGAGGAAGTGGAAAGCTTAATTGATTGCTTTCCACTTTCACTTCAGGTCAGCCAGGGACACAATCAGTGACGTCAGAGGGAACTGATTAACAAAAATAGGGGTTCCCTTCGAAAATAAAAAATGGCGTCTGGTCCCCCCTATTTTTGTTAACCAGCCTGATGAAGCAGACCGCTGAGGCCTGGATTTTCAGGCTGTTAAGGAGCCAAGATCCATGGACCTTGCCAGCCTGATAATACCAGGCCACAGCAGTCTACATATCTTGGCTGATTAACAAAAATAGGGGATCCCCTCGAAAAAAATTGGCGTGGGGTCCCCCCTATTTTTGTTAACCAGCCAGATGAAGCAGACCGCTGAGGCCTGGATTTTCAGCCTGTTAAGGAGCCAAGATCCATGGACCTTGCCAGCCTGATAATACCAGGCCACAGCAGTCTGCATATCTTGGCTGATTAACAAAAATAGGGGATCCCCTCGAAAAAAATTGGCGTGGGGTCCCCCCTATTTTTGTTAACCTGCCAGATGAAGCAGACCGCTGAGGCCTGGTTTTTCAGGCTGGTAAGGATCCAATATCCATGGACCTTGCAAGCCTGATAATACCAGGCCACAGCAGTCTGCTTAGCTTGGCTGGTTAACAAAAATAGGGGATCCCCTCGAAAAAAAAAAACGGCGTAGGGTTCCCCCTATTTTTGTTAACCAGCCAAGTAAAATGCAGACTGCTGCGGCCTGGTATTAAAAGACTGTCAAGGCCCATGGATTTTGGCCCTCAACAGCCTGATAATACCAGGCTACAGCAGCCCCACATTTGGCGCATCAAAAGATGTGCCAATTGTGGCACTTTACCCGGCTCTTCCCACTGCCCTGTAGCGGTGGCAAGTGGGGTAATAAGGGGTTAATGTCACCGTTGATTGCACGGTGACAATAAGCCCGGTTAATAATGGAGAGGTGTCAATAAGACACCGATCCATTATTATTCCCAAAGTTTTTAAATGTATAAAAAAAAGACAAAGCAAGAAAAAAGTCTTTTAATGAAATAAAAGAGACAACACAGTTTTCATTTCTTTTATTATACACTCATTCCTGCGACGCCATCGATCTCCTGTAAAAAAAGAAAAAAAAAAAACCAACAGTATACCACCTGTCCACGCAGTCCATAGTAACGACAGTCCCACGACGATCCAGCTCTGCTACATCGCAATGACAGGCAGAGCCTGTCATCGCGACGCAGCACAGCTGATTACCTGCTTCCCCGGCGGTGACGTCATCGGACTGACTACTTTACGGCCGGGATTACCCAGCAGTCACTGCAGTTATCGCGAGAAACTGCATGTGACCGCCGGGGAAAGATGATTGCGGCCATGAAGCAGTCCAGCCCGTGACCGCCGGAGATCTTCTGCCAGGTAAGTGCCGCTGACTCCTCACAGACCCGACCGACGGACACTGACAGTGACAGTGACAATCCCGATTCCGGTATCCGATAAGACGAAAATATCGGAACTAATTATCGAAAGGCCGATACAGCTAATATCGGCCGATACCCGATACTTGCGGTATCGTATCGCTCAACACTAGTTGGCAATTCAGGGGCTGTTAAATTATTACTCTCCTTCTCTTCCATGTCACTCCCTAAAGCTCTTGTGACCAATTCCTCAGTGATATCAATATGACTTGATTCAAATATAGGCAGCGCCTTAGTATTTGTATTTTCAAATCTGTGACGGAACCTGTGTAGCTAACTGACAAGTTCAATTGCAGCACTATCAAGAACATCTTCTCTGCACTGTGACACTAAGAAAATAGCACCAGCAAAACAAGATGTCTGCTTTTTATATGGCCAGGGACATGTGACTTCAGCAGCAAATCACAGAAGACCTTGTATCATGACTTTGTGGATGGTTTCTGTGACCTGATTGGCTGTCTGAATCAACACTCATAAAGTTAAGAGAAAAAAAAAGAGTGCGCCGCTCTTCTAACCACTCCACACCACCTCCCCTCATCAAAATCAAACACGTCACCTCATCCCCCCGCTCATCATACAGCACCACTATCCTAGCCAAAGTAATAACAATAGCATTAGTGAAAGCACAATGATTTACCGAACTGTGACCGAATTTTGCTGACATTGAGTTAAACTTGCTCATAAAAGCGAACATGAATCTGAATGTGCTACGTTCCTTCTGAATTTGAGATTGGTGAATGTTTTTTGAACAAGTTCGCTCATCTCTACACAGGATACTTTCATCGTCCCTGGCACATTTGTGATACTGACTAATTCTCACTAGTACTGTAGTTCCAATCCTGTATAGTCTGCAGTCTGATGATTACTGACAGCTCCTAGTATCTCCTTAACATTGTTAAAGGGAATCTGTCAGGTAATTTTTGAGTACCATACTAATAGTATCCTAAAATAGGGCCTTGGTAGCACTTTCAGGATATGTAACTTTTATTTCTGTGCATTGTCCCATTGTGTTTGCTGAAAGCCCAGGAAAATTTGTAGTCAAGCTTCAGCAAGTCAAGCATATGTTAATACGAAATGTTTCAGTCAGTCAGTGATGCAGTCAGACTGCCGTATTACTCATCCGAAGATTGCATCAAAATCCTTGGGCTGGCCATCTGCTCTCCTGACTTGTGCGTGACAGCTGCATAGGAATACATGCTGTCACACTCAGGTCAGGCGACTAGATGGCCAGCCCGAGGATCGCTATTCGATGTTTGTTCTGACTATCTGTCTACTGACCTGAGCATGACAACTGCATAAAAATACATTCTGTCACGCTCAGCAAAATGTTTTTCTGATATGTAAATGAGCTGTTCAGGACTGTGGGCCAGACATTGATCTCTATGAGAATCTGTCTCCAGAGATTGTTTTAAAAAAAAACGGATGTTACCAGTGTGAGACATTTAACTAGCACAGTGACAAAGAAGTTAATTTCTTCTCCTTACATACACATTTGCTGCAGCTCCCACAGCTCTGTTGTATTACAACATAATTGCAACAATGGTTGCCCTTGAGATGGAAGCTGAAGCAGAGTGGAACCTGCAGATGTGGCAGTTATAATTACACACGCTCTGCAGTGAGATCAGAAAAGCAGACAGCAGCCATTACATATTACACTGATACTGTTAGGGTTTGCGGACCGCCCCTAATATAAATTAAGAGAAGGTGCCATCGCAACCCGGGATCCACCATGCGGTGATGGAAGAACTGCAACTAGAGACAATGGCGGAGCAATGCTGCATGCAAGCACCGAACACACTCGGAGTAAAAGGTCACTCCGTGTGGGAAGAGTGCAAAGTACCTGCTTGGTTGCTCCACAGAGCGGTACAAGGGAAGAGCACTCGGAGCTATACCCCGTTAGATGTCACAGGTGTATTAGCAGATAATGATGCTAGTTGGGGTCCCTAAACTCACCCCCTACTACACTGGTGATTGAGCCTGCCCTGTCACATGGTCTGTGAAACATGCACATGCGACGATGTCGCCCAGTGCAGGTGCTAGGCTCAAGCAGGAGTTCCCACCCTACACTGCCTGACGAGAACCAAACTCGCAGTGCCAATAGCAGCACACTTGCATCCATGGTGGTAACTGACCCTCCTACACAGACTAAGCAATATTAGAGATCTCAGTGCAGGGGTGGGCGCCCAAAAGATCCTTTTATAGACTGCGCCTAAGTCCAGTCAGATAGGACCTTGCTTGCGGACCAATCCAGAGCTGGTGCGGGACCTGAGCAGTTGACAGCCGACAATTAATGAGAATTCGCCACCTCACGAGCATGCTTAGTAGAGTGACTCCTGGACTTAGCCTCAGGAATGGTTGCTCGCCGCTGTCTATTGCTAGTTACTATAGCTGAACCTTGAGAAGCAGCACTAACAGAGCGCCCAGTACGAGTTTGAGCAAGACGCTGGGACTGACATCTTTGCTGAGCAGCATCCACTGTGGTCGAGACTGAATGGGAGACCACAGAGGAATACTAAGGCTTGGGATCCACCCTCATTTTATTTAAAGCAAGCAAATGAGACATATTCTCTTGAAAATCAGTGTCCTGTTCATAGTTCTGATCATCTCATTTACATATATACACGTGCTCAAAATTGTTGGTACCCCTCGATTAATGACAGAAAAACCCACAATAGTCACAGAAAAAACTTGAGTCTCACAAAAGTAATAATAAATAAAAAATCTATGAAACTGAACAAATGAAAGACATGCCATGCTTCCACAGAATTTAAAAAAAAATGAAACTCATGAAATAGGCCTGGACAGAAATGATGGTACCCTGAAAATAATGTGACAAAAGTGACATGTTAAATCAAGGTGTGTCTACTATTTAGTATCACAGGTGTCTACAATCTTAGAATCAATTAGCAGGCCTGTAAATAGGGCTACAGATACTCACTGTGCTGTTTGGTGACATGGTGTGTATCACACTCAACATGGACCAGAGGAAGAGAAGGAAAGAGTTGTCTCAGGAGATTAGACAGAAAATTATAGACAAACATGTTAAAGGTAAAAGTTATAAAACTATCTCCAAGCAACTTGATGTACCTTTGACTACAGTTGCACATTTTGTTCAGAAATTTATAATCTTTGTATCCAACCTCTCTGGTTGTGGCCACAGGAGGAAAATTGATGACAAATCAAAGAGACGGATAATACGAATGGTAACAAAAGAGCCCAGAGAAACTGCTAAACAGACAAAAGGTGAAATTCAACTTAAGGAACATCAGTGTCAGATCGCACTATCCGTCGTTGTATGAGCCAAAGTGAACTTCATGAGAGACGACCAAGGAGTACACCACTGTTGAAAAAAAATCATAAAAAAAGCCAGACTGGAATTTGCCAAACTACATGATGACAAGCCACAAAGCTTCTGGGAGAATGTCCTATGGATAGATGTGACAAAAGTGGAACTTTTTTGGCAAGGTACATCAGATGGAAAAATGAAGCATACCATGAAAAGGACACTGTCCCTACTGTGAAACATGGAGGAGGCTCCGTTATGTTCTGGGGTTGCTTTGCTGCATATGGCACAGAGTGTCTAGAATCTGTGCTGGGTAGAGTTGAGCGAAACAGGTCGGTCAGATTCATAAGTCGCCGACTTTCGCCAAAGTCGGGTTTCGCCGAGCGAAAGCTGACCATAGCGTGCAGTTGGCCATGCATTCGGCAAAACAAGCGCCAAAGTCGGTTTTCCCATAATGCTTGCAGGTGCCTTTTTTCAGCCAATGAGCAAGGACATACACTGTGGGCAACGAGATGACATGGGCGGCGTCCACCACCATCTAAGAGAAGGGCATTGCAGTGATTGGCTTGCTTTGGGGGGCGTCATAGTGTCTATAAAAGCCCTAACCGCCAACCGCCATTTTACTTCTGCCGATCTTAACAGTAGGGAGAGGTTGCTGACGCTGTTTATCAGTAGGGAGAGCGTTAGGGCTGGAAAGAGAAGTTCTTATGTGCTTGTGCTGATAGCAATTGTGCTGTACAGTTAGCGTGCAGTGACATGGGGAGGATTTTCTTGTGTGCAGCAGTGCTGGATTTTAGGCTGCCTGATAGCTGTATTGCTGTGTGTACACTGCTGTTCAGACTGCTTTTTACACAGCACTAATACTTTTATTCTTTTTTTCTGCAGTTACCGAGCGTTCATTTTTTCCCACACTGTATAGAGGTGTATGGTCCTCACACACTGCAGTGTACCGGCTGGTCTCATGGACAAATACATGCTGACTATCTATGTGTGACCCAGGAAATATATACGGATATTTACAATTTCCTCTACACTGTATACAGCTTTTTGCTTCTGATACAGTACCCTTTTTCTGCTTTTTATATTATGGTCTAATCCATACTGAGTGAGCGTCTGTGTGTGACTCCAGCAATCTATACGGAGATTTAAAATTAACACAACAATGTAGGAAAGATGTGTATCTTCGTACCGTGTTAGCCAGTAGATAGAAAAATATTTAGAATTGAGAGTCCTCAGTGGTTGATACCTTTTAATGGCTAACTGAAAAGATGATAACAAATTGCAAGCTATCGAGACTACTCAGGTCTCTTCATCAGGCAAAGACTAAAACAAAAACTGAAAAATCACATATTTATACACAACACAGCACAGAAATAATGCAATAGGTAAGACAAGTGATGTGAAGCAGAACTGTCATTATGGGAGAGGGATGAACATAAATATTGGAACAGTTCATAGATAAGAAGTGTGAAAGTTTTATTGCCCTCTGATTGGGGTCTGGTATTGTGTTTTGATGCCCCAGGTCAGAGAAGCAGATTTGTTAATTGATGTAAAAGGACATAAATCCATGGGATATATTCATTCCAGCACTGAGAGTGTCAAAGGTCGTCATGAGCTTATATTCTCAAACCTTTCTATCTCTCTCAGATTTAAAGTTAGATTTTAATACAAGTAATTTCATGTCCATCATGCTGTGACCGGGGATACAAAAGTGTTTTGCCACAGGTAGATCCATTCTTTTTTCTCTTATTGTGTGGCGATTAGTGTTGAGCGATCATTTCCGATATTGAGAAATATCGGATCGGATTGGATCGGATCGATACTCAAAAAGTATCGGGTATCGCCGATCCCGATACCGGAAACCTAATGTAAGTCAATTGGACAGAAAATATCGTAATTAAAATAAACCCTTTCTTTTCATGTAAACACTAGATAAACACACATAGAATACATATATATATATATATATATATATACATGTCATTGTGACATATATATATACATATATTTATAGTTCATACACTTCTACATAGTAAAATAGCCGCTAATTCAATTGTCGGGCAATGCCGGCTTTTGTGAAATTACAGAACCACCCGACATGAAATGACACATGGTTTACATAGAGTTAACCATGTAATTTCATGTAGTTTGATATATGGTTTTCACTAACAATTACATGAGTGTATGTGTGCAAAATTTCACACATGTAGGGGTTAATTAAAGGTGTAAATTCGTTGTAAAAAAACGCTTTTTTTTCTACGAATTTACACCTTTAATTAACCCCTACATGTGTGAAATTTTGCACAGAAACACTCATGTAATTGTTAGTGAAAACCATATATCAAACTACATGAAATGACATGGTTAACTCTATGTAAACCATGTGTCATTTCATGTCAGGTCTGTAATTTCACAAAAGCCGGTGTTAGGGTTCGATTTCCCGCTGCTGCACAAGGGGAGTCTCGAACCCGTCCCGCTGCGGTCTCCCATTCAACTCCGGCCGCAGTGGAGCCTGCTCAGCAGAGACGTCGGTCCAGGCGTCTTGCCCACTCCTCTACTGTGCAGTGACTTGCTGCTGCCTTTCCTGGATCTGCTATTATAGCCAGTGCTGGAGCAGTCGTCTTTGAGACAAAGTCCTGCGTTTTCCCATCTGAGCATGCCCAGAGTGAGATCTCTCATTGGAGATCAGGGGTCACATGTTCAGGTGCTGCAGCGGCTCCTATTGGTCCGTCAGGAAGGTCATGTAGCTACGTTTGTTTGTAACAGCTTCTCATTGGTCCTTGTTCCTGGAAGGTCCTGTAGCTGTTGCTATAAAAGGGTAGCATGGCTGGGCCGCCATGCGCTAATATCAATCATTGTATGCTATGCGCCAGTGTGGTCATGTGTATGTGTAGATAGGGACCCGGCTGAAATAAGCCACTAGAATACCGACTTAATCGGTGAGGAGTTTGGTATGGTAGCTGGTCAGGGTCGGTGTCCTAGATGCCCTAGATTACCGACATAACCGGTGAGGAGTTTGATTGCCGTATTCAGGGCCTGGCGTTCAGACGCCATAGATTGCGGGTGACTCCCGCGAGGACATTAGCGCATGATCACGCTTTATGTGTGCTTAGCACTTAACTGTGTATCTGGGAGCCTTACAGGACACATTTCTTTTTCTCAGCGGCCCTGTGACGTAACAGGGTTTGCTTTCAACGCTAGTCAGCGCCCTGGCGTGTTTTCTTTGCCACTCAGTTGTGTCTAGTTAATGCGCACACATTGCCATATAGCGTTGCGGCTCCTCTTCTAGCGGCTCTGTGGAGTAGCAGAGTTCGCACTCATTGCCACAGCGCATTACGGCGTTTATGTTGGCAGCTCTGCGGGATAACAGAGTTTGCTTCTTGCGCCATTTGCCAGCAGCGGACTTCGCCTGCACGGTGGACCCCGGGCTGCGAACGCACTTATTATTTATATTATTTTGTGCGTTCCACCAGGCTTAACATAATATTAGCGCCAGGTGTTGTGAATGGGCTTGAGATGAGTTCTGAGCAGAGGCTCCCTCTGGTGGTTACAAGCGGTGCTGGTCTGTCCAGTGGAGATTGTGAGGATTGGGAGTCAGGTGTTACTGACTGGTCTTATATAAGGGAGTCACCTTCCCATCAGGGTTGCCGGTGATCAATTGTTCTGGTCTCAATCCTTGAATTCTGTTTCCCTTGTAGCCTGCTGTGTCGTGTCTGCATCTCCTGCTATCAGATAAGACATTTTCTTCTTTTTGTTTTTGTGCTTGATTTTTGCATTTTGTCCTGCACTTCTGTGGGGGCCTTCAGGGTCCCCTCTGGGGGCTTTTGCCCTCTCAGTTTAGTTCAGCCACTGATGTTTGTACTTTTGGTTTTTACAGTTTTTTCAGTGGCTGCTGTTTTGATTTTGTTACACCAGAGAACTAATTTAGGTGGTAGAGGTCGTGTGATCTCAGGTGTTTTTGAAATTAGTAGAGTTGGTGCTTTTCAGGGTTTTCTGGGATTGCAGTAAGTACCCTTCCTATCCTTTTCTATTTAGTTAGTTTGGGCCCCAGCGTTTGCTCATACTATTTTCTGTCTGTGTCAGTATTTCTTCTTGTCTAACCGCCATTACATGTTTGGGGGCTTTCTATTATCTTTGGGGTTCTGCTCCGGGGCAGATAGCTTTCCTATTTCTATCTTTAGGTGTAGTTAGTTTCTCAGGCTGTGACGAGGCGTCTAGGACCAACGTAGGAACGCTCCACGGCTGCCTCTAGTTGTGGTGGTTAGTCAGGGTACTGCAATCTCATAGATTCCAACTGCTCTGGTGTATTGCCTTTTTGCCTGCACTCCTCAGTTACCGAAACATAACAGTATCACCGGCCCAAAATTTAATATTGTATGGTACTCACAGAAGGGAAAAATATTGTGAAAGAAAAAACTGTTGTCAGAGTTGTCAGAGATATTTTTCTGTTTGTTGCATTTTTTTTTTTTTTTCCCACTGTATCTCTGGGTGCTGGGGAGGATCTTTTCTCTCAATGGAGTTTGCACAGTTGTCTGGCCGTGTGGATCAGCTTGCCACTGAGGTTCAGAGTATTGCTGCATATCTTGCTAGGTTGCCTGTTGTGGAACCTAGGATCCCCATGCCAGATTTGTTTTTACGGGATCGAGCTAAGTTTCAGAATTTCAAAAATAATTGTAAATTGTTTTTTGCCTTAAAATCTAAGTCCTCAGGGAAGGCAGCGCAGCAGGTTCAAATTGTCATCTCTCTCCTGCGCGGCGATCCTCAGGATTGGGCTTTTTCCCTGACACCTGGGGATCCTGTTTTGAGTGATGTTGATGCATTTTTTCAGGCTTTGGGGTTATTGTACGATGAGCCTAATGTCACTGATCAAGCTGAAAAAGCCTTGTTGGCATTAAATCAGGGGCTTGATGACGCTGAGTTATACTGTCAGAGATTCCGTAGGTGGGCAGTCCTGACCAAGTGGAATGACGACGCTTTGGCGGCCCTTTTCCGGAAGGGTCTGTCAGATAATGTAAAGGATGTTATGGTGGGATTCCCTGTCCCCTCTGGTCTCAATGATTCTATGTCATTAGCGATTCAAATTGACAGACGTTTGCGTGAGCGGAGAAGTATGCGTGGAATAGTGTTGCCTTGTGAACCTGCTTCTGAATCCATGCAGTGTGATAGAGTGGTGTCTGGGGCACAGCGTCATGAGTTTCGAAAGCGCAATGGGTTATGTTTCTACTGTGGTGATGCCTCTCATGCTATTTCAGTCTGCCCTAAGCGGGGAAGAGGTTTTGCACGCTCAGTTGTCTTGGGTAGTGTTCATACTAAGTTTTTATTAACTGTTACTCTGATATGCTCTTTGTCCTCATTTTCTGCTCAGGCTTTCGTTGATTCTGGAGCAGCTATTAACCTGATGTATTATGATTTTGCTAAACGTTGTGGGTTTCCCTTGATACCCCTACAAAAGTCTATTCCCCTACTGGGGATCGATTCTACCCCTTTGGCTGAGAATAAACCTCAGTTCTCTACTCAGGTGATAATGAGGGTTGAACCTGATCACCAGGAGTGCTGCAAATTTTTGGTTCTGTATAATCTGCATGATATTGTCGTACTGGGTTTCCCTTGGTTACAGTCTCATAATCCTGTTTTGGATTGGAAATCTGTGTCTGTAACCAGTTGGGGCTGCCAATGTGTTAATACCAACACTCCTGTTTTTTCTGCCTCCCCCCAGGCTCAGGATGTTCCTGACTTTTTGATTGATTTTTCTGATGTGTTTAGCGAAAGTAAATCTGCATCCTTACCTCCCCATAGGAGCTATGACTGCACTATTGAATTAGTGCCGGGTAGTAAATTCCCTAAAGGTCGCCTTTTTAACTTGTCTGTGCCTGAACATGACGCTATGCGGTCTTATATCAAGGAATCATTGGAGAAGGGTCATATCAGACCATCCTCTTCACCCTTGGGTGCCGTTTTTTTTCTTTGTGGCCAAAAAGGATGGTTCATTAAGGCCGTGTATTGATTATCGTCTTTTGAACAATATTACTGTGAAATATCAATACCCATTACCCTTGATTTCTGACCTGTTTTCCAGGGTGAAAAACGCTACTTGGTTTACCAAGCTTGACCTCAGGGGGGCGTATAACCTTATTCGCATTAAGCACGGGGATGAATGGAAGACGGCATTCAATACCCCTGAAGGGCATTTTGAGTACCTAGTGATGCCCTCTCGAGGAGTTTCCTTGCGGACTCTCCTGAGTTATCTGATCCTTCTGTTATTTTGAAAGAGGGTGTAGTTCTTTCCGCCATCTCGCCCAATTTGAGACTTGCTCTGGAAGGGTGTCAGGAGGATAGGCCCGAGCGCTGCCCTGTTGGAAAATTGTTTGTCCCGGACCAGTGGAAAGAGAGTGTGATGTCTGAGATTCATTGTTCCGCATTGGCTGGGCATCCCGGAATTTTTGGTACCAGAGACTTGGTTAGTCGGTCCTTTTGGTGGCCTACCTTGTCTCGTGATGTCAGGGAATTTGTGCAGTCCTGCGGGACTTGCTCTCGCTCCAAGCCTTGCTCTCGCTCTAGTGGTTTGTTGATGCCATTGCCTGTGCCCAAGAGACCATGGACCCATATCTCTATGGATTTCATTTCCGACCTTCCTGTTTCTCAGAGAATGACCGCCATCTGGGTAATTTGTAATAGGTTTTCCAAAATGATACATCTTGTGCCATTACCTAAGTTGCCTTCCTCCTCTGAATTGGTGCCGTTGTTCCTTCAGCATGTGGTTCGTTTACACGGCATTCCTGAGAACATGGTGTCTGACAGAGGAGTCCAGTTTGTTTCCAGATTTTGGAGGACTTTTTGTTCTAAACTGGGTGTTCAATTGTCTTTCTCCTCGGCATTTCATCCTCAGACCAATGGTCAAACTGAGAGAACAAACGAGACATTGGAGACTTATCTAAGATGCTTTGTGTCTGCTGATCAGGATGACTGGGTCTCTTTTTTGCCTTTGGCTGAGTTTGCTCTTAATAATAGGGCTAGCTCTGCCACTTTGATGTCTCCGTTTTTCTGTAATTCTGGGTTTCACCCTCGATTCTCTTCAGGACAGACGGAGGCTTCTGTCTGTCCAGGTGTTGACTCTGTTGTGGAGCGTATGCAACAGATTTGGGACCAGGTAGTGGAGAGGTTGTCCCTCTCTCAGGAGAAGGCCCAGCGGTTTGCTAACCGGCATAGGACTGATGGTCCTCGGTTTAAAGTAGGGGACTTGGTCTGGTTGTCCTCAAAAAATATTCCTATGAGAGTAGCATCTCCTAAATTTAAGCCTAGGTTCATTGGACCTTATAAGATCATGGAGATTATTAATCCTGTTTCTTTTCGTTTGCTTCTTCCAGGGACATTTAAGATCCATAACGTGTTCCACAAGTCCTTGTTGAAGAGGTTTGTTGAGCCAGTGGTTCCTGCTGCTGTGCCTCCTGACCCTGTTTTGGTTGAGGGCAATCTGGAGTATGTGGTTGAGAAAATATTAGATTCTCGTTTTTCTAGACGGAAACTCCAGTATTTGGTTAAGTGGAGAGGTTATGGTCAGGAAGACAATTCTTGGGTGTTTGCTTCAGACATCCATGCTAGGAGGCTTATCCGTGCGTATCATAGAACTCATCCTGACCGACCTGGTTGCTCAAGTGAGGGTTCGGTGACCCTCCTCAAGGGGGGGTACTGTTGTGAATGGGCTTGAGATGAGTTCTGAGCAGAGGCTCCCTCTGGTGGTTACAAGCGGTGCTGGTCTGTCCAGTGGAGATTGTGAGGATTGGGAGTCAGGTGTTACTGACTGGTCTTATATAAGGGAGTCAACTTCCCATCAGGGTTGCCGGTGATTAGTGTTGAGCGATACTGCTCGATATCTAAAAATATCGGATCGGAATGGTATCGCCGATATCACTAAATATCGGCGATATCCGATACCGATACCGGAAGTCCCATGTAAGTCTATGGGAACAAAATATCGCAACTAAAAAAAACCTTTATTTCCTTGTAAACACTAAATATACACACATAGAATACATATATATATATACATGTCATTGTGACATATATATATACATATATGTATAGTTTATACACTTCTACATAGTAAAATATCCTCTGATTCAATTGCCGGGTAAAGCCGGCTTCTGTGAAAAGACAGAAGCACCCGACATGAAATGACACTTGGTGTACATAGGGTTAACCATGTATTTTCATGTCATTTGCAATCTGATTTGCACAAACAATTACATCAGTCTATGTGTTCAAAATTTCACACCTGTAGGGGTTAATTAAAGGTGTAAATTCGTTGTAAAAAAAAACAGACTTTTTTGCTACGAATTTACACCTTTAATTAACCCCTACAGGTGTGAAATTTTGCACACATAGACTGATGTAATTGTTTGTGCAAATCAGATAGCAAAGGACATGAAAAGACATGGTTAACCCTATGTACACCAAGTGTCATTTCATGTCGGGTTCTGCTTTTTCACAAAAGCCGTCAATTGAATTAGCGGCTATTATACTATGTAGAAGTGTATGAACTATAAATATAAATATATATATATGTGTCACAAATTCAATGACATGTATATATATATATATATATATATATATATATGAGGTGTAAAATTGTTTAAAAAAAATGCGTGGGCTCCCGCCCTATTTTCGCAACCAGACAGACAAAGCCAGCGAATGGGGGCAGATAATAATAGCCCAGAGAGGGACCATTATTTTTGGCCCCCCCTGGCTACTAACATCTGCCCCCAGACACCCAGAAAAGACAAATCTATAATTAGATTCGCCCTTTCTGGCACTTTGCCCGTCTATTCCCATTGCCCTGTAGCGGTGGCGAATGGGTTAATATGGGGTTAAAGCCACATTGCAATTGAAAGGTGACCTTAAGCCAGGTTAATAATTGAGAGCTGTCAATTAGACAACTATCAATTATTAATCCTATTGCATGAAATAAAAATAAAACACACACACTTTAATTAAAAATCATTTTAATGAAATAAAGACACATGTTTTTGACCATCTTTTATTTGACTGCAAAAACCATTTCCTGTAATAAAAATAAAATAAAAAAGCAAAATTATTCTTACCTATCCCATGCACAGTCAGGTCCCACGGTGTAATCCTTCAGAAAGGGTTAATGTTTACTGCAGGGACCGCAGCTAATGCTGCAGCCTCACAGTAAACCCCCAAATGAATGAGTTCCTCTCCTGGCTGACAGGAGAGGAAGTGGAAAGCTTAATTGATTGCTTTCCACTTTCACTTCAGGTCAGCCAGGGACACAATCAGTGACGTCAGAGGGAACTGATTAACAAAAATAGGGGTTCCCTTCGAATAAAAAATGGCGTCGGGTCCCCCCTATTTTTGTTAACCAGCCAGATGAAGCAGACCGCTGAGGCCTGGATTTTCAGGCTGTTAAGGAGCCAAGATCCATGGACCTTGCCAGCCTGATAATACCAGGCCACAGCAGTCTGCATATCTTGGCTGATTAACAAAAATAGGGGATCCCCTTGAAAAAAATTGGCGTGGGGTCCCCCTATTTTTGTTAACCAGCCAGATGAAGCAGACCGCTGAGGCCTGGATTTTCAGGCTGTTAAGGAGCCAAGATCCATGGACCTTGCCAGCCTGATAATACCAGGCCACAGCAGTCTGCATATCTTGGCTGATTAACAAAAATAGGGGATCCCCTCGAAAAAAATTGGCGTGGGGTCCCCCTATTTTTGTTAACCAGCCAGATGAAGCAGACCGCTGAGGCCTGGTTTTTCAGGCTGGTAAGGATCCAATATCCATGGACCTTGCAAGCCTGATAATACCAGGCCACAGCAGTCTGCTTAGCTTGGCTGGTTAACAAAAATAGGGGATCCCCTCGAAAAAAAAACAGCGTAGTGGTCCCCCTATTTTTGTTAACCAGCCAAGTAAAATGCAGACTGCTGCGGCCTGGTATTAAAAGACTGTCAAGGCCCATGGATTTTGGCCCTCAACAGCCTGATAATACCAGGCTACAGCAGCCCCACATTTGGCGCATCAAAAGATGTGCCAATTGTGGCACTTTACCCGGCTCTTCCCACTGCCCTGTAGCCGTGGCAAGTGGGGTAATAAGGGGTTAATGTCACCGTTGATTGCACGGTGACAATAAGCCCGGTTAATAATGGAGAGGTGTCAATAAGACACCGATCCATTATTAATCCCAAAGTTATTAAATGTATAAAAAAAAGACAAAGCAAGAAAAAAGTATTTTAATGAAATAAAAGAGACAACACAGTTTTCATTTATTTTATTATACTCTCATTCCTGCGACGCCATCGATCTCCTGTAAAAAAAGAAAAAAAACAAACCAACAGTATACCACCTGTCTGACGCACTCCATAGTAACGACAGTCCCACGACGATCCAGCTCTGCTACATCGCAATGACAGGCAGAGCCTGACATCCCGGCGCAGCACAGCTGATTACCTGCTTCCCCGGCGGTGACGTCATCGGACTGACTACTTTACGGCCGGGATTACCCAGCAGTCACTGCAGTTATCGCGAGAAAACTGCATGTGACCGCCGGGGAAAGATGATGGCGGCCATGAAGCAGTCCAGCCCATGACCGCCGGAGATCTTCTGCCAGGTAAGTGCCGCTGACTCCTGACAGACCCGACCGACGGACACTGACAGTGACAGTGACAATCCCGATTCCGGTATCCGATAAGACGAAAATATCGGAACTAAGTATCGAAAGGCCGATAGAGCTAATATCGGCCGATACCCGATACTTGCGGTATCGTATCGCTCAACACTACCGGTGATCAATTGTTCTGGTCTCAATCCTTGAATTCTGTTTCCCTTGTAGCCTGCTGTGTCGTGTCTGCATCTCCTGCTATCAGATAAGACATTTTCTTCTTTTTGTTTTTGTGCTTGATTTTTGCATTTTGTCCTGCACTTCTGTGGGGGCCTTCAGGGTCCCCTCTGGGGGCTTTTGCCCTCTCAGTTTAGTTCAGCCACTGATGTTTGTACTTTTGGTTTTTACAGTTTTTTCAGTGGCTGCTGTTTTGATTTTGTTACACCAGAGAACTAATTTAGGTGGTAGAGGTCGTGTGATCTCAGGTGTTTTTGAAATTAGTAGAGTTGGTGCTTTTCAGGGTTTTCTGGGATTGCAGTAAGTACCCTTCCTATCCTTTTCTATTTAGTTAGTTTGGGCCCCAGCGTTTGCTCATACTATTTTCTGTCTGTGTCAGTATTTCTTCTTGTCTAACCGCCATTACATGTTTGGGGGCTTTCTATTATCTTTGGGGTTCTGCTCCGGGGCAGATAGCTTTCCTATTTCTATCTTTAGGTGTAGTTAGTTTCTCAGGCTGTGACGAGGCGTCTAGGACCAACGTAGGAACGCTCCACGGCTGCCTCTAGTTGTGGTGGTTAGTCAGGGTACTGCAATCTCATAGATTCCAACTGCTCTGGTGTATTGCCTTTTTGCCTGCACTCCTCAGTTACCGAAACATAACAGCCAGGGTCTGGCTGGTAAAATGGCGGACGACCAGCGTCTGCAACGGTATATCCAGCAGCTGGAGGGTAGGTTGGCGACTCTAGAGCGCACAACCTCAGCGGTGGATGTTACCGCAGTCGCGGTTCAGGCTGCTAGTGTGGCCGCCGCCAGTTTGTCCTCTGCTATCCTGCTCTGACTATTTCCCGCCTCTCACTTCCAGACAAGTTTACCGGTGACAGTAAACAATGTCGGGGTTTCGTAAGTCAGTGCTCCATACATCTAGAGCTTCTGGCTGCACGTTATCCCACGGAGCGGGCGAAAGTGGGTTTTATCATATCCCTTTTGTCGAGCAGGGCGTTGGAGTGGGCAACGCCGTTATGGGAGCGCTGTGATCGTGTGGTGCAGAGTGCTCCTCTCTTCTTGGACACTCTTAAACAGGTCATTTTAGGACCTCGTGTCACCCACGATACGGCTCTTCAATTGTTGGCTATCACTCAGGGTTCATCCATGGTCAGCCAGTTTGCCGTCCAATTTCGGACTCTGGTCTCTGAGCTGGATTGGCCAGATAAAGTCCTTATATCCGTGTACTGGAGGGGACTGGCAGACCATGTGAAGGACGCCTTGTCCACCAGGGAGATTCCTGCCACACTGGAGGAGCTCATTACCATATCTACCCGCATCGACCTTCGTTTTAACGAGCGGAGGTTGGAGCGGGCCCAGTGTAGGCAGAGGTTCCGGCTGGTGCCCACCTTCGCCAGACCTCTGGAATCTTCCATTCAGGAGTCCGATTCCCCTGAGGCCATGGAGATTTCTCGAGTGAGACCTAAGTCTCGGGCTGCTCGAGTATCTGTGACCTGTAATGCCTGCCAACAAATAGGGCATTATGCTAACAAATGTCCACGGCGGTCGGGAAACGACCGCGTCTAGTAACCATTGGAGGGGGTTCACTAGACACAGCAGTACACGCCTCCAAGTTGTCCTTTAGGGGGACAATCAATTTTGGCTCATCCACTTTAACAGTCACGCTTTGTGTGGATTCTGGAGCCGAAGGAAATTTCATGTCTTCTACCTTCGCTCTCCGCCACTCTATACCTCTGGTGATGCTCGCCAAACCCGTGACTGTTCGAGTAGTGAATGGGTCGACACTGCCTTCACCAATCACACATCAGACCATCCCTTTCACGTTGTCAATGTCTCCTTCCCATCAAGAGATTATCTCACTTTTAGTCATTCCCGAGGGAATAGACGAGATCTTGTTAGGGATGCCCTGGCTCCATTTCCATTCCCCACACATTGAGTGGAACTCTGGGAGGATATTGGGTTGGGGTGAGTCATGTAAAGGCAGATGTATGAGGGAATGCATTCAGGTGGCCACTACAGAGATGCCCGCAGATCTTACTTCTCTTCCTAATTACTATTGGTCATATGCAGACGTATTCTCCAAAAAGGCTGCAGAAGTCCTTCCACCTCACCGTCCCTATGACTGTCCTATTGACCTCTTGCCTGGAGCAGAACCTCCTCGGGGACGGGTCTATCCCCTTTCTCTCCCGGAGACGGAGGCTATGTCCCAATATATCCAGGAGAACTTGGCAAGAGGATTCATTAGGAAGTCAGTGTCACCTGCAGTGGCGGGGTTCTTCTTCGTGCAGAAGAAGAACGGAGAGTTACGTCCATGCATCGATTACAGGGGTCTTAATGCCATCACCGTTAAGAATAAATACCCGTTGCCTCTAATTTCTGAGCTATTTGATAGACTACGGGGGGCAAGGATATTTACGAAGTTAGATCTGCGGGGTGCTTATAACCTGATACGCATCCATGAGGGGGACGAATGGAAGACGGCTTTTAATACCAGGGACGGGCACTATGAATATCTGGTGATGCCCTTCGGGCTCTGTAATGCCCCAGCCGTCTTCCAAGACTTTGTTAATGACATCTTCCGGGATATGCTCTCCACCTCAGTCGTAGTCTATCTGGATGATATTCTCATCTTTTCCCCAGATATTGACTCCCACCGGAGAGATGTTTGCAGAGTCTTCGACCTCCTACGGGCAAATTCCCTCTACGCAAAGTTGGAGAAATGTGTGTTTGAGCAGGAGTCCTTACCTTTTCTGGGCTATATCATCTCCGCCCAGGGATTGGCTATGGATCCTGCCAAACTACAAGCGGTGATGGACTGGCAAGAACCCCATTCTCTAAAGGCGGTGCAGCGCTTTATGGGGTTCATTAATTACTACCGCCAGTTTATTCCTCACTTCTCAACTTTGGTAGCTCCCGTGGTTGCCCTCACCAAAAAGGGAGCTAATCCCAAATTGTGGTCTGAAGAGGTCTCCAAGGCCTTCACGTCTATTAAGTCCCATTTCGCTAGCGCTCCCATCCTACATCGCCCCGAAGTTGATAAGCCATTTATATTGGAGGTGGATGCCTCGTCCGTTGGTGCTGGAGCAGTCCTCTTCCAAAAGGATGCTCAAGGTCGGAAGTATCCATGCTTCTTTTTCTCCAAGACCTTCACAACAGCGGAGAGGAATTATTCCATCGGGGACAGGGAGTTGCTAGCAATGAAGTTGGCCTTCTCGGAGTGGAGACATCTGTTGGAGGGGGCTCGCTTTCCCTTCCAAGTCTTCACGGATCACAAAAATTTGGTATATCTTCAGACAGCCAGCGGCTTAATTCTCGCCAGGCCATATGGTCCTTGTTCTTCTCCCGGTTTCATTTCACACTGCATTTCCTCTCGGGAGAGAAGAACATTCGCGCCGACGCTCTCTCTCGCTCTGTGGTGTCCTCGGAGGAGGAGGTGGAGGAGCCTCGGCTTATCGTCCCTACAGAGAGCCTGAGAACAGTGGCCCCAGTTTCGCTAGAGTCTGTGCCCCCGGGCAAGACTTTTGTGCCTACCAATTTGCGACCGGAGGTACTCTCTTGGGCACATTCGTCCAGGGTGGGTGGACACTTTGGGACAAAGAGGACATCTGAATTGCTGGTGAGGACATACTGGTGGCCGCATGTGGTCCGTGACTTTGGGGACTATGTTCGGGCGTGTGTCTCCTGCGCCAAGAATAAATCTCCACGACAACGGCCAGCTGGGTTACTTTACCCTTTGCCGGTGGCAGACAGGCCCTGGGAGATGGTTGGGATGGACTTTGTGGTGGGCTTGCCCAAGTCTCGGGGTTGCACCATCATTTGGGTAATCACCGACCATTTTTCCAAAATGGTGCATTTGGTGCCGCTTCCACGGTTACCTTCTGCACGGGCTCTGGCAGCGTTGTTCGTTAGGCACATCTTCCGTCTACACGGCATGCCGGACAAAATTGTCAGTGACCGAGGTCCCCAGTTTGCGTCTCGGTTCTGGAGAGAGCTTTGTCGTCTACTCAGTATTGAGTTAAATCTCTCTTCAGCGTATCATCCTGAGACGAATGGGTTGGTAGAGAGGGCCAACCAGACCTTGGTCACTTATCTACGACATTTTGTCTCTGCCAGGCAGGATGACTGGGCATCCTTGCTACCATGGGCTGAGTTTGCATTAAACAATGCTGTGGCTGACTCCACCGGACAGACTCCTTTCCTTCTGAACTACGGTCAGCATCAGCGGGTTCCGGTGCCCATGCCCGTGTCTTCTGCCGACTCCAGGGTGGCAGACTGGGCTGTGGAGGCACGGGACATTTGGGACCGTACCCAGGATGCCATTCAGGCGTCCAAGGAGAGGATGAGGTCCTCCGCCGACGCACATCGGCGCCCCGCTCCAACATTTGCTCCTGGGGACTTGGTGTGGCTCTCCGCCCGTAACATCAGGCTGTGAGTTGAGTCCACTAAGTTGGCACCCCGCTACCTGGGTCCTTTCAAGGTCCTCGAGCAGGTTAACCCTGTGGTATACCGTTTGGCTCTTCCACCACGCCTGGGTATCTCCGACACCTTTCATGTATCCCTCCTGAAACCTGTGCTCATGTCCCGGTTTTCTGAGTCATCTGCCGGGACATCGGGTTCATCTACGGATGACCATGAGGTGAACGCCATCGTAGGGTGTAAGGTGGTACGGGGCAAAAAGTTTTATTTGGTGGACTGGAGGGGCTATGGGCCTGAGGATAGGTCTTGGGAGGCTGCCGAGCATATTCACGCTCCGCAGCTCATCGCTGCCTTTGAGCGCAGCGAGGCCCAAAGAAGGGGGGGCCCTAGGAGGGGGGGTAATGTTAGGGTTCGATTTCCCGCTGCTGCACAAGGGGAGTCTCGAACCCGTCCCGCTGCGGTCTCCCATTCATCTCCTGCCGCAGTGGAGCCTGCTCAGCAGAGACGTCGGTCCAGGCGTCTTGCCCACTCCTCTACTGTGCAGTGACTTGCTGCTGCCTTTCCTGGATCTGCTATTATAGCCAGTGCTGGAGCAGTCGTCTTTGAGACAAAGTCCTGCGTTTTCCCATCTGAGCATGCCCAGAGTGAGATCTCTCATTGGAGATCAGGGGTCACATGTTCAGGTGCTGCAGCGGTTCCTATTGGTCCACCAGGAAGGTCATGTAGCTACGTTTGTTTGTAACAGCTTCTCATTGGTCCTTGTTCCTGGAAGGTCCTGTAGCTGTTGCTATAAAAGGGTAGCATGGCTGGGCCGCCATGCGCTAATATCAATCATTGTATGCTATGCGCCAGTGTGGTCATGTGTATGTGTGGATAGGGACCCGGCTGAAATAAGCCACTAGAATACCGACTTAATCGGTGAGGAGTTTGGTATGGTAGCTGGTCAGGGTCGGTGTCCTAGATGCCCTAGATTACCGGCATAACCGGTGAGGAGTTTGATTGCCGTATTCAGGGCCTGGCGTTCAGACGCCATAGATTGCGGGTGACTCCCGCGAGGACATTAGCGCATGATCACGCTTTATGTGCGCTTAGCACTTAACTGTGTATCTGGGAGCCTTACAGGACACAGTGCTTTTTCTCAGCGGCCCCGTGACGTAACAGGGTTCGCTTTCAACGCTAGTCAGCGCCCTAGCGTGTTTTCTTTGCCACTCAGTTGTGTCTAGTGAGTGCGTACACATCGCCATATAGCGCTGCGGCTCCTCTTCTAGCGGCTCTGTGGAGTAACAGAGTTCGCACTCATTGCCACAGCACATTACGTTGTTTATGTTGGCAGCTCTGCGGGATAACAGAGTTTGCTTCTTGCGCCTTTTGCCAGCAGCGGGCTTCGCCTGCACGGTGGACTCCGGGCTGCGAACGCACTTATTATTTATATTATTTTGTGCGTTCCGCCAGCCTTAACAGCCGGTAATTGAATTAGCGGCTATTATACTATGCAGAAGTGTATGTACTATAAATATATTTATATATATGTGTCACAATGACATGTATATATATATATATATATATATATATATATATATATGAGGTATAAAATTGTTGAAAAAAATGTTTGGGCTCCCGCACTATTCTCTCAGACAGACAGACAAAGCCAGCAAGTGGGGGCAGATAATAATAGCCCAGAGAGGGACCATTATCTTTGCCCCCCCTGGCTACTAACATCTGCCCCCAGACACCCCAGAAAAGGCAAATCTATAATTAGATTCGCCCTTTCTGGCACTTAGCCCATCTATTCCCTGGGTTAATAATGGGTTAAAGCCACCTTGCTATTGAAAGGTGACTTTAAGCCAGGTTAATAATTGAGAGCTGTCAATTAGACAACTATCAATTATTAATCCTATTGTATGAAATAAAAAAAACGCACACACATTAATGAAAAATCATTTTAATTAAATAAATACACAGTTTTTGACCATATTTAATTTTACTGGTAAATCCATTCGAAGCCCTTGTTCACCTGTAATAAAAATAAAATAATAAAGCAACATTATCCTTACCTATTCGGTGTTCAGTCAGGTCCCCTGATGTAATCCTTCTGAAAGGGTTAACGTTTACGGCAGGGACCGCAGCTAATGCTGCCAGCCTCGCAGTAAACCCACGAATGAATCATCTCTCCTGGCTGACAGGAGAGGAAGTGATTAGCATAATTGATTGCTTCCCACTTTCACTACAGGTCAGCCAGGGACACCGCACAGCATCAGTGACGTCAGAGGGAATCCCAGCTGACCTAAAGTGAACTGATTAACAAAAATAGGGGATCCCCTCGAAAAAAAAATGGCGTGGGGTCCCCCCTATTTTTGTTAACCAGCCTGATTAAGCAGACTACTGAGGCTTGGTATTTAAGGCTGTGTAGGATCCAAGATCCATGAACCTTGCAAGCCTGATAATACCAGGCCACAGCAGTCTGCTTATCTTGGCTGGTTAACAAAAACTAGAGGATCCCCTCGAATAAAAAATGGCGTGGGGGTCCCCTATTTTTGTTAACCAGCCAAGTAAAAAGCAGACTGCTGCGGCCTGGTATTAAAAGACTGTCAAGGCCCATGGATTTTGACCCTCAAAAGCGTAAAAATACGTGGCTGCAGTAGCCCCACAATTGGCGAATCCAAAGATGCGCCAATTGTGGCACTTTACCCAGCTCTTCCCACTTGCCCTGTAGCAATGGCAAGTGGGGTAATAAGGGGTTAATGTCACCTTTGAACGGTGACAATAAGCCCGGTTAATAATGGATAGGCGTCAATAAGACACCGATCCATTATTAATCATAAAGTTTGTACAGTTTTAGAAAAAGACACAGCCAGAATGAAGTCTTGAAATAATACACAGCACAGTTTTCATTATTGTTATTGTACTCTCATCCTGCGACGCCATCGATCTCCTGTAAAAAAATAAAAATAACAAACCAACAAAAATACTCCCTGTCCGACGCAGTCCAAAATCACGAGTATCCCACGACGAGTCCAGCTCTGCTACATCTGGATGCCAGGCTCAGCCTGACATCCAGACACAGCAGAGCTGCTTACCTGAGGAGATTCCCCGGCGGTGACGTCATCCAGACTGCTTTACGGCCAGCTTTCGCGAGAGTACAGCTGGCCGAGGTTACCTAGTACCCGGCAGTCACGTGCAGTTATCGCGAGAAGCTGCATGTGACTGACAGGGAGAGGGTAATGGCGGCCATCCAGGAGGACGTGACCACCGGGGATCTTCTGCCCAGTAAGTGCTGAGTCCTGACTCCTGACAGACCCGACCGTCACTGACAGTGACTCTTTCGGGAAGTTCCTGTGTCACGTACTTCGTTCTGTGACACAGGAACTACCCATAGACTTTACAAAAAAACTCTGATTCTGGTATCCGATATGCAAAAAATATCGGATCTCAGAATCGGAATTCTGATACAGTGAATATCGGCCGATACCCGATATTTGCGGTATCGGAATGCTCAACACTAGTGGCGATGGGAATTCATCCTTGTTCTCAGTTTTTGCCCTGTCTCCCCCACTTACAGACCCCAGTTGGACATTTCATACAAATAATTAAGTATACCACATTAGATGTGATGCAGCTGAAAGTACCTGGAATCTTGTAGTCCTGATGGGAGTTGGGAATCTTTATCTTGTCAGTGGTCATTATAGATGGACAGGTTTTACATTTTTTCTGGTTGCAAGGAAAGGTTCCTGCAGCTGTTGGAGAGGACAGGGAGCTTCTGACAATGATGCTTCTTAGATTTGGGGGCTGCCTAAAACACAGTAGTGGGGGGTCTGGAAATATGGATTGTAATCGGGCATCTTTTTGTAGTAAAGGTTGTAATTTCCTGCAGCTCCCCTTAGCACCTCCAGATTTGGATTGTAGGTGACCACTAGAGGCACCCGGTTATTTTCATCTTTAGTTTTGTACTGTAGCAGGTGATTCCTTGATATTCTGGTGGCTCTACACTGAAGCATCATATACTGGGCCCATTATACACTGGAGCATCATATGAGGCCCATTATATATGGAACATTATATAGTCCCATCATACACTGGAGCATTATCCATGGGGCCCAAAATTTACTGGAGCATCATATGGGGCCCATTATATATGGAGCATTATATAGGCCCATCATACCCTGGAGCATACCCTGGAGCATCATCCATGGCGCTCATCATAAACTGGAGCATCATCCATGGGGCCATCATATACTAGAGCATCATATGGGGTACATTATTTATGGGGCATCACATGGAGCTCATAATATATGGAGGATTATATATGGGGCCCATTATATTTGGAGCATTATATAGGCCCATCATACACTGGAGCATCATCTATGAGGCCCATCATATACTGGAGCATCATATGGGGCCCATCATATACTAGAGCATCATATGGGGTTCATTATTTATGGGGCATCACATGGAGCCCATTATTTATGGGGACCACTATATTTGGAGCATTTTATTGGGCTCATCATACACTGGAGCATCATATATGGGGCCCATCATATACTAGAGCATCATAAGGGGTTCATTATTTATGGGGCATCACATGGAGCCTATTATATATGGAGCATCATATGGAGCACATATGGGGCCTATTCTGTATGGAACATTATATGGAGCCCATTCTGTATTGTAGACTTTACAATAGATATCACTCATGTAATGTAAGAAGTGAAGTATTTAGCATTGTACTATACCTATACTTCTTTGCAGTATTGGAGCTTCATGAATTGTGGTATGTGTTAAAGGGGCCCACTGAGACTCTTTCGCCCGTGGCCCACGAAAACCTGGAGCCAGCCCTGCCCCCCCACAACTTTAGCCAAATAACCCCAGTTTTGAATGCGTTACTATTATTATAAAGTAAATTAAGGTTGACAAGCTTAAGTAATAAGAATTGATGTCGTTGGCCTTGAAATGGGCGCTGTAGGTGTGTTTACTGTCCTCCACTGACTGCCGACTTTTCTTCCCCATTGACTTGCATTGGGGTCGATTCGAGTTTCAGTCAGACCTTCGACTTTTTCCGATAGTCGGCCAATTTCGTTCGACTCGACTTTTGCGAAAGTCGGGTGATCCGAAACCCGACTCAACCCTCCCGGAGGCAAAGTCGCTCATCTCTAGTGCTGGGTACAATCTCAAAACTATCAAGGGATTCTAGAGATAAATGTTCTGCCCAGTGCCAGAAAGCTTGGTCTCAGTCGCAGGTCATGGGCCTTGCAACAGGATAATGAACCAAAACTCACAGCTAAAAACATCCAAGAATGGCTAAGAAGAAAACATTGGACTATTCTGAAGTGGCCTTCTATGAGCCCTGATCTAAATCCAATTGAGCATCTTTGGAAAGAGCTGAAACATGCCGTCTGGAAAAGGCAACCTTCAAACGTGAGACAACTGGAGCAGTTTGCTCTTGAGAAGTGGGCAAAAATACCTGTCGTGAGGTGCAGAAGTCTCATTTACAGTTCCAGGAATCATTTCATTGCAGTGATTGACTCAAACGGTTGTGCAACAAAATATCAAATTAAGGGTACCATCATTTATGTCAGGCCTATATCATGAGTTTTATTTTTTTTTAATTCTGTGAAAGCATGGTTGAAAAACCATGTCTGACTGTTATTTGTTCAGTTTCATAGATTTTTTATTTAATATAAATTTTTTCAGATTCAAGTTATTTCTGTGACCATTGTCAGTTTTTCTGTCATTAAACAAAGGGTACCAACAATTTTGACCACGTGTGTAAGAAAAATGTGGATTTCTCTGGATAAGACATTGGATTGTAAATAGCAAGGTATCATTTTATTCAGATTCATATGACCTAGGTGCCCATATAGATGTTTTACAGTCAGAGGGTTGATCATACTGAAAGAGTTCCTTTAACCCTTAGTGACAGAGCCATTTTGCAGCTTAATGACAGGGCCAATTTTTACAATTCTGACCACTGTCAATTTATGAGGTTATAACTCTGGAACGCTTTAACGAATCCAGTTAATTCTGAGACTGTTTTTTTGTGACATATTGTACTTCATGATAGTGGTAAAAAATTTTTTATATGACTTGCTTTTATTTATGAAAAAACGGAAATATGGCGAAAATTTTGAAAATTTAGCAATTTTTAAAATTTGCATTTTTATGCCCTTAAATGAGAGAGATATGTCACACAAATTTCTTAATAAATAACATTTCCCACATGTCTACTTTACATCAGCACAATTTTGGGAACAAAATTTATTTTTGTTACAAAGTTATAAGGGTTAAAAGTTGACTAGCGATTTCTTATTTTTACAACACCATTTTTTTTTTAGGGACCACATCACATTTGAAGTCACTCTGAGGGGTCTATATGATAGAAAATGCCCCAAAGTGACACCATTCTTAAAACTGCACCCCTCAAGGTGCTCAAAACCACATTCAAGAAGTTTATTAACCTTTACATGCTTCACAGTAACTGAAGCAATGTGGAAGGAAAAAATTAACATTTAACTTTTTTTGAAAAACTTTACTTCGGAACCAATTATTTTTATTTTCACAAGTGTTAAAAGAAAAAATGAACCACAAAATTTGTTGTGCAATTTCTCCTGAATACGCCGATACTCCATATGTGGGAGTAAACCACTTTTTGGGCGCACGGCAGAGGTCGCAGGGAAGGAGCGCCGTTTGACTTTTTCAGAGCTGAATTGGCTGGACGCCATGTCTCATTTAGAGAGCCCCTGAACAGTGGAAACCCTGAACAAGTGACCCCATTTTGAAAACTAGACCCCTTTAGGAACTTATCTAGAAGTGTGGTGAGCACTTTGAACCTCAAAGTGCTTCACAGAAGTTTATAACGTAGAGCCGAGAAAATAAAAAATCATATTTTTTCCATAAAAACTATCTTTTCACCCCAATTTTTATTATCCCAAGGGTAATAAGACCCCAAAAGTTTTTGTGCAATTTGTCCTGAGCATGCTGATACCCCAACTGTGGGGGTAAACCACTGTTTGGGTGCATGGCAGAGCTTGGAAGGGAAGGAGCGCTGTTTGACTTTTTCAACGCAGAATTGGCTGGACGCCATGTCGCGTTTGTAGAGGTCCTGATGTTTCTAAACAGTGGAGACCCCCCACACGTGACCCCATTTTGGAAACTAGACCCCTAAGGAACTTATCTAGATGTGTGGTGAGCACTTTGAACCCCCAAGAGCTTCACAGAAGTTTATAACGCCCGGGCGTGAAAATAAAAAATCATTTTTTTTCCACAAACCTGATCGCTTAGTCCTCAATTTTTTATTTTCCCAAGGGTAAAAGGAGAAATTAGACCACAAAAGTTGTTGTCCAATTTGTCCTGAGTAAGCTGATACCCCATATGTGGGGGACCACTGTTTGGGCGCACGGCAGGGCTTGGAAGGGAAGGAGCACCATTTTGTAATGCAGACTTTGATGTAATGTTCTGCGGGCGTCATGTTGTGTTTTCAGAGCCCTTGATGTGCCTAAACAGAAGAAACCCTGCAAGTGACACCATTTTGGAAACTAGACCCCCCAAAGAGCTTATCTAGATGTGTGGTGAGCACTTTGAACTCCCAAGTGCTTCACAGAAATTTATAAACGCAGAGCCGTGAAAATAAAAAATCATTTTTTTCCTCAAAAATGATTTTTTTAGCCACCTATTTTTTATTTTCCCAAGGGTAACAGGAGAAATTAGAATCCCAAAATTGGTGTTCAATTTGTCCTGAGTATGCTGATACCCCATATGTTGGGGTAAACCACTGGGCGCATGGCAGGGCTCGAAAAGGAGGGAGCGCCATTTGACTTTTTGAACCCCTGATGTGCCTAAATGGTGGAAACCCCTCAATTCTAGCTCCAACCCTAACCTCAACACACCCCTAACCATAATCCCAACCCTAATCCTAACCCTAATCCTAATCCCAACCCTAATTCCACCCCTAATTGTAATCCTAACCCTAATTGTAACCCTAACCCTAATTGTAACCCTAATCCTAGCCCTAATTCCAACCCTAACCCTAATTCTAACCCTAACCCTAAGGCTAGATTCATATTGCTCTTTACCAGCCCGTACAACACATAGCGTTGACGGGCTGGTAACGGTATAGCATAACGCAATCACGTTATGTTATATCCACTAGCGCAGAGGAATCAGCAGATGATTCATCTGCGCTAGCGGTGACGGAGCCCAGACGCTGCAGGCCGCGTCCGAGGCTCCGTCACTGAATGACGGCACGTCGCGAACGCATGCCACTTCACGGCATGCGTCGCAATGCGCCCTCAAATGGGGGAGCCATAACGCAGTATGAACCCAGCCTAACCCTAACCTAATTCCCAAACTAACCCTAATTATAACCTTAACCCTAACCCTAATGGAAAAATAAAAATAAATAAAATTTCTTTATTTTATTATATGTCCCTATCTAAGGGGGTGATAAAGGGGGGGTTTATGTACTTTTTTTTTTATTTTGATCACTTTGATAGTACTTTTAGAGAATGAATGAAACATTTTTTAATCTGCCACCAGGCGCACTACGCATGCGCCCGCCATTTTTTTTTACAGGAAGGAGAGGCCGGGAGGCCTTGGACCTGCCGGAGGACAGGAGGACACCGGGAGGTACAGGGGGAGGATCAGGGGTAGTGGGGACCCTAATTCCCTCCCCTCTGATCTGCGATCACATCAGAGGGGAGAGAAATCATTTTTTTTTTTGTTGCGGTCGCCGTTATACTGTTACACCGGGGTCGGTAAATACCGACCCGGATCATGTTCTCTGGGGTCTTGGCCACCCCTGCAGCCGAGACCCCGGAGAAAATCCGACTGCGGGGGGCGCTATTCACTTTTTCCACAGCGCCGTTAATTAACGGTGTTGTGGTTTAAGTACCTTTAATGACCGCCGTTAAAAGGTGTATCGGCGGTCGTTAAGGGGTTAAACCAATGTCCTCTAGTTCACTTCATACTTTCCTCTCTTACTTGGTAAGTAGGGCTGAAAGCCCTGAAATGCATTGTACTTTGAGATTTGGTTGAATAAACGTTTCCTTCTATCTCATCCTGCAGTAATTTTGACTGAATGGGGAATGCCCATTGTTGTCCAAGAGCCAGATAAGGGTATAATTACAGCTTTGCGATATTGCATTATCTCTCTTCCTAAATGAAGCCTAGGAGTTACTACACTGGAAAAGGAATTTGGCAGTAGTTCTTTGCAGTTTCAAGTTATCATTGGAGTTGTGCCCATTGCAGTGCAAGCATTAAAGCAGAGCACCTGACTTTACAATTTTGTTATTTCTACTGTAACTAACTTACCCAATGAGTGCATCTTCTCTCTGGTTTCTGTTTTCTTAAGGTACTGCCACACTAAACAATCCCGCTAGAAATCACGATAACGACGCATACTAATGCGATCGCTAGCGGGATTGTTTCTATATCGCTAAGTGCGGCCACATTTAGCGATATAGTTAACGACGCTATCGCCGTTAGCGATCTTCTTAACGACTTTAGCGGTACAAAAGTACCGCTAAATCGCTAAGAAAAGGTGCCACACTAGCGATATATAGTTACCCAGCGGGAGCGCCGACGAGAAAATAGGGTCCGGAACGATTCCAGCGACGAGCGAGATCACAGCAGGAAGCTCGTCGCTGGCAGCTGCCGCACTGAACAACATCGCTAACGGGATCGCTAAATAGTGACGTTTTTTAGCGATCCCGTTAGCGATATTGTTCAGTGTGGCATACCCTTTAGCAGTTTATTTACTGGACCTTCAAGGAAGCTTTGGTGACAACACTGGCAATTTATGAAGCTTCTGTGGATGATCACTGAGAGTCATTACAGTGATTACAGCGATTGAGCAATGAAGTTAACACTGTCAGAAGCATAGTGAACCTGAGATCTATAATGCCAGATCCACTTTCACTCTGCCCAGCCTTGTGATTTTCGAGTTACGTGCAATTTCTGGTACCTAAAGTTTTCTCTGCTGATGTTCACTACTTTGCTATTGAGACTAAGTCAGGAATGGAATAAAAATAAATGGTTAATAGTCCAGATGCAGTGAAAGAAACTATTTTTGATGCAAGAGAAATTTACTCATTTTTACTTGAAATGCTGGATTTAATTGAACAACTCTTCAGATTTTCATGTGCTACACTCTCTTAGTGTAGCTTTGCTCCGCTCTCCAGCCCAAACATTCAAAGTTTCATCATATGCATCATTTTTGTTGTACCATTGGTTATCACAACTCCCAAGGTTCCTTCAAGAACATTCAAATTGCTTGTCTTCTTCACATTTAAATAGTTATGCTTTTTTCACTTGAGTTTTGTTCCTCCCCAGAAGAGTGCAGCTTCTGAAAGATACCTACCTGACTCTTTTAACATGTATTTGAAGCATTTATATACTTCAAGACCCAAAGTGTCTGCTCTTACTGGATCAGAAACCTTATAATCATTAATAACCTACCAGCATTATGCATTTTCCTGTTTCTGATCATACAGTGGTGGCCAAAAGTATTGGCACCCCTGCAATTCTGTCAGATAATACTCAGTGTCTTCCTGAAAATGATTGCAATCACAAATTATTTGCTATTTTTATCTTCATTTAATTTGCTTGCAAGGAAAAAACACAAAAGAGAATGAAGCAAAAATCAAATCCTTGATCATTTCACACAAAACTCCAAAAATGGGCCAGACAAAAGTATTGGCACCCTCAGCCTAATACTTGGTTGCACAACCTTTAGCCAAAATAACTGCGAACAACCGCTTCCGGTAACCATCAATGAGTTTCTTAGAATGCTCTGCTGGAATTGTAGACCATTCTTCTTTGGCAAACTGCTCCAGGTCCCTGATATTTGAAGGGTGCCTTCTCCAAACTGCCATTTTGAGATCTCTCCACAGGTGTTCTATGGGATTCAGGTCTGGACTCATTGCTAGCCACCTTAGAAGTCTCCAGTGCTTTCTCTCAAACCATTTTATAGTGCTTTTGGAAGTGTGTTTTGGGTCATTGTCCTGCTGGAAGACCATGACCTCTGAGGGAAACACAGCTTTCTCACACTGGGCCCTACATTATGCTGCAAAATTTGTTGGTAGTCTTCATACTTCATAATGCCATGCACACGGTCAAGCAGTCCAGTGCCAGAGGCACCAAAGCAACCCAAAACATCAGGGAACCTCTGCCATGTTTGACTGTAGGGACCGTGTTCTTTTCTTTGAATGCCTCTTTTTTTTCCTGTACACTCTATGTTGATGGTTTTTCCCAAAAAGCTCGACTTTTGTCTCATCTGACCAGAGAACATTCTTCCAAAACGTTTTAGGCTTTCTCAGGTAAGTTTTGGCAAACTCCAGCCTGGCTTTTTTATGTCTCGGGATAAGAAGTGGGGTCTTCCTGGGTATCCTACCATAGAGTCCCTTTTCATTCAGATGTCGACGGATAGTACGGGTTGACACTGTTGTACCCTCGGACTGCAGGGCAGCTTGAACTTGTTTGGATGTTAGTCGAGGTTCTTTTTCCACCATCCGCACAATCTTGCATTGAAATCTCTCGTCAATTTTTCTTTTCCTTCCACATCTAGGGAGGTTAGCCACAGTGCCATGGGCTTTAAAGTTCTTGATGACACTGCGCACGGAAGACACAGGAACATTCAGGTCTTTGGAGATGGACTTGTAGCCTTGAGAGTGGTCATGCTTCCTCACAATTTGGTTTCTTAAGTCCTCAGACAGTTCTTTGGTCTACTTTCTTTACTCCATGCTCAATGTGGTACACACAAGGACACAGGACAGAGGTTTAGTCAACTTTAATCCATGTTAACTGGCTGCAAGTGTCATTTAGTTATTGCCAACACCTGTTAGGTGCCACAGGTAAGTTACAGGTGCTGGTGATTACACGAATTAGAGAAGCATCACATGATTTTTCAAACAGTGCCAATACTTTTGTCCACCCCCTTTTTTAGGTTTGGTGTGGAATTATAACCAATTTGGCTTTAGGTCAATTCTTTTTGTGGTTTTTCATTGAAGACTAATTAAATGCAGATAATAATACCAAAGAATTTGTGTTTGCAATCATTTTCAGGAAGAAACTGAATATTATCTGACAGAATTGCAGGGTGCCAATACTTTTGGCCACCACTGTACATGTCTTGACATTTAAATTTTAACACAATCTCATATTTCTGTGGGGCAACCAGTCCACTGATCAATGTATAATACACAACCTCAAATAAATAGCATGAGGAGAAGGTGGTTGAATTGCAAATTAAAAATTAAATCTTTATGTGATCAATTTAAAAGGATGATAGAATTCAAGCTACAGAACCAAGAAAAGGAGTGCACTGGCACTGGGATCAAATTCTATTATAACAGTAACTTGTGCACAACATGCAGTCAAAAGCTAAAAGCAGATATGATATACCATATATACTCGTGTATAAGCCAAGATTTTCAGCCCATTTTTTAGGGCTGAAAGTCCCCCTCTCAGATTATACGCACGCAGGTCATATACGAGGGTTGGCGGGGGAGGGGGAGCGGGAGTGTCGGATTATACTCACCTCTCCGCCGGCGCGGTCTCTGCAGCCCCCCTGCTTCTCCCACGATCTCCGGCTCCTTCCTGCAGCGGTCACATGGTACCGCTCATTAAAGTCATGAATATGCACATATTCATGACTTTAATGAGCGGTACCATGTGACCGCTGTAGGAAGGAAGCGCTGCAGAGAGCGCCGGGAGAAGAGGAGAGGCTGCAGAGACAGCGCCGGTGGAGGGGTGAGTACAGCGATATTTACCTGTCCTCTCCACCGCTGCACGCTGCGTCCTCATCTGACTCCTCTGGCTGTGAATGATCAGGCAGAGGGCGCGATGACGTCGTTAGTGAGCGCCGCGCCCCCTGCCAGATCATTCACAGCCAGAGGAGTCTGACGAGGGAGCAGCGCAGCAGTGCAGAGAGGACAGGTAAATATCTCAGGTGCTGGGGTCCTGAGTGAGCGAGAGGTGAGATGTCATTTTTTTTTTTTGCAGCAGCATATGGGGCATAATTGTGCAGCATATGGGGGCATAATCTGGAGCATATGGGGGCATAATATGGAGCATATGGGGGCATAAACTGTGGAACATATGGGGGCATAATATGGAGCATATGGGGGCATAAGATGTGGAACATATGGAGGCATAATCTGGAGCATATGGGGGCATAATATGGAGCATATGGGGGCATAAGCTGTGGAACATATGGGGCATAATCTGGAGCATATGGGGGCATAATCTGGAACATATGGGGCATAATCTGGAGCATATGGGGACATAATCTGTGGAACATATGGGGGCATAATATGGAGCATATGGGGGCATAATCTGGAGCATATGGGGCATAATCTGTGGAACATATGGGGGCATAATCTGGAGCATATGGGAGCATATGGGGGCATAATCTGTGGAACATATGGGGGCATAATCTGGAGCATATCGGAGCATATGGGGGCATAATCTGTGGAACATATGGGGGCATAATCTGGAGCATATGGGGGCATAATCTGTGGAATATTTGGGGGCATAACATGGAGCATATGGGGGCATAATCTCAAGCATATCGGGCATAATCTGGAGCATATGGGGGCATAATCTCTGAAGCATATTGGGCATAATCTGGAGCATATGGGGGGCATAATCTGGAGCATATGGGGGCATAATCTGTGGAGCATATTGGGCATAATCTGTGCAGCATATGGGGGCATAATCTGTGGAGCATCATATGGGGCATAATCATTTTTCACCCTAGGCTTATACGTGAGTCAATAAGTTTTCCCATTTTTTTGTGGCAAAATTAGGGGGGTCGGCTTATACACGGGTCGGCTTATACATGAGTATATACGGTATTTATTAATAAATACAGTTAAAGGTTATTTATTGAATGGGTTGAGTCCCTGTAGAGCATATAGATTAATATTAGATTAAAGTGCTTAGTGCATATAAAACATAAATCTCTATACTAAGGAAGAGACAGAAAATAGCAGAGACACAAACCATTCCTATTTAAACCAATATATTCATCAGTGATGAGACATTTAAACAAAAATATCTACAGAAAAAGGCTTCTGATTCGCAGAAGAAAAGTGTATAAAGTTTCCTCAGAACTCAGAGAGGGCATTTACAAAGTGACATGTGCAAGGTTTCCATGTGCTGCGCGCTCCTACCTCGACAGCTCGGTTTCGCATATGTGCTTATTTCAAAGGGGGCATTAGTTACATGGCCAGGATATGTCTTAAATGCGTGTGTTCATGTGGTCATTGGTTGCCTTGTCATATATGAGAGTTGTCGGCACATGCCCTATCTATACTGCCTGTCCCCATTCAGTAAAGAGACTTCCAGCTTTCGCACTGGAACGCATCTGTAGAACGCATGCCGTTCCATTGTGCACAGAACCAGAAGTTGGGGTGGCCGCAGAGCGGGCATGCGCACCTCTCAATGCTGATGTTGCACGGAGGGGCGGGTGCTAAATTCTAATTGCAGGAGGGAGTATGATATTCCCTATATTTAGCAACAATATTTGTGAGAGGCGTGTCTGGCTGTGTCTTGAAAGGTGGCAATGTGTAAATGTGAGGAAAATATGGGGAATGGTAGGGGAAATAATATTAAAAGTGCTAATATGTAGAAGCGAGTTGAAGTTGTAACTGCCAGTGTTATAAAAAGTATCAATGCTGTAATAAGTGAAAATAATGATTAAATAAAAATGCAATTCTATAGATTAAGAAGAAAGAATAAAAAATATGATACCAAAGTGTAATGAAGAAATAATGGGGGATGTGTGAGTGAATAATTGCGATGAATGAAAAGGATGGAAAGGGAGGGGGGAGAAAGAGGGGTGGAGAGAGAGGGGGATTGGAGGGGTGAAAGAAAGGAGAGGGAAAGAAAAGGGCTAGAATAAAGGATTGGAAGTGTGGAATAACAGTGAAGAAACATGGGTTGAATTTGTGACTATTTACTGTGGAATGATTCATTAACCCACATGTCATTGAAGGTTAGGTGGAAGAACATAGATGGAAATAGAAAAAAATGAAAAAATCTTATAAATACAGTCCTGTCACACACTAGTAGTTTGGGTGGGCAAATACATTTTCATTATATAAGAATGACTGCTCAAGACAAATCAAGTGTTCCTCTATAACTTTTGATTTTTTCTTCACAGAATGGATTTGTTCTCACTCAAATTTCTGCAAAACATCATCTTTTTATCTGCTTCAGAGTAAGAAAGTGAAGATGCACAGACGCGACAGCACAAGCCCATGGATACCAACACTTGAAGGTAGGTCAAAGAAGTTATCCTGAAGAGTCCCTTATTCAGCATGTTATTAGTGATATTCTCGACCAGAAAAAAATATTTTTCTGATGTTGTTATTGAGATTAATTACTCTGATGACTTTTTCTCCAGACTGTCCATCCTGCACTCAAACTCCCACAACGTCTACCAACCTCAGCTCCAAGAAACCACAACGGAAACACCAACCCATACTAACAGACCAATGAACATAAAGTTCAAGGTAAGACCAAAATACTAATTTGGAAAGATATTTTAAAAGATCTACAAATAATAAAAAAGAAGATAATTAAAAACAAGAAATTAAAATCAAATTAAAAACCATATACTTCACGAGATAATCCTGCAGCAAAACAAAGTTATAAAATGAATTACAGGAATGCACAAAAGCCTAAATTTTCATTTAAACCTTGTGGCAATAGGATACCAAGTCTATATATCCATCTACTTTCTACTTGTGCTAAAATCTTTCCCAAAACTCCCCCTCTCCAAGGAAACCTGGTCTAAGGATTTAATTCTAAGACCTGAAGCTTTACTCCCATGGTACAATTTAAAATGTCTGGGTAAAGTTTTTAGGGTACTAATATCCTCTATTAGGATAGATTTTTCAATATCTCTCAATTGTTCTCTTGTTCAAAATTCAATTTGTGTGTCGTTAGTCCTGCATATACCTTGTTGTAAGGACATACATCGCAGTATATTACCCCTTTGACGAACAATTTAATGTCTTTTGGATCTCGTATTTTCTGCTTCCATCATGGTTAGTAAAGGTTTTGCTTTTTATTATGTTACTAGCTGAAGAGCCCGGCGCTGCCCGGGCATAGTAACTAACTACGGTTAGTTATAACCAATTATAATGATTATATCTCTATTAGTGTTGAGCGATACGATAATGCAAGTATCGGCTATCGGCCGATATTAGCTCTATCGGCCTTTCGATAATTTGTTTCGATATTTTCGTCTTATTGAATACCGGAATCGGATTTGTCACTGTCACTGTCAGTGTCCGTCGGTCGGGTCTGTCAGGAGTCAGCGGCACTTACCTGGCAGAAGATCTCCGGCGGTCACGTCCTGGACTGCTTCATGGCCGCCATCCTCTTCTCCCCGGCGGTCACATGCAGTTTCTCGCGATAACTGCAGTGACTGCTGGGTAATCCCGGCCGTAAAGCAGTCAGTCCGATGACGTCACCGCCGGGGAAGCAGGTAATCAGCTGTGCTGCGCCAGGATGACAGGCTCTGCCTGTCATTGCGATGTAGCAGAGCTGGATCGTCGTGGGACTGTCGTTATGGACTGCGTCGGACAGGTGGTATACTGTTGGTTTGTTTTTTTTCTTTTTTTACAGGAGATCGATGGCGTCGCAGGAATGAGAGTGTAATAAAAGAAATGAAAAGTGTGTTGTCTCTTTTATTTCATTAAAATACTTTTTTCTTGCTTTGTCTTTTTTTATGCATTTAATAACTTTGGGATTAATAATGGATCGGTGTCTTATTGACGCCTCTCCATTATTAACCGGGCTTATTGTCACCGTGCAATCAACGGTGACATTAACCCCTTATTACCCCGCTTGCCACCGCTACAGGGCAAGTGGGAAGAGCCGGGTAAAGTGCCACAATTGGCACATCTTTTGATGCGCCAAATGTGGGGCTGCCGTAGCCTGGTATTATCAGGCTGTTGAGGGCCAAAATCCATGGGCCTTGACAGTTTTTTAATACCAGGCCGCAGCAGTCTGCATTTTACTTGGCTGGTTAACAAAAATAGGGGGACCCCTACGCCGTTTTTTTTTCGAGGGGATCCCCTATTTTTGTTAACCAGCCAAGCTAAGCAGACTGCTGTGGCCTGGTATTATCAGGCTTGCAAGGTCCATGGATATTGGATCCTTACCAGCCTGAAAAACCAGGCCTCAGCGGTCTGCTTCATCTGGCTGGTTAACAAAAATAGGGGGGACCCCACGCCAATTTTTTTCGAGGGGATCCCCTATTTTTGTTAATCAGCCAAGATATGCAGACTGCTGTGGCCTGGTATTATCAGGCTGGCAAGGTCCATGGATCTTGGCTCCTTAACAGCCTGAAAATCCAGGCCTCAGCGGTCTGCTTCATCTGGCTGGTTAACAAAAATAGGGGGGACCCCACGCCAATTTTTTTCGAGGGGATCCCCTATTTTTGTTAACCAGTTCCCTCTGACGTCACTGATTGTGTCCCTGGCTGACCTGAAGTGAAAGTGGAAAGCAATCAATTAAGCTTTCCACTTCCTCTCCTGTCAGCCAGGAGAGGAACTCATTCATTTGGGGGTTTACTGTGAGGCTGCAGCATTAGCTGCGGTCCCTGCAGTAAACATTAACCCTTTCTGAAGGATTACACCGTGGGACCTGACTGTACATCGGATTGGTAAGAATAATTTTGCTTTATTATTTTATTTTTATTACAGGAAATGGTTTTAGCAGGAAAATAAAATATGGTCAAAAACTGTGTGATTATTTCATTAAACTTCTTTTTTATTAAAGTGTGTGTATTTGATTTTTCTTTCATACAATAGGATTAATAATTGATAGTTGTCTAATTGACAGCTCTCAATTATTAACCTGGCTTAAAGTGACCTTTCAATTGCAAGGTCATTTTAACCCCTTATTAACCCATTCGCCACCGCTACAGGGCAATGGGAATAGACGGGCAAAGTGCCAGAAAGGGCAAATCTAATTAGAGATTTGCCCTTTCTGGGGTGTCTGGGGCAGATGTTAGTAGCCGAGGGGGGGGCAAAAATAATGGTCCCTCTCTGGGCTATTATTATCTGCCCCCACTCACTGGCTTTGTCTGTCTGGTTGCGAAAATAGGGCGGGAGCCCACGCCTTTTTTTTCAGCAATTTTACACCTCACATATATATATACATGTCATTAAATTTGTGACACATATATATATATATTTATATTTATAGTTCATACACTTCTACATAGTATAATAGCCGCTAATTCAATTGCTGGCTTTTGTGAAAATGCAGAACCCGACATGAAATGACACTTGGTTTACATAGAGTTAACCATGTCTTTTCATGTAGTTTGATATCTGATTTGCACAAACAATTACATGAGTGTAAGTGTGCAAAATTTCACACCTGTAGGGGTTAATTAAAGGTGTAAATTCGTAGCAAAAAAGTCAGTTTTTTTTACAACGAATTTACACCTTTAATTAACCCCTACAGGTGTGAAATTTTGCACACATAGACTGATGTAATTGTTTGTGCAAATCAGATTGCAAACGTCATGAAAAGACATGGTTAACCCTATGTACACCAAGTGTCATTTCATGTCGGGTGCTTCTGTCTTTTCACAGAAGCCGGCTTTACCCGGCAATTGAATCAGAGGATATTTTACTATGTAGAAGTGTATAAACTATACATATATGTATATATATATGTCACAATGACATGTATATATATATATATATGTATTCTATGTGTGTATATTTAGTGTTTACAAGGAAATAAAGGTTTTTTTTAGTTGCGATATTTTATTCCCATAGACTTACATTGGACTTCCGCAATCGGAATCGGATATCGACGATATTTAGTGCTATCGGCGATACAATTTCGATACGATATTTTTAGATATCGAGCAATATCGCTCAACACTAATCTCTATATATAAAGCTGAGTGTATAGCCCCGCCCACTCCGCATAGTAACATTCACTATAATATCCCACACAATCCCGTCAGCCAGAGCCACCGGACTACTACCCCTATTATCCCACATCGTCCCGTCAGCCAGAGCTACTGGACTACTACCCCTAATATCCCACATCATCCAGTCAGCCAGAGCCACCAGACTACTACCCCTATTATCCCACATCATCCCGTCAGCCAGAGCTACCGGAATACTAATATCCCACATCATCCTGTCAGAGCCACCGAACTACTACCCCTAATATCCCACATCGTCCCATCAGCCAGAGCCACCGGACTACTACCTCTAATATCCCACATCATCCCATCAGCCAGAGCCACCGGACTACTAATATCCCACATCATCCCTTCAAAGCCACCTGACTACTACCCCTAATATCCCACTTCATCCCGTCAACTAGAGCCACCTGACTACTACCACTAATATCCCACATCATCCCGTCACAGCCACCAGACTACTGCCCCTAATATCCCACATCGTCCCATCAGCCTTAGCCACCGGACTACTAATATCCCACATCATCCCGTCAGCCAGAGCCAACGCACTACTACCCCTAATATCTCACATCATCCCATCAGCCAGAGCCACCCGACTACTAATATCCCATATCATCCCTTCAAAGCCGCCTGACTACTACCCCTAATATCCCACATCATCCCGTCAGCCAGAGCCACCGGACTACTAATTCTAATATCCCACATCATCCCGTCAGAGCCACCGGACTACCAGCACTAATATCCCACATCATCCCATCAGCCAGAGCCACCGGACTACTAATATCCCACATCATCCTGTCAGAGCCACCGGACTACTACCCCTAATATCCACAATCGTCCCATCAGCCAGAGCCACCGGACTACTACCTCTAATATCCCTCATCATCCCATCAGCCAGAGCCACCGGACTACTAATATCCCACATCATCCCTTCAAAGCCACCTGACTACTACTCCTAATATCCCACATCATCCTGTCAGCTAGAGCCACCTGACTACTACCAATAATATCCCACATCATCCCGTTACAGCCACCAGACTACTACCCCTAATATCCCACATCGTCCCATCAGCCTTTGCCACCGGACTACTAATATCCCACATCATCCCATCAGCCAGAGCCACTGCACTACTACCCCTAATATCCAACATCATCCCATCAGCCAGAGCCACCGGACTACTAATATCTCACATCATCCTGTCAAAGCCACCAGACTACTGCCCATAATATCCCACACCATCCCGTCAGCCAGAGCCACCGGACTACTACCCCTAATATCCCACATCATCCCATCAGCTAGAGCCACCGGACTACTAATATCCCACATCATCCCTTCAAAGCCGCCTGACTACTACCCCTAATATCTCACATCATCCCGTCAGAGCCACCGGACTACTGCCCCTAATATCCCACATCATCCCGTCAGAGCCACCGGACTACCACCACTAATATCCCACATCATCCCGTCAGCCAGAGCCACTGGACTACTACCCCTAATATCCCACATCATCCCATCATCCTGGAGTCAGAACCAGAGCGCTGGATGGATTTGCCCTAACTTCCATGCCGGGGATCCCTTTAAGAGAGGCCTGGCATCAGAACCATAGTGCTGAGTGGATTTGCCCTTACTTCCATACCAATGATCCCTTTAATAGATGCCTGGGGTGAGAATCAGAGTGCTGAGGGATTTACCCTAACTTCCATACCGGAGATCCCTTTAAGAGAGGCCTGGGGTCAGTACCAAAGAGCAGAGTGGATTAGCCCTCACTTCCATAACGGGGATCCCTTTAAGAGCGAAGATGTGCCTATGGGATGGAGGATGTGTGATGGGGATATGGGCCTGGGAGCGGGTGATTCATTTCTGTCATGGGCTCTCTGCTTCTGTCTGGGGGCAGACAATGACTGGAGCTTATGTTCCCCGTCATGCTAGATTTCTCCCACCTGGTCAGTGTCAGCTGAGGTGTTGTCGTGGAGTGGGAAAACTGTTGCTCATAGCAACCAATCACAGCTCAGCTTCTATTAAACAGCTCTGGTGAAATGAAAGTTGACTAGGGATTGGTTGCAAGGAAAAACTGTTGCTCATAGCAACCAATCACAGCTCAGCTTCTATTAAACAGCTCTAGTGAACGAAAGATGCTTAGGGATTGGTTGCAAGGAAAACTGTTGCTCATAGCAACCAATCACAGCTCAGCTTCTTTTAAACAGCTCTGGTTAAATGCAAAATACTCCGTGATTGGTTGGTGATATGCACACACATACACACATTCAATTTTATATATATATAGATTACAGGCTTTAAACATCCCACAAGGGAAAAAAACATTTTGTGCTTGAGGTCATTTAGGGAGAGTTGGATTATAGTGACTTTGGACCAATAAGTCTTTCAAATTTCCAGAATGTCTGGCCACAATTGAGAGGGTTATGGGTAACACTTTTCTCAGGACAGGATCAGTTTGGAGAATATCCCAATGTTTTCTCTCAATTTGTGTGAGTTCCGACCATTGCTTTTTGTAATCTGTCACCAATCATATTTGTTGATTAAGTTTACTTTTTTGTGCTTTTGTACCTTGTCCATAGAGCAATTTTTCCCGTGGTTTATCCCTAAGTTTTGTTAAACCTTTTTTGATTTGTCTTTTGCTGTATCCTCTTTCTTGGAATCATCGTGAGAGATCAACTGCTTGCTCCAAAAAGTATTCTCATCTGTACAAATTTTTTTATTCTTATAAATTTTCCTGTTGGAATTCCATTTATGGCGGACTTGTGATGGGAAGAGGAGGCACACAGTATGGTGTTAGGTGCTGCAGGCTTTCTGAATACGTCGGTTACGATCATTCCACTGGGGAACATAGATAAAAAAAATAACGTTTTTAACCATGTTTATAGGTTAATATCATGTTGAGATCAGTTTGATTTAGACGATTCATTAAAGATGTCAATTGCTCATATGTCCCTTCCCAGATTAACTAAATATCGTCTATAAATCTTATCCAGTTGTGTATGTGTTCAGTACCTGTAATCTGATTGTTTTGAAAAATTTCTCTTTCCCAAGCTCCAAGGAAAACATTTGCGTATGAGGGGGCACAAGTGACCCCATAGCTGTTCCTTGTGGCTGTAGGTATATTTTTGTTTGAAAATGAAGACATTATGTTCTAAAAGGAAATGCAGTAGTTAGTAAAATGTTTATTAATGATTTCTCTAAGTCATTTTCCCGTAGGAATAATGTTAGTGCTTTTAGGCCACCTTTGTGTCAGATTGAAGAGTACAGAGTTTCTACAATTTTGATGCAAGAGAAACTCACTTCTTTTTTCTTGAAATACCTGGTTTAATTGATCAACTTTTTCAGATTTTCATGTGCTACACTCTCTTATAGTGTAGCTTTGCTTTTGCTCCACTCTCAAGCCAAAACATTCAAGATTTCATCATATGCATCATTTTTGTTGTACTATCGGTTATCACAACTCCCAAGATTCCTTCAAGAGCTTTCAAGTTGCTTGATTTCTTCACATTTTAAGCAGTTATGCTTTTTTTCACTTGAGTTTTGTTCCTCCCCCAGAAGAGTTCAGCTTCTGAAAGATACCTACCTGACTCCTGTAACATGTATTTATATACTTCAAGACCCAAAGTATCTGCTCTTACAAGATCAAAAACCTTATGGTCATTAATAATCTACTTAAGAGACTTTTCTCTAGCATTATACATCTTCCTGTTTCTGGTCATACATATCTTGACATTTGCAAATAAAATTGGGGGTTTATTAAAAATGTTTAGGCTTTTAACTAGAAAAAAAGATAAAAAGGAATAAGTTAAATTTCTGCTAAAACCACTTTAATTAAAATAAAATTGTATAAAAACTGCATGAAACCATCACATGCACTATTAGGCTGTAGTTGTATTTTGCACATGTTAATCCACTCATTTATCAACATTAATGTACAATCTATTTATTTTTCTTAAAAACATTTAATGATCTTCTTGATTTAACTTAACAGACACTTATCTTTTCTCATCTGTATTACGTTTGTAACTATGAAACCATTGGCTGTGGAATGATCATTGAAAGCTCTGTTACTTGGATTGAAAGATCACTCATTTCAAAGACAAGTTTAAAAAAGATGTTGAAGATTGTATTTGTTAACACTAGCACTACTCGACGGGTCACCCACTAGAACTACCGAATGGAGTCATTTTGACTCCTGCCTTGTTTTTGTTTATTTTTAGAGTTTCTTGCTCCTGGTATTGTTGCAACTTTAATTTCATCCTACGGTATAGAATGCAAAATAGCAAGAGTATCGTCAGGCTTTAGTGCACTTCTTTTAGCCATATTAGCAATTAGCAAAACTGTAGGCCGCATTCTACAGAAATTATGTAGTCCACTCGAGAGTTCACTGATTCACTGACGGATGTCCTGTATATGTCCTGTGTAGGGTTGAGCATTCCGATACTGCAAATATCGGGTATCGGCCGATATTGGCTGTATCGGAATTCCGATTCCGAGTACCGATATTTTCGTCATATCGGATACCGGAATCGGAATTGTCACTGTCACTGTCAGTGTCCGTCGGTCGGGTCTGTCAGGAGTTAGCGGCACTTACCCGGCAGAAGATCTCCGGCGGTCACATCCCGGACTGCTTAATGGCCGCCATCCTCTTCTCCCCGGCGGTCACATGCAGTTTCTCGCGATAACTGCAGTGACTGCTGGGTAATCGCGGCCGTAAAGCAGTCCGATGACGTCACTGCCGGGGAAGCTGGTAAGCAGCTGTGCTGCGCCGGGATGTCAGGCTCTGCCTGTCATTGCGATGTAGCAGAGCTGGATCGTCGTGGGACTGTCGTTACTATGGACTGCGTCGGACAGGTGGTATACTGTTGGTTTATTTTTTTTATTTTTTTACAGGAGATCGATGGCGTCGCAGGAATGAGAGAGTAATAAAAAAAATGAAAACTGTGTTGTCTCTTTTATTTCATTAAAAGACTTTTTTCTTGCTGTGTCTTTTTTTTACACATTTAAAAACTTTGGGATTAATAGTGGATCGGTGTCTTATTGACGCCTCTCCATTATTAACCGGGCTTATTGTCACCGTGCAATCAACGGTGACATTAACCCCTTATTACCCCGCTTGCCACCGCTACAGGGCAAGTGGGAAGAGCCGGGTAAAGTGCCACAATTGGCACATCTTTTGATGCGCCAAATGTGGGGCTGCTGTAGCCTGGTATTATCAGGCTGTTGAGGGCCAAAATCCATGGGCCTTGACAGTCTTTTAATACCAGGCCGCAGCAGTCTGCATTTTACTTGGCTGGTTAACAAAAATAGGGGGACCCCTACGCCGTTTTTTTTTTTGAGGGGATCCCCTATTTTTGTTAACCAGCCAAGCTAAGCAGACTGCTGTGGCCTGGTATTATCAGGCTTGCAAGGTCCATGGATATTGGATCCTTACCAGCCTGAAAAACCAGGCCTCAGCGGTCTGCTTCATCTGGCTGGTTAACAAAAATAGGGGGGACCCCACGCCAATTTTTTTTGAGGGGATCCCCTATTTTTGTTAATCAGCCAAGATATGCAGACTGCTGTGGCCTGGTATTATCAGGCTGGCAAGGTCCATGGATCTTGGCTCCTTAACAGCCTGAAAATCCAGGCCTCAGCGGTCTGCTTCATCTGGCTGGTTAACAAAAATAGGGGGGACCCCACGCCATTTTTTTTTCGAAGGGAACCCCTATTTTTGTTAATCAGTTCCCTCTGACGTCACTGATGGTGTCCCTGGCTGACCTGAAGTGAAAGTGGAAAGCAATCAATTAAGCTTTCCACTTCCTCTCCTGTCAGCCAGGAGAGGAGCTCATTCATTTGGGGGTTTACTGTGAGGCTGCAGCATTAGCTGCGGTCCCTGCAGTAAACATTAACCCTTTCTGAAGGATTACACCGTGGGACCTGACTGTGCATCGGATTGGTAAGAATTTTTTTGCTTTATTATTTATTTTTATTACAGGAAATGGTTTGAGCAGGTAAATAAAATATGGTCAAAAACTGTGATTATTTCATTAAACTTCTTTTTTATTAAAGTGTGTGTGTTTGATTTGTCTTTCATACAATAGGATTAATAATTGATAGTTGTCTAATTGACAGCTCTCAATTATTAACCTGGCTTAAAGTGACCTTTCAATTGCAAGGTCATTTTAACCCCTTATTAACCCATTCGCCACCGCTACAGGGCAATGGGAATAGACGGGCAAAGTGCCAGAAAGGGCAAATCTAATTAGAGATTTGCCCTTTCTGGGGTGTCTGGGGGCAGATGTTAAGTAGCCGGGGGGCCAAAAATAATGGTCCCTTTCTGGGGTATTATTATCTGCCCCCACTCACTGGCTTTGTCTGTCTGGTTGCGAAAATAGGGCGGGAGCCCACGCATTTTTTTTCAGCAATTTTACACCTCATATATATATATACATGTCATTGAATTTGTGACACATATATATATATATATATATATATATTTATATTTATAGTTCATACACTTCTACATAGTATAATAGCCGCTAATTCAATTGCCGGCTTTTGTGAAAATGCAGAACCCGACATGAAATGACACTTGGTGTACATAGGGTTAACCATGTCTTTTCATGTAGTTTGATATCTGATTTGCACAAACAATTACATGAGTGTAAGTGTGCAAAATTTCACACCTGTAGGGGTTAATTAAAGGTGTAAATTCGTAGCAAAAAAGTCAGTTTTTTTTACAACGAATTTACACCTTTAATTAACCCCTACAGGTGTGAAATTTTGCACACATAGACTGATGTAATTGTTTGTGCAAATCAGATAGCAAAGGACATGAAAAGACATGGTTAACCCTATGTACACCAAGTGTCATTTCATGTCGGGTGCTTCTGTCTTTTCACAGAAGCCGGCTTTACCCGGCAATTGAATCAGAGGATATTTTACTATGTAGAAGTGTATAAACTATACATATATGTATATATATGTCACAATGACATGTATATATATATATATATATGTATTCTATGTGTGTATATTTAGTGTTTACAAGGAAAGAAAGAGGTTTTTTTAGTTACGATATTTGTTCCATAGACTTACATGGGACTTCCGGTATCGGTATCGGGTATCGCCGATATTTTAATGGTATCGGCGATACCATTCCGATTCCGATACTTTTGGATATCGGAAAGTATTGCTCAACTCTAGTCCTGTGTATGTCAAGTATATTTGTAAAAATGCTAATTATTCTTAGTCTAAGTCAGCCAGCATTTATTCTAAACTTATTCTAAAAATACAAGTAAATTAAAACTAAAATAAATAATAAAATTTAGCGACAAATACTAGCAAAATATAGTAGGGAGTCAAAATGATTCCCTTTAGTAATTAAAGGTAAATTTTGAAAAAAAGGTACTCTTTATTTTTTAAAAAAATATTTATTGTCACAAAATCTTTTTTCGCATCCTAAATGAGTAAGGCTAGGTGCGCACGCCAGGAATTTTCGCATTTTTTTTGCGTTTTTTACCGCGGCAAAAACGCGAAAAAAACGCAAGCATTAAGCATCCTATTCATTTAAATGGATTCCACAATTTTTGTGCACATGCAGCGTTTTTTTTCCGCGAAAAAAACGCTTCGCGGAAAAAAGCAACATGTTCATTAATTTCACGTAATCGCAGTGATTCTGCACACATAGGAATGCATTGAACCGCTTACTTTCCGCATGTGGCTATGCCCACCATGCACAATGTAAGCGGTTCTTGTGCGGATGGTACCCAGGGTCTGGAGGAGAGGAGACTCTCCTCGAGGCCCTGGGTACAATATCCCTGGTAAAACAATAATTAAAATAAAAAATAATGATATTTTCACCTTCCGGCTGCCCCCGCAGCTTTCCCGCCTCTCAGCGACGCTCCATTTCCCAGTAATGCATTGCGAGAATCACCCCAGATGATGTAGCGGTCTCGCGTGATGCTACGTCATCTGGGGTCTGTCGCAATTCATTACTGGGAACGCGATTGGCCGGGAGCGTCGCTGAGAGGCGGGAAAGCTGCGGGTCCGCCGGAAGGTGAGAATATTACGATTTATTATTTTTTTACTATTTTTAACATTAGATCTTTTTACTATTGGTGAGGCATAGGCGGTATCAATAGTAAAAAGTTGGTCACACTTGTCAAACACTATGTTTGACTCGTGTGACCAACCTGTCAATCAGTTTTCCAAGCGATGCTACAGATCGCTAGGAAAACGCTAGCATTCTGCAAGCTAATTACGCTTGCAAAACGCTAGTTTCTAGTGGGAATACGCATACCAAAAAAATGCGTATTTCCAGCAGCAGAGAAGTGCGGGATTGCAGTGGAAATTTCCGCGGCAATTCCGCAACATGTGAACTTAGCCTAAAAGTCACCGAGTCTCAAGCCGGAATTCGAAAAAATTTAGTCACAGAAGAGACATAAAAATTGTGAGGCGTCAAAATGACTCCATCGGTAGTTCTAGTGTTAAATGACTGATTCTGTGTGCACTATATTTGGCCAAATATAGCTGAAAGACTTGTCTTATGGTTGCCTATTATGTGTTAGGAAATGACAGGTTTTTTATCTGAATTCAATAGTCTTAATAGAAATAAAACACGTCCTTTCCAAATATGACATTTTCCTTGGAGAGTCACCAGTCATTAAAGGGTCTTTGATTCCAATGCTTAGAGCAGATATGAGCATACCAATTATATATGAAGGTTAATGTTCAGGAACATCAAGCATTAGCAAAGAAATAAGCAGCATTGTCGTAAGTGCATTAGGAAGCATCAGATTGGAACTCTCTAAAGGGAAACAATTGTATCAATGTTTTCTAGTCATGGACTGATTCCTAATTAACTTATCACAAATTTTAATACATATAAGTGTAAAGTAATGTAATAGGATGATTATGAGATTTTGAAGAAATCAGAAAAGATAAGAAAAGAAAAGTTAAAGGCATATTTTCACTGTTAAGAGCAGATTTTATTAGGCAATATTGTAGACTGCATTCTATTGTTTTACCCCTTTAATTCATGTAGTTATTATTAGTACTCACATTTCCCTTCACATTCCAAGATTATATGTGTGAAATAACTGATGTAAGTAAGCGATTCCATTGTGTGACCATGTGGTAGGAAAATTAAGTCTAATGAGATCAGTTATAATATGAATGAATATAATGCCTACACATTGTTGTGCAACTATGTTAGGCTAATGTAGCATGATAATAGAGAAATAATTATAATAATTATATCCTGAACAATTAGCTATACACGGTTACTTGGGATAAAAGCTATTTAGATCAATGCATCAACCCTAAGCATTCAATAAAGGAAGAAAAAACACTTTGTTCTTTATCTTGCCTTTCTTCAAATTTTAAGACAACACCATTTGGATTTTAATGAAACTTGAAAAAAAAAACATCTTGTAAGATGATACAGAAAAGGAACATTAGAATTATTTTGAAAATAAGACATTTGGAGCAGAGAAATGAAATGCAATTTGTGTATGTGATAATGATTTAGCCAATTCAGCTAAGAAGAAACATTTAGTTTTATAAATAAATATATTTTTTCATCTTAAACTCTAATTTAAGATTGCTACATTTTTAAATCATGATTAGAAAACTGATCTTAACAGGAATCTGACATCAGAGTTTTCATATTTAAACCGTCATAATGAAATACTTGCAGATGGTGAGTTCTCCTTCAACGGAAGTTTTCAAACAGAGGCTGGACAGACATCTGTCTGAAATGGTTTAGTGAATCTAGCATTGAGCAGGGAATTGGCACGATGACTCTTGAGTTCCATTCCAACTCTAACATTCTATGATTCTATGAGATTAGATTGTGATATTTATATGCAGCTAAGAGTCACCTGAGCATTATTGTAGAGATGAAGAGTCACAGTATCTTAGTAGAGACTTCAGCAAATTGTGCCCAAAAATGTAGTTTACAGAGAATAAATTAGTTATGAATATCAATACTGTAATACTGGTTCGTATTGCCCCAAAAATACACGTATAATACTCTGTGGCCTCCTAGGATTGTATTGAAACCCCTTGTAGCTCTTTAATGTAAACAAACACCTTAATAGTGTCCAATTGACCTTAAATTATCTGGCAAAGGGTAAATGCGTGGTATGAAATGGTAACTAGCAGCCTATGTGTCATAGAAAGCATTAAAATCCATAAACCTTTTCCATGGAGGGGGCATTCACCCCCCTCTTCTCTCTCACAGTATCTCTCAAGGAGAAAAGAGCTGGTAATCTCATTGAAATAGAATTGCACAGTAAACAGGGAAGTGAGGAAATTAAATATAGCTGAGTAGTGACAAAACTAATTAAACTCCCTACAGAGTACAGTTAATTAAACAGGAAAATGTTTTCTGAGGTCCAGATAACAAAGGGACATGAGTTTACTGTCACGACTCTGTTGTGGGGTTTCCTGGGACCAGGGGCTCACTCCCTGTTAGGGTCTGCGGAACGCACCTAATAGATATAGTAGAGAGGTGCATTCGCAGCCCGGGGTCCACTGTGCAGGCGAAGCCCGCTGCTAGTAAGATGGCAAAAGTAGCGAACTCTGTTATCCCGCAGAGTCGCTAAAATAAACGCCGTAGCGCGCTGTGGCAGTTAGTGTGAACTCTGTTAATCCCCAGAGCCGCTAACTGGAATGCCACAGCGCTATATGGCGATAAGTGCGAACTCACTTAGCTTCAGTGAGCTGCAAAGTAAAACGCTAGGGCACTGAACCAGCATTATAAAGCGAACTCTGTTGCGTCACAGAGCCGCTGAGAAAAAGACTGTGTCCTGTTAGACTCACATGGATACACAGATAACTGCTGTGTGGATAGCAGTCCGTGATCATGCAGACAGCAACGCAATCAAGCAATCACCTTACCGGAGAAGCCGGTATTCTAGGGGCTTATTTCAGCCAAGCCCTAACCACTTGCACCCAAATCTCCTCACCGGAGGTGCCGGTATTCTAGGAGCTTATTTCAGCCGAGCCCTAACCACATGCGTACATGATCACACTGGTGCAAAGCACATAATGCAATTGATACTAGCGCATGGCGGCCCAGCCATGCCACCCTTTTATAGTAACAGCTACAGGACCTGCCAGAAAAAGGACCAATGAGAAACTGTTCCAAAACACATGTAGTTTCAGGACCTTCCTGGCGGACCAATAGGAGCTGCTGCAGTACCTGAACATGTGACCCCTGATCTCCAATGAGAGATCCCACCCTGGGCATGCTCAGAAGGGGAAACGCAGGACTTCGTCCCAAAGACGTCTGCTCCAGCACTGGCTATAATAGAAGATCCAGGAGGGGCAGCAGCAAGTCTCTTCACAGTATTGGAATGGGCAAGACGCTGGGACCGATGTCTCTGCTGAGCAGGCTCCACTGCGGACGGAGATGAATGGGGGACCGCAGCGGGACTGGTTTGAGACTCCCTTGTGCAGCAGCGGGAACTCAAACCCTAACACTCCCTGTCCCAAACGTTAGGTGTGCCCTAGCTTGCCCTGTTCCCCGGGTTACTTTTGATGATGAAGACGCCGGAGCCACTTACTTTGTCTTAGCTTCTGGATCCACTTTCAGTCTATACCCTTTCCCCACCCAGGAAGAGGGGAGTAGTAGTGTACAGTAATACACCAACCAGACAAGGTAATACAAACAGAGGTAACGAAAAATACCAAACATACCAATATACTCATACATACAAGAGGGAGTGGAGGATGGGGTAAACCAAAGTTGGAGAAGAAAGGCAATTATCACAAACCCAAAACCTAGTTTCTGATAAAAGGGAAGGAAAGGAAGAAAGCGCACCGATCTACTGTAAATGTAAATGTATAATTAGATCGTAGGTGAATATAGGTGGCACTTACCTTTTGTAAATCTTGATAACTTGAATGTAGATCACTTAGGACCATAAGGTGTTCAAAGGTGGATATCTTCTGTGGTCAGCATGCTGCAAATCCCTGGTAGCTATTATGTCACTCAGACCAAGTTACCATAGGAATGTATCTAATAAACTTTTTACCAGGCAATTTGCGCTCCCGTAGTCCTGTTTTCCCTTTTTCCTAGTCTGGTCTTGTCAGGGGTTAACTTTTATCAGCATCAGTCTGGGTTAAGGTTGACTATATATTGCTGCTGCTTACTGCAGGCGATGTCAGTTATAGTTTTTGCCTAGGGCTGCTGTAGCTGACTCTGATTGCTCTGATTTGTCCTATTGCATTTGCTGTCTGAACCCGTGACTCTGTTTTCCCCCATTCCCGTCCTTACTCAGTGTTTCTCTTTAGTGTGTTGACTCCCTGGTTTTGACTTGGCTTGTATCCTGACCTATTTCTGTCTTTTGTATTTTTGCTTATCCACTTCTGACCATTACTGATCCTTTGGCTTGTCCCTGATCCTGAGTTTTTTCATTCCTTTGGTATTGCGCAATAGTCTAAGATTTGACCCGGCTCGTTTGACTACTCTGCTGCCACCTAGTGGCAGCCTTGCTGCTGCATGACAGGCTTGCTTAGTCTAGGTGCAGTCCAGATTCCACACTATTGCCATCTAGTGGAGAGTGCACCTACCTGCACTGCAGCAGCGTGATAGGTGCATGTTTCTTTCAGCAGTGCAGGGGTTAATCTTCTCAGTTGAGAGCTCCTGGAAGCTTCCCTGCTTAAGGCTCAGCTGTATAATTAGCCACTCCCATCTCCTATATAATCTGGGTCCTGGCTAGAACTTATTGTCATAGTAGCTTATGCTGCATAGCTGGAGGTTGTTATTATTGGAGAAGGCGTTTTGGTGGATTTATTTGTGACTGTTGCTAGGTTTTGGGTTCAATAAACTTTTTACCAGGCAATTTGCGCTCCCGTAGGTGTAGGATCCAAGGCTTCTTATTATCCAAAAAAGGTTTTTATAATTTATCAAGAAAAAGTGCATACAACGTGTTTCGACAGTATAAAATGTCTTCATCAGGTATATGGTCAGTCAGCTAGTGCAGATACATAGAATTCTGGCTGTGAAATCGACCTTCCAGCAGATCAATCGTTTTTGCTCATTGTGTAGTCCAGAGACGCTATGGCACATTTTAGCATATAAAACTTTTGTGTTGCTAATAATGTGCTTAACCCCTTTACCCTCAAGGGTGGCTTGCACTTTAATGACCGGGCCAATTTTTACAATTCTGACCACTGTCTCTTTATGATGTTATAACTCTGGAACGCTTCAACGGATCTTTGCGATTCTGAGAATGTTTTCTCGTGACATATTGTACTTCACATTAGTGGTATAATTTCTTCGATATAACTTGCGTTTATTTTTGAAAAAATTGGAAATATGGCAAAAATTTTGAAAATTTTGCAATTTTCAAACTTGAAATTTATATTCCCTTAAAACAGAGAAATATGTCACACAAAATAGTTAATAAATAACATTTCCCTCATGTCTACGTTACATCAGCACAATTTTGGAACCAACATTTTTTTTTGTTAGGAAATTATAAGGGTTAAAAGTTGACCAGTGATTTCTAATTTTTACAACAAAATTTACAAAGCCATTATTTTTAGGGACCACCTCACATTTGAAGTCACTTTGAGGGGTCTATATGGCAGAAAATACCCAAAAGTGACACCATTCTAAAAACTGCACCCCTCAAGGTACTCAAAACCAAATTCAAGAAGTTTATTAACCCTTCAGGTGCTTCACAGGAGCTGAAGCAACGTGGAAGGAAAAAATGAACATTTAACTTTTTAGTCACAAAAATGATCTTTTACAAACATTTTTTTTATTTTTACAAGGATAAAAGGAGAAAATGGACAAATAAAGTTGTTATGCAACTTCTCCTGAGTACGACAATACCCCATATGTGGGGAAAACCACTGTCTGGGCGCACGGCAGGGCTTGGGAGGGAAGGAGCGCCGTTTGACAGTGGAAACCCCCCACAAGTGACACCATTTTGGAAACTAGACCCCTATGGAACTTACTGTATCTACCGTATATACTCGTGTATAAGCCGAGATTTTCAGCACCTTTTTTCGTGCTGAAAATGCCCCCTCGCTTATACACGAGTCATAGGGCAGAAACCAGCGGGGGAGGGGATGCCGCGGCAGGAGCCGGAGGCTGGGATCATACTCACCCCTCCCCATGCCATCGCTGAGGGTCCCTGCAATCCTGCGTTCTCCCCGGCTTCCTGCAGCTCTCCCCGGCTTCCTGCAGCTCTCCAGCACTGAGCGGTGACGTAATACCCGCTCATTAAGGTCATGTAATATGGACGCGACGCCACTCCAATGGGCGTGGCCTCCATATTCATGGCCTTAATGAGCGGTATTACAGCACCGCTCAGCGCTGGAGAGCTGCAGTAAGCCGGGGAGAACGCAGGATTGCAGGGACGCTCAGCGATGGCACGGGGAGGGGTGAGTATGATGGAGGAGAGGACAAGGAGCACGGAGCTGGACAGGGGATAGAACGGTGGACGGGAAGAATGGAGGAGGATGGGGAGAACGGAGGACGGGGGAAGCATGGAGCAGGAGGGGGGAGGACGGGGAAGCATGGAGGAAGACGGGGGGGAGAACGGAAGACGGGGGAAGCATGGAGGAGGACAATGAGCACGGAGCAGGACGGGGGGAGGATGGAGGGCACAGAGGAGCACGGAGCAGGACGGGGGGAGAGGATGGAGGGCACAGAGGAGCACGGAGAAGGAATGGGGGAGCACAGGCGGAGGACGGAGCAGGAGGGGGGGAGTACAGAGGAGAATGGGGGAGCACAGAGCTGGATGGGGGAGCAAGGAGCAGGACGGGGCAGCACAGAGCAGGAGGGCAGTTTATACACCCGGCTTATACACGAGTCAATAAGTTTTCCCAGTTTTTTGTGGCAAAATTAGGGGGGTCGGCTTATACACTGGTCGGCTTATACACGAGTATATACGGTAGATATGTTGTGAGCACTTTGAACCCCTAGTGTTTCACAAAAGTTTATAATGCCTGGGTGTGAAAAAAAAAAACAATTTTACACAAAAATGATTTTTTAGTCCCCAATTTTTGATTTTTCCCAAGGAAATTAGACCCCAAAAGTTGTTGTCCAATTTGTCCTGAGTACACTGATACCCCATAGTGAGGGGGTGAGGGGGGGGAAATGTTTGGGTGCACGGCAGGGCTTGGAAAGAAAGTAATAACGTTTTCGAATGCAGACGTTGATGGGTGTCATGTTCCGTTTGTAGTGCCCCAGATGTGTCTAAACAGTGGAAACCCCTCAAGTGACCCCATTTTGGAAACTAGATCCCCTAAGGAACTTATCTAGATCTGTGGTGAGCACTTTCAACCCCAAGTGCTTCACACAAGTTTATAATGCCCGGGCATGAAAATAAAAAATCTTATTTTTTTCCCACAAAAATTATTTTTGGTCACCAATTTTTTATTTTCCCAAGGGTAACAGGAGAAATTGGACCACAAAAGTTGTTGTACAATTTGTCCTGAGTACGCTGATTCTCCATATGTGGGGGGAACCACTGTTTCTGTGCACGGCAGAGCTCAGAATGGAAGAAGCGCCATTTGACTTTTTCCAACCAAAATTGGCTGGAATTGAGATTGGACGCCATGTTGCATTTGAAGAGCCCCAGATGTGCCTAAACAGTGGAAATCCCCCACAAGTGACCCCATTTTGGAAACTGAACCCCCTAAGGAACTTATCTAGATCTGTGGTGAGCAATTTGAACCCCAAGTGCTTCACACAAGTTTATATTGTAGAGCCGTAAAATTAAAAAATCATATTTTTTCCGCAAAAATGATCTTTTCACTCCAATTTTTATTATCTCAAGGGTAACAAGACCCCAGAAGTTGTTGTGCAATTTGTCCTGAGTACGCTGCTACCCCATATGTGGGGGTAAACCACTTTGACTTTTGCAACGCAGAATTGGCTGGACGCCATGTCGTGTTTGGAGAGCCCCTGATGTGCCTAAACAGTTGAAACCCCCACAAATGACACGATTTTGGAAACTAGACCCCTCAAGGAACTTATATAGATGTGTGGTGAGAACTTTGAACCCCCAGGTGTTTCACTAAAGTTTATAACGCCCGAGCATGAAAATAAAAAAATCATATTTTTTCCACAAACATGATCTTTTAGTCCCCAACTTTTTATTTTCCCAAGGGTAACAGGAGAAATTGGACCCCAAAAGTTGTTGTCCAATTTGTCCTGAGTATGCTGATACCCCATATGTGGGAGATAACTACTGTATGGGCACACGCCGGGGCTCGCAAGGGAATTAGTGACGTTGTAGATTGCAGACTTTGATGGAATGGTCTGCGGGCGTCATGTCGTGTTTCGAGAGCCCCTGATGTGCCTAAACATTGTAAACCCCCCACAATTGACCGTATTTTGGAAATTAGACCCCTCAAGGAACTTATCTAGATGTGTGGTGAGAACTTTGAACCCCCAGGTGTTTTACTAAAGTTTATAACGCCCGAGCATGAAAATAAAAAAATCATATTTTTTCCACAAACATGATCTTTTAGTCCCCAACTTTTTATTTTCCCAAGGGTAACAGGAGAAATTGGACCCCATAAGTTGTTGTCCAATTTGTCCTGAGTATGCTGATACCCCATATGTGGGAGAAAACTACTGTATGGGCACACGCCGGGGCTCGCAAGGGAATTAGTGACGTTGTAGATTGCAGACTTTGATGGAATGGTCTGCGGGCGTCATGTCGTGTTTCGAGAGCCCCTGATGTGCCTAAACATTGTAAACCCCCCACAATTGACCCTATTTTGGAAACTAGACCCTCAAGGAACTTATCTAGATGTGTGGTGAGAACTTTGAACCCCCAGGTGTTTTACTAAAGTTTATAACGCCTGAGCATGAAAATAAAAAAATCATATTTTTTCCACAAACATGATCTTTTAGTCCCCAACTTTTTATTTTCCCAAGGGTAACGGGAGAAATTGTTGTCAAGTTTGTCCTGAGTATGCTGATACCCCATATGCTGATACCCCGACGTGTATGGGCACACGTCGGGGCTCGGAAGGGACATAGTGACGTTTTGGATTGCAGACTTTGATGGAATGGTCTGCGGGCATCATGTCACGGTTCGAGAGCCCCTGATGTGCCTAAACAGTGGAAACCCCCCACAAGTGACCCCATTTTGGAAAATAGACCCCCCAAGGAACTTATCTAGATGTGTGGTGAGCACTTTGAACCCCCAAGTGCTTCACAGAAGTTTATAACGTACAGCTGTAAAAATAAAAAATCTTTTTTTTACAAAAATGATTTTTTCGCCCCCAGTATTTTATTTTTACAAGGGTATCAGGAGAAATTGGACCCCAAAAGTTGTTGTCCAATTTGTCATGAGTACGCTGATACCCTATATGTGGGAGAAAACGACTGTATGGGCACACATCGGGGCTCGGAAGGGAACTAGTGACGTTTTGGATTGCAGACTTTGATGGAATGGTCTGCGGGCGTCATGTCGCATTTTGTGAGCCCCTGATGTGCCTAAACATTGGAAACCCCCACAAGTGACCCCATTTTGGAAACTAGACCACCAAAGGAACTTATCTAGATGTGTGGGGAGAACTTTGAACCCCTAAGTGCTTCACAGAAGTTTTAAATGTAGAGCCATAAAAATAAAAAATCATAATTTTTTTGCACAAAAATGATATTTTTGCCCCCCATTTTTTATTTTCTCAATGGAAACAGAAGAAATTAGACCCAAGAGTAATTGTGCAATTTGTTCTGAGTACGCTGATACCCCATATGTGGATGTAAACTACTGTTTTGGCGCATGGCAGAGCTCAGAAGGGAAGGAGCACCGTTTGACTTCAACGCAGAATTGGCTGGAATTGAGATCAGACGCCATGTCACGTTTGGAGAGCCCCTGATGTGCCTAAACAGTGGAAACCCCCAATTCTAACTCCAACCCTAACCCCAACACACCCCTAGCCCTAGTCCCAGCCCTAACTATAACCATAACCACAAAACTAACCCTAACACACCCCTAACCCTAATCCCAACCCTAACCCTAACGGGAAAATGGAAATAAATACATTTTTTAAATTGTATTATTTTTCCTAACTAAGGGACTGATAATGCAGGGTTTGATTTACTATTTATAGTGGGTTTTTATGATTGGCAGCTGTCAAACGCTAAAAGACGCTTTTTATTGCAAAAAATAGTTTTTCATCACCATATTTTGAGAGCTATAATGTTTGCATATTTTGGCCCACAGAGTCATGTGAGGTCTTATTTTTGCGGGACGAGTTTACGTTTTTATTGGTACCATCTTTTGGCACGTGACATTTCTTAATCGCTTTTTATTACGATTTTTTGGAGGCAGAATGAACAAAATTCAGCAATTCATGAATTTCTTTTGGGGGGCGTTTATACCGTTCCTCGTGTGGTAAAATCGATAAAGCGGTTTTAATCTTTGGGTCAGTACGATTGTGGCGATACCTCATTTATATCATTTTTTTATGTTTTGGCGCTTTTATACAATAAAAACAATTTTATATAAAAAATAATTATTTTGGCATCGCTTTATTCTGCGAGCTATAACTTTTTTATTTTTTCGCTGATAATGCTGTATGGCAGCTTGTTTTTTGCGGGACAAGATGATGTTTTCAGCGGTACCATGTTTATTTATATCTGTCTTTTGATCGCGTGTTATTCCACTTTTTGTTCAGCGGTATGATGATAAAGCATTATTTTTTGCTATGTTATTTTAAGGGGTTCACTAAAGGGGTTAACTAGTGGGACAGTTTTATAGGGAGGGTCGTTACGGATGTGGCAATACCAAATATGTGTACTTTTATTGTTTTTTTTTATTTACATGAAAAAATGAATTTATTGAGGAACATTTTTTTTCTTTATTTTGGAATTTTTTTTTTACACATGTGATTTTTATTTATTTTACTTTTTTACTATGTCCCAGGGTGGGACATAACTGTATAATATCAGTTCGCTGGTCTGACAGTGTGCACAGCACTCTGTCAGACCAGCGATCTGACAGGCACTACTTGAGGCATTCTCAGCGCCTGCTCTCAGCAGGCACTGAGGAAGTCGCCTCCCTGCTGGACCCGGAAGGACCCCGCGGCCATCTTGGATCAGGGGTCTTGTAGGGAGGAAGCCCTCAGAATAGCGCGATCACATCGCACTGTTCTGAGGGTCGCAGCGAAGCACGCAGGGAGGCCCTGCGCAGAATATTAAGGCAGGTGCTTTATAATGAAGCTTTGCTTCTCAGTCCCCTCCAGAATACCCCTCCTCCATTCTCCAGCCAGGGGTAATTGTGGCCGAAATCTCACCTAATTTACAGAGAGAGATTTTTGAGGCTCAAACGTTGGCTCCTAGTAGTAAACCTCCAGGTAAACTGTTTGTACCAGAACGTTTTTGTCTCCGACTCCTGCAGGAGTTTCACAATTCTGTGTTAAATGCTCATCCTGGGATTGCTGAAACCTTTTTTTTTCCATTTAATTTAAACCTTTCAATTTTTTTATCCATTAAAGTTTTTTAAAGGCTGCACTGCTAGAACATGTCAGGCTGGAAATTAATTAAAAGTTACATTTCTGGTAAATCACTGGCTGTGGTCATGTGTCATTGATGAGGACAGAATATCGAGTAGTGAGAAGGCTTGGAAGGTGACCATTGATTAAAAAAGAATATTCACCTCTCTGGCCACCCCGATGCTTGCCATCTTTCATCTTCTTTGTGCCATCACATGCGGCATCTTGAGCCTCTTCGTTATAGGCCTGGACTTCAGTCCATATCCAGGCCAGAGCTCACAACATCATAAACTCACGACGTTGACGTTTGTTTCTTACATACAAGTTATGAATTGAACATGATTCAATGATTATGAAAAAACCTACCAAACCTATCTAGGTCGTAACCAGAGGATTGGCTGTACTGCATACATAAAGATTTCTTTAACGACTTATATCAACTTTAAGAGGGGTATTCACATTGAGTACATTTATTGCCTATCCATATAATACCCAGTTGCCTGTCACCGGGTAGTCACATGATCCTGAAAATATGTATCCAAAAGTATCAATTAACCTGTAGAGTGCATGCATGATCACTGTTTCATTCACTTCAATTTGAATAGACGGTAGATTTGTAAATCTTAGAGAAATAAATAGAGAAGTGGCCACATATGCACACAGGTGCTCACATAGGAGTTTGAGCGGACCCATAATTAAGATTGTCGGTGTCCCAGCAGCAGAGAACTCATTTAATATGAGTTTTACCATGTATTTAGTGGGAGAAAACATTTAATAATACTTGATTGACATTCAATATATCTTGTTACTATGTAGGAAATACCAATTTGCAACATTATGCTGGTTTTTATTATTTTATATTTGCTTTATACCACTGCAATAGGTGCGGTTTTAAGTCTTATCAGAATTAAAAGCTGCAAGCAGGGTTTCAGGCAAACTAGGCCTTTACAAAACTAATATCGAATTATCAGATATAAAGTTGTTTGTGTGTTTGAAATTATTGTCTTGCTGCTCTTGATTTGTTTGACATATGGCTTGAATTTCTTGCAAGAAGAGTTCCTTGATAAATAGATATGTTTTTGTGTTTTGTTTTTTTCATAATAGTGAATGAACGTTATATACTGTCATACAATTATAGAATTATAAAGTTTCCCCAAGCTTCAACTTCACTACTACAGTGCTTGCCCATTGTTACAGTCAGTAAATAAATATAGAAAAAATAATTTTTCTCATCGTTTTATATTTTCTCGATAGATTGTATTTTATGAAGCGATATAGCTGGGGGTATTTAGTCAGTGCATGTGCATTGGGTGCCAAGTGCCAAGTTGGAAGGGCCCCAACAAGTCAAGGCAGCAATTTAAATACAATATTTGCCCAAGGTGAAGAAAAGCTATGACAAGATTTGGTCTGGTTTCTGAAATTATTTTTAGACTTATGACATTACAGAAAAACAATAATAGCTGCTTACAGGTGAAGCAGTGTTGAATTTAGAGGAAATGAACACCATTTTTCATGGATTTCCATTTGCCTACAGTATGCCTGTAATGGACTGCATTGCTATAACTCATCTATAGTCAGTTTTATTTTCCTATGTAAGGCATCTTTGTATCATTGTAGGTAATTAGCGATCCAACTGGGAAATACAGTTTATCTTGTTTTCCAATGGTTTTATGTTTTTTTCTGACATTTTTAAATTAACTGGTTATATATTAAATTAATTTGTGTCTCAGATATCATATCTTCACATGATACTGTGGATATTATACATGTCTTATAAAAATGGATCCTTATAATTCAGATTAGATGCTATAGTATATACAGTGCCTTGAAAAAGTATTCATACCCCATTAACTTTTCTACATATTTTCATGTTACACCCATAAACTCAAATGTATTTTATTTTGATTTTATTTGATTCCCAATACTAAGAAGAAAGTATTTGTGAAGTGTAAAAGAAACAATTAGTGATGGACAAACTCGTGGATGTTCGGGTCCAGTGAGTTCGGCTGAACATTTTAGAAAAGTTTGGTTCGGGCACCAGTACTGGAACTCAAACCTAAACCCAGACGCCATTCAAATTTCAGATGAACTAAGTGCCTGAACATCCTTTGCTTTCCATGCTATCATCTGCATTACAGTGCAGCAAATACAGGCTTTGATCATTACCACTGGTCAGAGAGCTGCTGTTCCAACACTGTCAAACAGATGACAGCGTATGAGACAGCAGTTGTGACAGGCAGTAAAAAGGTTACCGATGGTCACAGGGCTAATGAGAATATTCTTGACCTGTGCTATAAATAAATTAATAAAAAAATTATGTGGGGTCTCCTGTATTTTTGATAACGAGTGCAGGCAAAACCGACAGCTGCGAGCTGCAACCTTCAGCTTTCAGCTTTATTATGCCTGGTTATCAAGCATAAAGGGGTCCCACACCATTTTTAAATTTATTTCAATAAATGATTTGAAAAAACAGAGTGCTGTCCCCCCATTTTTTGACAACCATCCAAGCTAAAGCAGACTGCTGAGGGCTAGTGTTCTCGTATGGGTAAGGGGTCATGAATATTGTCCCCTCAGTGTGAAAATAGCATCCCGCAGCTGGTCCAGAAAAGGCGCATCTGTTAGATGCACCATTTCTGGCACTTTGCTCGTCTCTTCCCACTTGCCCTGGTGCAATGGAAAGTGGAGTAATATTTGTAAGCTGGATGCCAGCTGTTTTATGGCCATCGACATTAAACCCAGGGGTTAGTATTGAAGAGGCATCAATTGCTAAACCTATAGTTAGATTGTAAAAAAAAACACAGCCAGAATAAAGTCCTTTGTTTGATATGAAGATACTGACAACTTTATTTGAAATAAAAATAAAAAAGCAAAGTTTTACTCATCTTTACCCTGAAGCCCATGTCACCTATAAAAGACAGAAAATAATAAACATATTACTTACCTGTTTGACTTGAAGATAATCCTCAGATTCCCATGCCACCTGTAAAAGACAAAAATAATAAACAAACATATTCCTCAACTGTCCAACGAGAAAATAATCTATAACTGTGACATGAAGATCCGGATGATTTGGAGAGCAGTCACATCAGTGACTACTCTCCACTCCAGCCAGCTCACACTGAGACAAAAGCATAATCATGGTCCTGCACTACGTAGCACTAAGCTGCCATGAGAAAGCTCAAACTCAGCCTTCGGTGCCATGAGTGAGGAGACTGGGGGTCATCAGCTATGGACTCCAGTGAACTTTCTGACAGGGCCTTCCCTATATTTCACTTTGATCAAATCAAAACCACCATACATGCCTGAATTAAACAGTTATTGCCAAAATCTTAAGGAGCCAGGGTCAGTTGTCACTATTGTCACTACAGTAGGAACACCCAAACCGAACCATGGCAGATCAGAAGAAAACACCCAGAGAATATAGAACATTATTATTGTAATCATACTGTATATATTTATTAGAAGTTTGACAAAAAATTGGTACAATAAAACATGTGCATGTATCAAGACATTTAAATAAAAACAAATATGGTAGATAAAGGCAAATCAGGTATTAAAGAAACAAATTTTATATCATGACATAAAACATAGATTAAGTGACTCATGTAAAAATCAATAAATCAAATGTCATACAAATCAAAACATGTACTCAAAAAGCATAAAAAGTACTAATAATGCAAGCACCACTGACAGTGATCATTGAATATAAATACCAAATACCATAATAATGAAAAGTGCCAAATGCCAAAGTGCTACAGTGCAAAAATCGCATATGATAAAAGAAATCAGCACAATGGATCTCTCAGAAATAAAATTAAAGTGCACCAGGAAACAATATGCCTCCAAGACATGTGTACAACAAAGTGCTATGTGCAAAGAAAAAAGGACATTTTATAACTGATTGTCGCCAAATTCTGATCCCACGCACCCGACGCGCGTTTCGGAAACAAGTTCCTTCGTCATGGGATATACTATTATATTAAAATATACTTTTAATATAATGGTAAAAATTCTTTTATATATTATATATATCCATGTGTGTTATATATAGTTTGTACTATTGTCACTACAGAAAGGGATGTCTTCATGTGATTACAAACCTTTTAATGATATACCCATATAGGTTCCAAAATTTGTGAAATGCAAGATATAAATCTCATTAGTTACAAGTGGCCAGATGTAATAAATTATAATGTAAAATGCAGTTATATAGTTAATCAGGCAAATATAAATTATTTTTATGTGTATGTGATATGATAAGCCAGTGCACAGGATCATAATCACTACTGAGATCTGTAGATTTTAATTTTTATGGTAGAACGTGCTGTCTGCTTATACTGTAGATTCATAAGTAAACAGAATATAATAGATCAAACTATTCTAAGTTTAGGCTACCTCAGAAAAAGACAGTCCTTTCCATTCCTCAGGCACAATGCAGATATTATAGCATGACAGATGCAAAGATCAAGAGTCTGCAAGTAATATTAGTATATTTATTATGTATCAATTTCAAATCCTCCTGAGTAAAAGGGCACAATGTTCCTGATATTCTGTCATTAAAATATATTATGTCGAGTATATCTGCTACCAGAAAAAAGGTACATGTCTTCTTTTTACTTATTGCTTTTATTACATTGACACCTTGCCCAGCACGAAATGAGTTAGGAATACTTAAATCATTTCTGTATATTTTTCAGTTCATACAGTAATTTGTGCAAGTGTTCAGACTCATTGGAAACCAATAAAGAGCAGTAGATGAGACAAAGAAAGTCATGCATCAACTGAATTCTATTAACACATTGGAAGGTTTGACTGATATCTTTTGCAGCTTCCATTTTCTTCCCAAAATTCAACTTATTTTTTTTACAATATCCAATAAATTTAAATTGAACATAGATGATAAAGTTAACAAGTCCATGCTCCTGAGGATCATCATTTCTCAATCCAAGAAGGACAAAGGCAAAAAAAGTGGTATTTAACATCACACTCAGGAAATTTTAATTAATATTACAGTTTCATTGATCAGTGCAGAATTATGTATTTAACAGGCTGTTTAATATATAAATTGAATTGATTAAAAACAATATGTAATTAAAAGTAGAAAGTATTTTGAAAGAGAAATTGAATGGAACAGAAAAATATTTTAATAGTCTAAGTACAGCAGTTCAATAATGAACAGATTTTTTTCCAAGCCTGAGAATAATGAACAGAATTTTTTCCAAGGCTGAGGAACTTATATAAAAAAGTTAAAATTTCCGGTTTTATATGGTTTAAAAATATTGTATACAGCTGACAATTGTTACATAGCTACTAGTGTTGAGCGATATTGCTCGATATCTAAAAATATCGTATTGAAATTGTATTGCCGATAGCACTAAATATCGTCGATATCCGATTCCGATTGCGGAAGTCCAATGTAAGTCTATGGGAACAAAATATCGAAATTAAAAAAAACCATTCTTGCCTTGTTGGTTAATTGTACATGAAGGAAAACAACAAAGACTAATGTAGAATGTATTGGGGGAGGTTGAGGAGACAATAAAGGCATACATGTTTAACCCAATGCATTGGAATAGCATTAATATATTTTTTTTTGGAAATACGTTTGGATTGACTAACAAATTGACAATGTTGTTAACCTTTTTTCTATTTTGGCAAATATGTATGTTTCACAACTTCCATGCTCTTCACCTTTTTAACTTTTGCCAGTGCCACACTTTCTCCTTCATAATCTTCAGCAGCAGCATCATCTTTCTCATCAAATTATTCTTCATCTTCACCTTCTTAATCTTCTTCTTAAACTTCTTGCTATTCATGTTTTTGTTTACATTACTCATATTGTTATTATTAAACTAATTAATCTTCTTCATATTCAAATTCTTCATCTTCTTCCTCTTCATCTTCTTCATCATATTCTTATTTGTGACAGAGATTCCTGTACTTGTAATCTGTAAAAGTATGAATTGTTCATCCTTCCGTTCTTGCTGTCACAAAAGATTTAAATTACAACAGTATTTGTCCGTGTTCAGTTTAGCCTGCAGCAGCAGGCATTTTCCAGGGGCACCACGAGGAGGAACGGACTCACCCCCATACACTGCTTAGTCTTCTTCTGCTTAGAATTTAGAGCATATATTTTGCTCTTCATTTTGGTCTTATACTTCATGTTCTTCTGCTTTTTGATCTTTTGCTTATTGTTCTTCTGTCTCTTGTTCTGTATCTTGTAGTTTGTCTTAACCTTCTTTGTCCTGTTGGTGATCTTCTTCTGGGTAATCTTTTATTTTTTCTTTGTGATGGTGTTCAGGCTGGTTGGCTTCATGCTCGTCGTCCTTGTTGTCGTCATCTTCTTCTGGGTGGTCTTTAATGTCGTCTAATTTCCGAGAAACTGCTGACATTACTGGAACCCTGACGGGTATCAGATGGAGCAAGAGACAATGGAAGTAACGAGGATCAGCTGACTGTGCTGGACCCCGGACGGGTAGCAGAAGGAAAAGAGGCAATGTCACAACCGAGTACCAGCTGACGTTACTGTGACACGGTTACTAAGCAGGAGGTACCTGTGCTCCAAAGCACTACCAAGGACCAACAGACGTTGCTGGAACTCGGATACGGAGATGGAGGCACCTAGGCCAAAGGCACTTGGGAGAACCACTTGACGGTACTGGACCCGGACGGGTAGCAGAAGGAAAAGAGGCAATGTCACAACCGAGTACCAGCTGACGTTACTGTGACACGGTTACTAAGCAGGAGGTACCTGTGCTCCAAAGCACTACCAAGGACCAGCAGACGTTGCTGGAACTCGGATACGGAGATGGAGGCACCTAGGCCAAAGGCACTGGGGAGAACCACTTGACGGTACTGGACCCCGGACGGGTAGCAGAAGGAAAAGAGGCAATGTCACAACCGAGTACCAGCTGACGTTACTGTGACACGGTTACTAAGCAGGAGGTACCTGTGCTCCAAAGCACTACCAAGGACCAGCAGACGTTGCTGGAACTCGGATACGGAGATGGAGGCACCTAGGCCAAAGGCACTGGGGAGCACCACTTGACGGTACTGGACCCCGGACGGGTAGAAGAACGCACCCATGAAAATGTAAGTTGACAGGACGCAAGCCGTCCGCAGTTACCGAATCACACAGTCCTACAGTGGGTGCTTATCCTATTGTCACAATGGAAACCGCTTTTATTTACATATCCCACAGCACACATAGGAATCACCTAAACTGCAGGCACCATAGAGTCGGCTAACCCGAATGCAACACGACAGCACAACTTATTGGAGGATAATTGACGTTCACACTGCCAGGAAACAGCTGTCGTGCTGTAACCAGGCTGGCCAGGAGTCAGTACCCCTGCCAATTACTTACGAGCAACAAATGGCGGTGTTGTAGCCCAGGGAGTAGAGTTCAGGTGGTAGAAAGATGAACATAACAGGAGACATGGAAAACGTTGCCAAACAGTTATTTAATCTGAAAACGGACAGGCAAATTCAGGTGAGATCCATGCCTTGTTCATTTTCAGAAAAGTAAGCCGGTCTACATTCTCTGAGGATAGTCGCATGCGACGGTCTGTTACTACACCACCTGCAGCACTAAAGACACGCTCAGATAATACACTGGCAGCAGGGCAAGCCAGCACCTCCAATGCATACTGGCTAAGCTCTGGCCATGTATCCAACTTAGAGACCCAAAATTTGAAAGGGGAAGAGGCATCTGGGAGTACACTTAGAGGGAAAGCCAAGTAGTCTGTCACCATCTTACGGAAACGTTTCTTCCTGGTGACTGGAGCCGTCTCGGATGGTGTAGACCTTGCTGGCGCTGTCACAAAACTTTGCCACATTTGTAACATACAGTTCTTGCCCTGTGCAGAGGCGCTGCTTCTGATCCCTCTTGTTGTAGAGGTGTCTACACTGCCTCGACGCACAGAGCTGCTTTGTAAAGCAGTAGCAGCAGCAGCAGCACCTCTCTCGGCTGGAATGTACAACAGTATGGATTGCACCAGTGTGTCTTGGTACTCCTGCATTTTACGGTCCCGGTTCACCGGTGTGATGAGGGTTTGTAAGTTGTCCCGGTAGCGAGGGTCTAGGAGGGTGTACACCCAATAATCTGACGTGCTGAGAATGTGGGCGATGCGGCGGTCGTTTCTCAGGCACTGAAGCATGAAATCAACCATGTGCTGCAGACTCCCAACTGGCCAACAAAGGCTGTCCTCTGGAAGAGGCGTCATCTCTGTCTCCTCTGCATCACCCCACCCTCGCTCTACATACTGACTACAGCGTTGCGTACCTCCCTCTGTAGGGATTTCTTCCTCCTCCATTGACTCCTCCTCCTCCTCATCCTCCTCACAAAGTGAGCCCTGCCCAGCCCTTTGTGAGGAACCACGTTGCGCTGACTGTCCTGAAGGTAATTGAATTTGTGACTCCTCATCCTCCACCTCTTCCAAAACCTCTTCCTTTAGTGCTTTCAGTGATTTCTGAAGCAGGCAGATAAGGGGGACAGTCATGCTGACTAGTGCATCATCTGCACTCGCCATCCGCGTTGAGACATCAAACGCCCGCAAAACGTCGCAGATGTCCTTCATAGAGGCCCACTCAGTAGTGGTGAAGTGTGAACGGCGCAAATTGCGAGTTGATTGCGCCTGTTGCAGCTGATACTCCATTACTGCTGGCTGCTGCTCACACAACCGCTCCAACATATGTAACGTGGAATTCCACCTGGTGGGTACGTCACATATGATGCGATGTTCAGGAAGGCGAAATCTGACTTGCAGAGCTGCAATGCGCGATCTGGCCATGCTGGAACGTCGCAAGTGAGCGCACTCTAGGCGGACCTTGTGCAGCAGTGCATCAAGATCCGGATAGTCCCTCAAAAAACTCTGCACGACCAAGTTCAGCACATGTGCCAGACATGGTATGTGAGTGAGGTTGCCAAGGCCCAGAGCTGCCACCAGATTTCGGCAATTGTCACACACTACCAAGCCTGGCTGTAGATTAGCTGACAAAAACCACACATCGCTCTCCTGCTTGATGGCATCCCAGAGCTCCTGCGCTGTGTGGCTTCGATTCCCCATGGGAATTAATTTCAGTACGGCCTGTTGACGTTTGGCCACGGCTGTGCTCATATCGGTCGCAACAGGTAAGCGTTCACGGGTCCATGTGGAGGTATACCATGACGGCTCGTGCAGCGATGATTCTGAGGAACTGGAGTAGGAGGAGGAATCAATGTGCTCAGACTGGATTCCTGCAATCCTTGGAGTTGGCAGAACACGTACAGCGCCACTGGCAAGATCTGTACCCGGCTCCACAACATTGACCCAATGGGCAGTGAGGGAAAGGTATCATCCCTGGCCATGGGTACTGGTCCACGCATCGGTGGTCAGGTGGACCCTGCTACTGACGGCGTTTAGTAGCGCATGTTTAATGTTTCCCTCGACATGTTTTTGCAGAGCAGGGACAGCTTGCCTGCTGAAATAAATTCGGCTTGGCACATTATATTGTGGGACTGCCAATGCCATAAAGTTCCTGAAACTGTCAGTCTCCACCAGCCTGAATGACAGCATTTCAAGGGACAGGAGTTTTGCAAGGCCAGCATTCAGAGCCTGTGCTCGTGGATGGTTTGCCGAGTATGGCCGTCTTTTATCCCATGCCTGTGTTACCGATGGCTGTTTTTTGTTCTGGGAGTGTGACGATGACTGTGAACTTGCTGCAGTGGGTGGAATAACAGTTTCTCTATGGACAACAGTGACCGAGGTTCTTCCATGGAGATCCTGTGAGGAAGCCGAAACAGGTGTGTGAGAGCTGGAGGTAGAGGCTCGAACATGACCTAAAGATGTAGGTGCTGCTGTAGGTTGGCATACATCTCCAGTGTGTCTTTGGAACTCAGCTACGTGCTTTGTCCGTACATGTGTCCACATATTTGTGGTATTCAGGTTCCTGATATTTTTACCTCTTTTAACTTTTTGCTTACACAGCTTGCATTGAACATAGCAAATATCATGTACAAGTCTGTCAAAAAAGGACCACGCAGTGCAAGTCATGGGAGCGCCAATTTTGACAGTTCTAAGAGAACTGCTCCCAACAGGTGCCAAACTGGAGGCTACAGGCAAGCGAGTCTGCAGCCTACCTCTCCCTCCTCTTTGTACCGTTGGGACAATCTCTTCCTCAGAGCTGCTCCCACCACCTTCCTGTTGCTCACGCCATGTTGGGTCTCGGACTTCATCATCTCCACTACCCTCTTCCAACACCTGCTGCTGTTGGATGGTCTGGGCAGCACCATGCTCCACAAAACCTGGCACCTGAGTCTCATCATCATCATAAGATGCGTTCTGCGGTGTGCTGTCCATCGGCACTGGCTCACCCGCCTCTTCAGATTGAGAGAGACACAGCTGTTGCGCATCTCTGCATACTCCCTCTTCAAATTGCAGAATGCTGCTTGCCTGTGCCCGTGTTTGCGAGCCAACAGATTCTGAGAACAGAAGCAGAGACTCAGCTGGCTCCTGTACAGAACTGTCTGACTGCCTTGGCAATTTGACAGGCGGTGAACAGACAGATGGTTGCTCAACAGTGTTGTGTTCCTGAGAGGAGGTGGAAGGAATTGAAGTCGATGCATTGACTGCCATCCAACCAACAACGGCTTCAATTTGTTCTTCCCGCAGCAGGGGTGCACGCCGAGCTCCTACCAAAGTGCGCATAAAGGAACGCTCACGGGGATAAATGGTGGATGCTGTGTCACTGAGGGCGGCAGCAGACACAGAATCCCCACGTCCTCTCCCTGCTGAAACTCCACGGCCACGACCACGTGCCTTACTCCCTGCCTTCTTCATCTTGGTAGATTGATAAAGAAAGTCAGAAAAGTTATAAGGCCTAAGTGTGGTTATTACGCAGAGACTGAAGTGAACACTGAAACACAACTGTTCACAATCTTTGAAAGGCTACTCCTTTGTCTACTTCTATAGTGTTTGCAACCAATGTATTGTATACGGATGGAAGCGCGTCACACTAATAGTTAAATTGCATGGAGCTGCAAGAATTACACTGAAGGAAAAAAAAAATAGTCTGTGAGTGACATGTGCAGATGCCTACAGACAGCGTTGCATGCAGAGCAAACTGCAGCGTCACCTGCACTCACAAACACCATGCAGAGCTGTTAAAACAACACTGCAGGCAAAAGGAAGCTTTACACAGCGGTTGGTGCTAGCCTGCCTACAGCACAGTACACTAAATCGCAATCTCTAACTGTCCCTCAGAGTCAGCACAGCAGCGTTCTGTCCCTTACTGAATTCACAGCACAGTGACGCTAAAATGGCGGCGGCGCCTTTTATAGTGCATTCTGACATCATTTCAGCATCCAATCACAGCCATGCCATTAGTTAACATGACCGCAGCAGTACAGGATGTGCCCACACTTCTTAGGATTCCTCATTGGCTGACTAAAATCACATTGCCTCGCAAAGAATTATGGGAACTTCCGATTCCGGTATTCGATAAGACGAAAATATCGAAACGAATTATCGAAAGGCCGATAGAGCTAATATCGGCCGATAGCCGATATTTGCATTATCGTATCGCTCAACACTAATAGCTACAGTAGATAGGTTAAAAGAAGACCTAGGTCCATCAAGCTCAACCTTCCTTCACAAAATGTTCATTTTGATACTAATTTAACTGTACCCCTTAATGTTATGTGTATCGTGGAAATCATCCAGCCCCTTTTTAAAAGCTGTTATAGTGTCTGACATTACTGCCTCTTGCGGTAGGACATTCCACAGTCTGACTGCTGTAACTGTAAAGAACCCTTTCCTATTTAGCTGCCAGAATCGCCTTTCTTCTACCTGTAATGAGTGGCACCTGGTCCTAAGTATGTTGTTTGGAAGGAATAAGTCATGTGTCAGTCCTTTGTACTAATCACACACATTTACACATGTAAATATTATGATTTTCTAAGCTAAACAAGCTCAACGTTTCCAACCTCTCATCATATGAGAGGCCTAACATCCCTTGTAATAATCGAGTTGCCCGCTTTTGAACGGACTCTAACTTCTAAATATCCTTTTAAAAATGTGGAGTGTAAAACTTGATCTCATATTCTAGATGTGACCTCATCAGCAATTTATGAAGGGGTAACAATACATTGGGATAGCGGAATTTTATATCTTTTTGCTTTTGCAGCTGCTGCTTGAAATTGAGTACTACAGCTCAGCTTACTTGCAACCAGAATACCCAAATTCTTCTATTCTGTAGTCCCAAGTATACCCCCATTTAATTTATATTGAGTAGTTGGATTACCTAATTGGATGCTGTAATTGGATTAGGTGCATAATTCTACATTTATCTATTACCTCATTTTCCAAGTGTTTGCCCAGACATCTTATCCAGATCATTATGCAATAATGTAATGTCAAGATTAGATTTTAATATCTTGCATAGTTTGATGTCTTCAGCAAAGACTGACACTTTATTCTCAATCCCATCCACTAGGTCATTCATAAAGAGGTTAAAAAGAACCAGTCCTAGCACTGATCCCTGCTGTCCTCACTGCTGACTATATCCCATTTAGAGAACGTACCATTTATGACAACTCTTTGTTTCCTGTCATTTAGCCAATTCCTTATCCATCTGTATATAGTTTCCCCCAGTCTTTGCTTCTGTAGCTCCAGTGTAAGACTATGATGTGGTACAGTATCAAATGCCTTTGCAAAGTTCTGATAAATCCCATCATCCACATTGCCAACATCCAGATTTGCAGATGTTGATTAGATACGACTAGTGTTGAGCGATACTGCTTGATATCTAAAAATATCGGATCGGAATGGTATCGCCGATATCACTAAATATCGTCGATATCCGATTCCGATACCGGAAGTCCAATGTAAGTCTATGGGAACAAAATATCGCAACTAAAAAAAACCTTTATTTCCTTGTAAACACTAAATATACACACATAGAATACATATATATATATATTATATATATATATATATACATGTCATTGTGACATATATATATATATACATATATGTATAGTTTATACACTTCTACATAGTAAAATATCCTCTGATTCAATTGCCGGGTAAAGCCGGCTTCTGTGAAAAGACAGAAGCACCCGACATGAAATGACACTTGGTGTACATAGGGTTAACCATGTCTTTTCATGTCCTTTGCTATCTGATTTGCACAAACAATTACATCAGTCTATGTGTGCAAAATTTCACACCTGTAGGGGTTAATTAAAGGTGTAAATTCGTTGTAAAAAAAACGGACTTTTTTGCTACGAATTTACACCTTTAATTAACCCCTACAGGTGTGAAGTTTTGCACACATAGACTGATGTAATTGTTTGTGCAAATCAGATAGCAAAGGACATGAAAAGACATGGTTAACCCTATGTATACCAAGTGTCATTTCATGTCGGGTTCTGCATTTTCACAAAAGCCTGCAATTGAATTAGCGGCTATTATACTATGTAGAAGTGTATGTCACGCTGTATAGCAGATATATATATATATATGTGATGTCAGTAATCTATATCAAAAGGGCAGCATACTATAAAACATGCGCATAGATATATGATAACATAGAATTACCTGACAGAATGTCCAGTGGGTCAATACGGAATCCGTTATACTCTGTCTCCGGCTAGAGGGTGACCGGGGTCTATGCTGACCCTAAACTGGGGTCCTAACTAATCCCTCTACCTGGAGGTACTGTTAAAGGTACAGAGGTCCAGGCCACCAGCGTAAACCCTGTCTCCTATCAATCCCTGCCAACTGTAATCTAGTCCTAAGAAGGACCCTGATTACCACCAAAAGGAATGAACAGGTAACGGTTAATGAACAGAAAGACATACAAGAAAGACAAGAAATAAAGTAAATAAAGTCTTACATACAACACTCACACACAGTAGGAACACCTAAGGTCTCAGAGATAAACTATAAGCTGTAAGAGTAAAAACAACTAAGGAGCTCTTAGCTTAAGTATTCTCAGAACCGATCCAGTCTGCTAGACTACATGAATGCTTTCACCGGCATCTAACAAGCAGACTGGCAGGTATATGAAGGAATCTAATTAGAACATAATCAAAAGCAGCCGGGCGAGGCTGGACCTAGTCTTAGCAAAGAGCTAGGTAAAATTAACTCCCTCATTACCAAACACAAAGAAACAGCAACTCAGCTGTGAGAAGTCAGAGTGTGTAATCGCGACGATCCTCGTGGCGATACACCCATGACAGTGTATGAACTATAAATATAAATATATATATATGTGTCACAAATTCAATGACATGTATATATATATATATATATATGAGGTGTAAAATTGTTTAAAAAAAATGCGTGGGCTCCCGCCCTATTTTCGCAACCAGACAGACAAAGCCAGCGAATGGGGGCAGATAATAATAGCCCAGTGAGGGACCATTATTTTTGGCCCCCCCTGGCTACTAACATCTGCCCCCAGACACCCCAGAAAAGACAAATCTATAATTAGATTCGCCCTTTCTGGCACTTTGCCCGTCTATTCCCATTGCCCTGTAGCGGTGGCGAATGGGTTAATATGGGGTTAAAGCCACATTGCAATTGAAAGGTGACCTTAAGCCAGGTTAATAATTGAGAGCTGTCAATTAGACAACTATCAATTATTAATCCTATTGCATGAAATAAAAATAAAACACACACACTTTAATTAAAAATTATTTTAATGAAATAAAGACACATGTTTTTGACCATCTTTTATTTGACTGCAAAAACCATTTCCTGTAATAAAAATAAAATAAAAAAGCAAAATTATTCTTACCTATCCCATGCACAGTCAGGTCCCACGGTGTAATCCTTCAGAAAGGGTTAATGTTTACTGCAGGGACCGCAGCTAATGCTGCAGCCTCACAGTAAACCCCCAAATGAATGAGTTCCTCTCCTGGCTGACAGGAGAGGAAGTGGAAAGCTTAATTGATTGCTTTCCACTTTCACTTCAGGTCAGCCAGGGACACAATCAGTGACGTCAGAGGGAACTGATTAACAAAAATAGGGGTTCCCTTCGAATAAAAAATGGCGTCGGGTCCCCCCTATTTTTGTTAACCAGCCAGATGAAGCAGACCGCTGAGGCCTGGATTTTCAGGCTGTTAAGGAGCCAAGATCCATGGACCTTGCCAGCCTGATAATACCAGGCCACAGCAGTCTGCATATCTTGGCTGATTAACAAAAATAGGGGATCCCCTCGAAAAAAATTGGCGTGGGGTCCCCCTATTTTTGTTAACCAGCCAGATGAAGCAGACCGCTGAGGCCTGGATTTTCAGGCTGTTAAGGAGCCAAGATCCATGGACCTTGCCAGCCTGAGAATACCAGGCCACAGCAGTCTGCATATCTTGGCTGATTAACAAAAATAGGGGATCCCCTCGAAAAAAATTGGCGTGGGGTCCCCCCTATTTTTGTTAACCAGCCAGATGAAGCAGACAGCTGAGGCCTGGTTTTTCAGGCTGGTAAGGATCCAATACCCATGGACCTTGCAAGCCTGATAATACCAGGCCACAGCAGTCTGCTTAGCTTGGCTGGTTAACAAAAATAGGGGATCCCCTCGAAAAAAAAACGGCGTAGGGGTCCCCCTATTTTTGTTAACCAGCCAAGTAAAATGCAGACTGCTGCGGCCTGGTATTAAAAGACTGTCAAGGCCCATGGATTTTGGCCCTCAACAGCCTGATAATACCAGGCTACAGCAGCCCCACATTTGGCGTTTCAAAAGAAGTGCCAATTGTGGCACTTTACCCGGCTCTTCCCACTGCCCTGTAGCGGTGGCAAGTGGGGTAATAAGGGGTTAATGTCACCGTTGATTGCACGGTGACAATAAGCCCGGTTAATAATGGATAGGCGTCAATAAGACACCGATCCATTATTAATCCCAAAGTTATTAAATGCATAAAAAAAAAGACAAAGCAAGAAAAAAGTATTTTAATGAAATAAAAGAGACAACACAGTTTTCATTTCTTTTATTGTACTCTCATTCCTGCGACGCCATCGATCTCCTGTAAAAAAAGAAAAAAAACAAACCAACAGTATACCACCTGTCCGACGCAGTCCATAGTAACGACTGTCCCACGACGATCCAGCTCTGCTACATCGCAATGACAGGCAGAGCCTGTCATCGCGACGCAGCACAGCTGATTACCTGCTTCCCCGGCGGTGACGTCATCGGACTGACTGCTTTACGGCCGGGATTACCCAGCAGTCACTGCAGTTATCGCGAGAAACTGCATGTGACCGCCGGGGAAAGATGATGGCGGCCATGAAGCAGTCCAGGCCGTGACCGCCGGAGATCTTCTGCCAGGTAAGTGCCGCTGACTCCTGACAGACCCGACCGACGGACACTGACAGTGACAGATCCGACCGACGGACACTGACAGTGACAGTGACAATCCCGATTCCGGTATCCGATATGACGAAAATATCGGTACTGGGAATCGAAAGCCCGATACAGCTAATATCGGCCGATACCCGATATTTGCAGTATCGTATCGCTCAACACTAGATACGACTTATTCTTCATGAATCCATGCTGGTTGTCAGTTATTACATTATTATCTGCAATATATCTGTGCAGGTCATCTCTTATAACACTCTCAAAAGCTTTGTACACTATTGATGTCAGACTTACCGGATGGAAGTTGCCTGGATCAACCATCTTATCTTTCTTAAATATTGGTATCACATCAGCAATCCTCCAATCCTCTGGCACCACCTCTGTAACAAGAGAGTCTAAAGGTACTGCCACACTAAACGCTCCCGCTAACGATCACGATAACGACGCATACTAATGCAATCGTTTTTGTGATCGTTTTAATGTCGCTAGTAGCTGCCACATTTAGCGATCTCGTTAACGACGCATAAGCGGTTAGCGATCTCCTTAACGACTTTACGATGTAAAAAACAGCGCAAATCGTTCACAAAACGTGCCAGACACAGCGATATAGGCTCACCAGCGGGACGCCAACGATTAAAATACGGTCCAGAACCCTAGTGAACGATCAGCGAGATCACAGCAGGGGCCACGTCGTTGCTACATGCCACACACAACAGCGTCACTAACGAGATCGCTAAATAGTGACGTTTTTTAGCGATCTCGTTAGCGATCTTGTTTAGTGCGGCATACCCTTAAGAAAATGAGATACAGCAGTCTGTCAATTACTGAGCTCAAATCCCTTAGGATCCGTGGATGAATGCCAACTGGGCTGGGGGATTTGTCAATGTTTAATTTTCTTAGATGCAGGTGTGTTTCTTTTTGTGTTCAACTAGTTATATCAGGTGGTGAACTTTTATTTTTGCCTTGTTGAAAAATCCCTGAAACAGACAGTTCATTGCTGAATATGGATGAAAAGTGCCTGTTTACCATCTCAGCCTTTTCTTTCTCCCCTATAATTATCTTGTTACTATCATATTTTAAGGGGCTGATACCATCTGATTTTTTTCTTTTTGGCATTGATGTACTTATAAATTTTGGGAGGATTTATTTTAATGTCGCTGGCGATTAGTGTCTCTGTAGATCACTTTGCTAGCTTGATTTCTTTTTTACATATTTTTATTTAGATCTTTATACTCTTGAAATGCTGTTTCTGTATTCTCCACCTTCAAGATTTTTATTCCAGAGCATTTTATTACCAGAGGGTATAAGTTTTCTACAGGATTTTAGTAGTATTTCCATAAACACTCCCTATTTATGTTCGGTATCCGAAGTTACCATGACATGGTCAGAGTCTATACGATTAACCACTTCCCTTAACCCCTTCCTGACCCATGACGCCGACGTCGGCGTCATGAAAACCTGTGCCATCCCGACCGATGACGCCAACGTAGGCGTCATGCTATAAATCATGTTCCTACGGGTCGGGTGACTGGGGTCACTGAAAGGTCACCCGACCCGCAGGCACAGGACCCTTAGTGCATCACCACAGGGGGGTTGGCTTAACCCCCACATGGCTACGATCGCTCTGATTGGCTGTTAAAAGTGAAACAGCCAATCAGAGCGATTTGCAATATTTCACCAATGAAACTGGTGAAATATTACAATCCAGCCATGGCCGATGCTGCAATAGCATCTGCCATGGCTGGAGACCGCGATCTGACCCCTCCCACATCGAGTCACGGCGGTGATCGGCAGCCGCCACCGAAAGATGGCGGTGATCGGTCACCGCCGTTACTATCTGCTCCCCTGCTCCTGCGATCCAATGCCCCCACCTTCCGATCCCCCCCTCACCTTCCGACCCCCCCCTACTCACCTCTCCCGGTTCACCGATGTCCCTGGATTCATCCAGGCGGCTGCCCGGGATTCTTCATGGGCGCCGCCATCTTGGAAAATGGCGGGCGCATGCGCAGTGCGCCCGCCAGCCGGCGCATGCGCAGTGCGCCCTCCAGTGTACAAAAATTTATTTTGGTCACTGTGATAAACTGTCACAGTGATCAAAATAAAAAAAAGTAAATGAACCCCCCTGTCATAGGTAGGGACAAATAATAAAATAAAGAATTATTTTTTTTCCTAGCGGATTTTGCTGCTGATCCGCAGCTGATTTTGCTGCGGATCCGCGGCAGATATTGCTGCTGATCCGCGGCGGATATTGCTGCTGATCCGCGGCGGATTTTGCTGCTGATCCGCAGTGGATTTTGCTGCTGATCCGCGGCGAATTTTGCTGCTGATCTGCGGCTGATTTTGCTGCGGATCCGCGACTGATTTTGCTGGGGATCCGTGGCGGATTTTGCTGGGTATCCGCAGTGGATTTTGCTGCTCATCCGCAGCGGATTTTGCTGGGGATCCGCAGCGGATTTTGCTGGGGATCTGCAGCGGATTTTGCTGCTGATCCGCAGCGGATTTGGCGCTGCGGATCCACAGCAGATCCAGAAACCATGTACAGTACAATGCAAATAAATGGTTAAAAAAAACGCTGTGCACATGCGGATTTGCTGCGGTTTTAAATCCGCAGCATGTCAATTCTTTGTGCGGATTCCGCAGCGGTTTTACACCTATTCCATTATAGGTGTAAAACCGCAGGGAAAAACCACAGCAAATCCGCGCTAAATTCGCAGGTAAAACGCAGGTCATTTTACCTGCGGATTCAAGAAAAATCCGCAAGTGAATCCGCAACGTGTGCACGGGGCCTCAGGGTTAGGGTTAGGCTGGGTATATATTGCATTATGGCAGTCCGTTAGATGGACTGCGTTTCACCGCGGTATAACGCGGTGTAACGCAGTCCGTTAACGCTGCCATTCACCCCATTTGTGTGCGCATCGCAACGCATGCCGTAAAGCGGCATGCGTTCGCGACGTGCCGTTATTCAGTGGCGGAGCCTCGGACATGGACTGCAGCGTCTGGGCTCCGTCACCGCTAGCACAGATGAATCATCTGCTGATTCATCTGCGCTAGCGGGTATAGCATAACGCGATCGTGTTATGCTATACCGTTACCAGCCGGTCAACGCTTCGTGTTGAAAGGGCTGGTAAAACGCAATATGAACCCAGCCTTAGGGTTAGAACTAGGGTTAGGGTTAGCATTAGGGTTAGAATTAGGGTTAAGGTTAGAATTAGGGTTAGGTTTGGAATTAGGGTTAGGCTTGTGGTTAGGTTTATGGTTAGAGTTGGGATTAGGGTTAGGGGTGTGTTGGGGTTAGGGTTATGGTTAGGGTTTGTATTAGGGTTAGGTGTGTGTAGGGGTTAGGGTTGGGGTTAAGGGTGTGTTGGGATTAGGGTTGGAGTTAGAATTGAGGGGTTTCCACTATTTAGGCACATCAGGGGGTCTCCATACGCGACATGGCGCCACCATTGATTCCTGCAAATTTTGCTTTCAAAAAGTCAAACAGTGCTCCCTTTATTCCAAGCCCAGACGTATGCCAAAACAGTGGTTTATCCCCATATATGGGGTATCAGCGTACTCGGGAAAAATTGCACAACAACTTTGGGGGTTATAATTTCTCCTGTTAACATTGGGAAAAAAAATTGGGGACTAAAATATTATTTTTGTGGAAAAAAAATGATTTTATATTTTCACGGCTCTGCGTTATAAACTTCTGTGAAGGACTTGGAGATTCAAAGTGCTTACCACACATCTATAGGAGTTCCTTGGGGGATCTAGTTTCCAAAATGGGGTCACTTGTGGGGAGTTTCTACTGTTTAGGCACATCAGGGATTCTGCAAACGTAACATGACGCCCGAAGACCATTCCATCAAGTGGGCATTTCAAAACGTCACTACTTCCCATCCGAGCCCCGACATGTGCCCATACAGTAGTTTTCTCCAACATATGGGATATCAGCATACTCAGGACTAGAGTTGAGCATTCCGATACTGCAAGTATCGGGTATCGGCCGATATTCGCTGTATCGGAATTCCGATACTTAGTTCCGATATTTTTCATATATCGTATACCGGAATCGGAAGTTCCCATAATTCTTTGAGAGGCAATGTGATTTTAGTGAGCCAATGAGGAATCCTAAGAAGTGTGGGCACATCCTGTACTGCTGCGGTCATGTTAACTAATGGCATGGCTGTGATTGGATGCTGAAATGATGTCAGAATGCACTATAAAAGGCGCCGCCGCCATTTTAGCGTCACTGTGCTGTGAATTCAGTAAGGGACAGAACGCTGCTCTGCTGACTCTGAGGGACAGTTAGAGATTGCAATTTTGTGTACTGTGCTGTAGGCAGGCTAGTTTACCAACCGCTGTGTATAGCTTCCTTTTGCCAGTGTTGTTTTAACAGCTCTGTGCAAGGTGTGTGTGTGAGTGCAGGTGACGCTGCAGTTTGCTCTGCATCCAACGCTGTTTGTAGGCATCTGCACGTGTCACTCACAGACTCTTTTTTTTTTCTTTAGTGTGATTCTTGCTGCTCCATTCAATTGAAATTATAATGTGACGCGCTTCCATCCGTATCCAATACATTGGTTGCAAACACTATAGAATTACAGAAAGGAGCCTTTCAGAGATAGTGAACAGTTGTGTTCAGTGTTCACTCTAGTCTGTGAGGGTTTTTTTTTTTTGAGTGCAGATCACGCTCCAGTTAGTTCTTCAATCACTGCTGGTTGTAGTCTGCTGAACGTGTGTCACTGCCTCATCCTTGTCATTTTTCTCTAATTGGTGCTGCTCCATACCATTTCAAATAACTCAAATCTATTAGTGTGACGCGCTTCCATCCGTATCCAATACATTGGTTGCAAACACTATAGAATTACAGAAAGGAGCCTTTCAGAGATAGTGAACACTTGTGTTCAGTGTTCACTCTAGTCTGTGAGGGTTTTTTTTTTGAGTGCAGATCATGCTCCAGTTAGTTCTTCAATCACTGCTGGTTGTAGTCTGCTGAACGTGTGTCACTGCCTCATCCTTGTCATTTTTCTCTAATTGGTGCTGCTCCATACCATTTCAAATAACTCAAATCTATTAGTGTGACGCGCTTCCATCCGTATCCAATACATTGGTTGCAAACACTATAGAATTACAGAAAGGAGCCTTTCAGAGATAGTGAACAGTTGTGTTCAGTGTTCACTCTAGTCTGTGAGGTTTTTTTTTTTTGATTGCAGATCACGCTCCAGTTAGTTCTTCAACCACTGCTGGTTGTAGTCTGCTGAACGTGTGTCACTGCCTGATCCTTGTCATTTTTCTCTAATTGGTGCTGCTCCATTCCATTTCAAATAACTCAAATCTATTAGTGTGACGCGCTTCCATCTGTATCCAATACATTGGTTGCAAACACTATAGCATTACAGAAAGGAGCCTTTCAGAGATAGTGAACAGTTGTGTTCAGTGTTCACTCTATTCTGTGAGGTTTTTTTTTTTTGAGTGCAGATCACGCTCCAGTTAGTTCTTCATTCACTGCTGGTTGTAGTCTGCTGAACGTGTGTCACTGCCTCATCCTTGTCATTTTTCTCTAATTGGTGCTGCTCCATACCATTTCAACTAACTCAAATCTATTAGTGTGATGCGCTTCCATCCGTATCCAATACATTGGTTGCAAACACTATAGAATTACAGAAAGGAGCCTTTCAGAGATAGTGAACACTTGTGTTCAGTGTTCACTCTATTCTGTGAGTTTTTTTTTTTTTGAGTGCAGATCACGCTCCAGTTAGTTCTTCAACCACTGCTGGTTGTAGTCTGCTGAACGTGTGTCACTGCCTCATCCTTGTCATTTTTCTCTAATTGGTGCTGCTCCATACCATTTCAACTAACTCAAATCTATTAGTGTGACGCGCTTCCATCCGTATCCAATACATTGGTTGCAAACACTATAGAATTACAGAAAGGAGCCTTTCAGAGATAGTGAACAGTTGTGTGCAGTGTTCACTGCAGTCTCTGCGTAATAACCACACTTAGGCCTTATAACTTTTCTGACTTTCTTTATCAATCTACCAAGATGAAGAAGGCAGGGAGTAAGGCACGTGGTCGTGGCCGTGGAGTTTCAGCAGGGAGAGGACGTGGGGATTCTGTGGCTGCTGCCGCCCCCAGTGACACAGCATCCACCAGTTTTCCCCGTGAGCGTTCCTTTATGTGCAGTTTTGTAGGAGCTCGGCGTACCCCCTGCTGCGGGAAGAACAAATTGAAGCCATTGTTGGTTGGATGGCAGCCAATGCATCGACTTCAATTGCTTCCACCTCCTCTCAGGACCACAACACTGTTGAGCAACCATCTGTCTGTTCACCGCCTGTCAAATTGCCCAGGCAGTCAGAGAGTTCTGAACTGGAGCCAGCTGAGTCTCTGCTTCTGTTCTCAGAATCTGTTGGCTTGCAAACAGGGGCCCAGCCAAGCAGCATTCTGGAATTTGAAGAAGAGGGAGTATGCAGTGATGCGCAACAGCTGTGTCTCTCTGAATCTGAAGAGGCGGGTGAGCCAGTGCGATGGTCAGCACACCGCAGAACACATCTGATGATGATGAGACTCAGTTGCCAGTTTCTGTTGAGCATGGTGCTGTCCAGACCACCCAACAGCAGCAGGTGTTGGAAGAGGGTAGTGGAGATGATGAGGTCCAAGACCCAACATGGCGTGAGGAACAGGAAGGTGGTGGGAGCAGCTCTGAGGAAGAGATTGGCCCAACGGTACAAACAGGAGGGAGAGGTAGGCTGCAGACTCGGTTGCCTGTAGCCTCCAGTTTGGCACCTGTTGGGAGCAGTTCTCTTCCAAAAGTCAAAACGGGCGCTCCCAGGACTTGCACTGCGTGGTCCTTTTTTGACACACTTGCAGATGATATTTGCTATGTCAAATGCAAGCTGTGTAAGCAAAAAGTAAAAAGAGGTAAAAGTGTCAGTAACCTCAATACCACTAATATGTGGAAACATGTGCGGACAAAGCACGTAGTTGAGTTACAAAGACACACTGGAGATGTAGGCCAACCTACAGAAGCACCTACATCTTCAGCTCGTGTTGGAGCCTCTTCCTCCAGCTCACACACAGCTGGTTCGGCTTCCTCACACGATCGCCATGGAAGAACCTCGGTCACTGTTGTCCAGAGACAAAGTGTTATTCCACCCACAGCTGCAAGTTCCCTGTCATCCTCACACTCCCAGGCCACTGTACAGCCATCGGTAGCACAGGCATGGGATAAAAGACGGCCATACTCGGCAAACCATCCACGAGCACAGGCTCTAAATGCT